>OZ024902.1:95740452-96087520 GCA_964017125.1 Flabesymbios commensalis
GACAACTATGCACAAGACGTTTAACCGATACTGGTTTAAAATTGGCCCGACGTATACAACGCTGAACCAACACTAAAACAACATAAGATTAACACCCAGTGTCTGCCCGGTCATAGTTCATCCATCGCATGTCTAATCTCGGTATTTTTCTGTATCTCGCCACACCACCCTGGGTCACTCCTCTGGGCGTGATGGTTCCAGCGGGCGGCACTCCAAACAACATGTATAATAATAATAATAATAATAATAATAATAATAATAATAATAATAATAATAATAATAATAATAATAATAATAATAATAATAATAATAATAATAATAATAATAATAATAATAATAATAATAATAATAATAATAATAATAATAATAATAATAATAATAATAATAATAATAATAATAATAATAATAATAATAATAATAATAATAATAATAATAATAATAATAATAATAATAATAATAATAATAATAATAATAATAATAATAATAATAATAATAATATTAATAATAATAATAATAATAATAATAATAATAATAATAATAATAATAATAATAATAATAATAATAATAATAATAATAATAATAATAATAATAATAATAATAATAATAATAATAATAATAATAATAATAATAATAATAATAATAATAATAATAATAATAATAATATAATAATAATAATAATAATAATAATAATAATAATAATAATAATATATAAATAAACATTTATATAGCGTCATATATCTGTAGCACAATCATAGGCGCTTTACATGCGATAAATTGTCCAGTCACTGCAACGTTCTTTTTTTTAATAAAAAAAACTATGTATTAAGAACGGGTAAATATAGATTTAAAAACAGCTTAAAAGTATATAATTGGAAAGCCGTCACGAACAGATAAGTTTTGATGTGAGACTTGAATTGACTGAGGGTTGTGTTTTTTCGTAATTTCATGGGCAATTTGTTCCATTCTGTAGCAGCAGCGAAAGAAAATGCTATATATATTACACAAGCTGGAGGAGCAGCACACAGACCATCTAACACAATGCCGGGCCAGCGACGGCGATACTGGCCCGGCATTGGGACAACGTCCTGAACCTCTACGGCTATAGATCCCTAGAAATAGACGGAATTATTTACTCCAACACCGTGTCAGATTTAACCCCTTAAAAACGAGAACCGTACATACAGAGCGCTAACCTTTTCAGTGCTGGGGCCAATAATATTTTTTGATTTTTCAAAAAATAATTAGACCAAGTAAATGTATCCTTCTGACTGACTGACTGACTGACGGACGGACTGACTGACTGTGAGTGAATATTGCTTTACGTCGCTTTCTGCATAATCGTGACAATATCGCGACAGAAGGAAGCCCGAAGCCGGGAATATGTCCTACTCTTATTTCGAATGACATCAAGGGCTCTTTATAATACACAGTACAATAGGCAGCACTGTACACTCCAGGCATTTGAACAGTTTGGAGCACTGTATATGCACAATCACGATGACAAATATCCGGCCCGACCGGGATTCGAACCTTGTACCTCCAGGTTACAAGCCTCAGTCGATACGAATGAGCCATAGGGGCCGGCCAACTCACTCACTCACTCACTCACTCGCTCGCTCACTCACTCACTCACTCACTCACTCACTCACTCACTCACTCACTCACTCACTCACTCACTCACTCACTCACTCACTCACTCACTCACTCACTCACTCACTCACTCACGCACTCACGCACTCACGCACTCACGCACTCACTCACTCACTCACTCACTCACTCACTCACTCACTCACTCACGCACTCACTCACTCACTCACTCACTCACTCACTCACTCACTCACTCACTCACTCACTCACTCACTCACTCACTCACTCACTCACTCACTCACTCACTCACTCACTCACTCACTCGCTCGCTCGCTCGCTCGCTCGCTCGCTCGCTCGCTCACTCACTCACTCACTCACTCACTCACTCACTCACTCACTCACTCACTCACTCACTCACTCACTCACTCACTCACTCACTCACTCACTCACTCTCAATGATTGTTTGGTTCGCGCCAAATGATTTGGTTCGCGCCAAATGATTATTTGGTTCAAGCCAAATGATTTGGTTCGCGCCAAATGCTTATTTCGTTCAAGCCAAATGATTTGGTTCGCGCCAAATGTTTATTTCGTTCAAGCCAAATTATTTGGTTCGCGCCAAATGAATATTTCGTTCAAGCCAAATGATTTGGTGCGCGCCAAATGATTATTTGGTTCAAGCCTAATGTTTTGGTTCACGCCAAATGATTATTTCGTTCAAACCAAATGATTTGGTGCGCGCCAAATAATTATTTGGTTGAAGCCAAATGATTTTGTTCACGCCAAATGATTATTTCGTTCAAGGCAAATGATTTGGCTCGCTCCAATAATTACTTCCAGTTGAAATATATTTTTTAGAGATGTCCCTTAAAAAGCTCCGTACAATTACCAGCTACAAATAAAAAAAAAAAATTTTACGTTTGAAAACTAGATATGTTATTATTTACCACTGGTGTTTTATTTTATATATTTAATGCAATCTGCACGTTATATTTTCATAAATGTCGGTTAATGTTTGTAGGCATTAAAGTGTCACTAGCACCCAAAGCGCTGAAACAGACAGGCCTATGTACCACACAGTGTGTGACGGTCATTTGTGACCCATTACGCGTATATGCACAAACTAATGGCAAAACTAATAATACAAATTATACAAAACAAAATTCAGTTCTAATTTTCTTGATTATGCTGATTTACCTATTTTTTGCTGTATTTGTAAAAAGAAAATCTTTTTTTGAGGGCTTTCATCTTTTTATGACAAATCTCTATTAGAATGTTTAAAATTCCACACATAACGATAATTCCTAACGGTTTAGACCAAATAAATATAGTCCAGTTGTTGTCTTCCAAAATATGTATTTATCTAATATTCTAAAATATGCGCGATGCGACTGATTTTGTGCAAACACATGACGATGCTGTGTACATATAGAGAAAATAATTATTTTTCAGTGTGCATACATATATCAATATTTGTCATTTAGATTTATTGCAACTTTTAAAATGATTACTGAATTTCTTATATTAGCTGCTATTTTAGATAATGTCAGAGGCATTGTAATAGCAACAACAAAAACGTACTAATATCAAAGATTTTGATATTCTCAGGAAAGAAAAATCAGCATGAAAATGATTGACGTGCGACATGACAAATAAATTTACAGAGACAAGTACCTTCTCATCTTTTATATGGTGATGACGATTGCATAATATTGTCATACTAGAATGTTCTTTTTTATAATAGAGAATACATTAGATGTTCTATTGACATAATTAAACGTCATTATTGATATTTTTGTCAAAAAACATAAATTTGTACAATACCAGAATACAATACCAGAATTATAAATTGTTGACGGATGCATGAATGTAATTCTAAATCCGAATAGTCCTTTAATGACTCATTAACGGATACTTGAACCCGCATTTACAATAAGTGATAATATAATTAAATATGCATTAACCATTAAACCGCTAAGTTACATAATTAAAATTTTCACCCGCTTTAAGTTGTAAACTTAAAGCGGGTGAAAATTATTCATATTTGTCTAATTTGGGATAAAATTATTCATGTGAGCTCATTTCAAATTAACCATCGTTTCACGGAATCGTACACACCACAGTTGTCAGTGGGGAGCTGCTCTCCATTCTTCTGAATAAAATATTTCTCCTTTTTGTATTACGGTCTAGAAAGTCAAACACAAAGATGGTTGTAGGCCATGCTATGTATTAGTCGCATCACGACACGATTGGTGGATTTTGGTAACAATATTAACCCTTTAACTACCGGTACCGATCATATTAGTTTTTATATTTATCTATTATTAGCACATTAAATACAAAGCTTTAAACACGTTGAAGATAAAACGTGACATAAGTCAGCAAGATTTGAAAATCGTTGACATCCTTTTTGTCAAATCTGGATTTTTTTCACCGAATTATAGTTGTGGATAGTACAATACCAAATCAGTTGAGTGAAAATTAAAATTAAATAATTTGGCAGTTAGAGGGTTATTCATTTTTATTTGCCATGTATATAGTATGTCATGCTCTTAATACCCTCGTGTATGTTTTTGGATTTGAGTAGCATAATTCATTGCGGTTTCCCGTTCTTTATGGCTGAAATAGCCCGCATATCACTCTATACGATGTGATAAACATATCACAAATTTAAGTGCACAAATTTATTATCATTACTTGGGGTTGTTCGGGTGATAAAAGTAATAATTACTGGTGAATTACTGGACTGTTTTCTTTCATTTGTTGCTGGCATTGCTGACGCAATTGCCAGCTACGAATGAAAGAAAACAATTCTACGTTAGAAACTAGGTCTGTTATTATTTACCACTGGTGTTTTATTTTATATACATTGTCTGCACGTTTTATTTTTATTAATATTAGTTACTGTTTGTAGACACTGAGGTGTCACCCGCACCCGAAGAGTTGAAAGTTGTTTCTTTTTTTATAATAGATAATACAATAGTTGTTCTATTGACATAATTAAAAGTCATTTCTGATATGTGTGTCATATAACATATGTTGTATAATATACAACATGTACCACTATAGGCTAGTTTTGACAATGTGAGTAAATACCTTGGGGTTTGAAGGGTTAAATCTCCAGTGTATTTATAATGGCTATTATGCTGGCAATGAAACTATTAATAATCCTTATATTTCAGTGCTATTTTGTCCTTTCCCTCGTCATTCTTAAAGTGTTACGCGAAATTGGAATCAACACTGGTCGTGCTAATAGTTCATTGTGTGGACACCTACTTCTTAATTATCACCCACATGTATCATTAGCTATCAATCGATTCCGATGATTTAAATTAACAGGCGATCAACTCATGTTCCGCGTATATCAGTATATAGTAAGAATATGAATTTAATTAACCCTTTAACCGCCAAATTATTCAAATTGAATTTTCACTCACTTGAAGTTGTGTCTCGCTGACGCGATCCACAACTTCAAGTGAGTGAAAATTATTCAGATTTGACAAAATGGAGGTCAACTGTTTTCAAATCTTGCTGATTGATGTCACATTTATCTTTAACATGTTTAAAAAGTAGTACTTAATATGCTAACAAAAATGAAAACCCGAAGATATGCGGCACTGGCGGTTAAAGGGTTAAAAGAAATGAGTCCCCCATTTAAACGCGCAAAACCGCTACTGAAGAAGCATAAGCACAGAGACAATGCTCACTTAACCTTTAAAACGCTGAAATATTTTTGTATAAACTATGGAGAACAAAAGGTTTTTAAATTGTGAAATCGTCATAAATGTCTCGGTTAGCTCTTTCTGTTTCATTTGAATACCTATGTTATGGGTCTTAGATCGTTAGAAATATTTTAACTCTTTCAGCGCGGGGACTGTCTTCATACGTCAGAATCTGACGTCTACAGACGACGTCAGATTCTGACGTATAAAGACGGGTTAACATCTGTCACTCATTTCAGTATCAGATAGGACGCTTCAGGTCCGAGGAGACGATATGCATGTGCTCCGTCAACACTGTTACGTCATCGGCACCAGTTAATCCATAATAAAATACGCCGATGTCCTGGAGTAGATGACATTCTTCATATTGAGGCAATGCGATGCCACTCTTATAGTATAGCAAATCTATCATATGCTTACACAGAAATAAGGGTACATGAGGGTAGACCTAGATAATACCAACTGGTTTTAGTCCAATAAATAGTATAAGCCTTCCATTAAAAACAACAAACATACAAGGAAACGTTGTCACGAAACATTTTATTATCATAATTCAACCAACAATATATTTTATATTGAACGCGGCTGTATATTTGAACATACTCTGTTATTGCATGTGTTATATATATTATTATATACCAGCATCTGCTTCCGGTTTGATAGTGTAATAGACTGGAAGGAGTAGTCTGTACCCAGAAAGCACAGCGCGGATTACAGAAACATACCCAATTTGGGAATAACTATAACCTGAAACAGGTATGGAGTGGTATACGGCTTTAATAGCCTATCACGCAATGCTTCATTGAACCTCTGCGCCCCACATTCGCATTCACTGTACTCATAATAAGATTAGATAACTGTGTGTGTTTTTAATATCTCATCTCGGTCCATCTCATACAACTTAAAGCTGTATTAGGCCACTATGTTTTAATTCTCTGTTTTAGATCAGAAAAATCCAAAATCTAATGAGGGAGGGCGGGGAAAAACATTTAACAAGAAAAAAACATTGAACCAATTTTTGCAAAAGTTAATGAGGGCGACCAAATAAAAGAAACATTGGAAAAATGTCAGGAGAGGTTAATTCGGGCGACGAAAGAAACCTAGCTGTAAAAATGTTTTTTATCTCCTGACATGAACTTGTTGTTTTCGGAATGTTTCTTTTATCTCCCGTAATTAACTGTTTTTTTTATCGAAAATCGGCAACAATCCAATGCGCGCGCTGGGCAGAAAAAAAACATGTCTTTTATGATAATGCGCAGCCTAAATCTAATTGCACAGAGTTACCAGTCTGAAGTAGAGAGAGAGACACTGGTGACACGAGTGAAAAATCTCAACGTGACTGAAACTGCAGGTCTCAAGATTGCGGCCATTCAAAACGTGTACAACTTGCTTTGGACGCTCATATCGAAGACCTGGCCTCGGTTAGTCAGGTCCATAATAGGTTTAATAAAAACAGCAACATTTCAACTACAACATCGCATGCTCAGCTTATTTGTCTCCAATTCATTAAACTAGTTATGGGTATTTTTCGGACCTTTGTGTGGAGATCGCTCTCAGTCACCGCTATTTTGAAAATCGATAGGTAAAACGATTCTAGACTAGTCTGTTGACTTAAATGAGTGGAATTGTAGCCTAAATTTTTCCAATGTGCAGATATCAACTAAAACATCATTGTTTTGTGCGATTACCACAAGTAATAGTAGTAGCAGCCATGGAACGGTAGAGGTATTTTCCATTCATATGAAGCTGTCATTTGCGTTAGCAATGCCAGCTTCGAATGACTGAAAAAGTTCAAGGACAACAAAGGCATCATACGCGCTTCCAGCGAAAATACTGAATGCTGAGCCAACCTTGTTGGTCTGTAGCAATGAACAAGGGCTGGATAACTATTAGAAAAGACCTTACTGTCAAATATTCAGTTTGATCTCCAGCCTGTGTTCGGTGCAGCATTAATCTGAGCAGCGCGTGTAACATCCCAGCGACCGTATTTTAAGGGTAATATCTGGGAAAATAATATTTAAGAGAGTATTTTGCAAAATCAAGTACCACAAATGTAAACGATCACAGGAACGTGATCAAAACGTCACGGTTGGTGAATAAGAAAATTTGAGTTACCATGGTTACAGAGAACTAAATCAGCCCCATGTGTCAGGCCGTTCAGGTCATCAATGGAGGTCAGGTTTATCACCGCTTTCGATGAGTACTTCCAGCGTTTTCTCACTCGGGATATGAATGTTGAAAATAACTGTGCATTATGTTCATTCACTTGAAATGAGTTCTGTACAAAATGTTGGCAGCGCAACATCACACTAAACTGAGCCTGTAAGAGTTTTCTGTGGTACACACCAGCCAATAATCACTAATTCTTGACCTTTGAAGCCTTAAGTTATAGAATTTAATTTTTACCCACTTGAAGTTGTGTCTCGCTATCGCGACCCACAACTTCACGTGGGTAAAAATATTACTTTTCTTTAATTTTGTACAATTTGAATCAAAACATATAGCGGCATTTTTTGTCTTAACTATGGGTTCCTGACTGTTATTTGTACTTTTCACTTTATTTGTAATTAATTATGTTTGGTCAAATAAATTTCTTCTTCTTCTTCTTCTAATCATTTTAATGCTCATTTCTCCTTCCAATTTTATTTTTTGCAGATCGAAAAAGCTACAAACGGCTATAGAGGAGATTAGTAATTATGTATTGTTGAATAGTTCATGGCCGGATATATATATTGTGATTGAGGCGCTGTAGATCACACGTCACTTGTTTCACGTAGAGAACTACTTCGGCTGCTGTGGGACACGCTTTTCTTGTTTCCTCCGGCAAATCCCCCGTCGTCTTCATCTGACACATCATACCTGGAAGTAATACAAATGGCAAGGATTACATTGTATTCAAAATACACATTTGAATGTTCAGAAAGGACAACTGCTGCCTAAAATGTCACATACCACGGTCTTGCCTGTGTAGTCGTTTTGCCAAAATCTCCTTCTTTCATAATCTGCAGAATAAAAGATAATAACCACATTATTCTTACGTATCTATAACTACTCTTCTGTTCTGCAAAGCCAAAAGCCACAAACCCCTTATTATAAAGTAAGTTCTTACTGGATTTTGGGTTTCAACGGCAGTGTTACAAGAATGAAGGGTACTCCATGGCGATAATTATTTGGATATTTATCTTACCTCCTGAAGTAGATCTCCTCCCTCACTGGACATTGCCGGTAATGACAAGCGGTCAAAAGAGGAGGCGTTACTCCTGATAGTAGAGTGTTGACTGCCTCCTCTAGAGATACTGGCCTCTGAAGGAGCAGTGGCTGCTCTGCCGACAGATCCCTCCTGCTGCTGATCCATGGCAAACCTGACACTGGACACGGTGGACTTACTGCGGCGAGCTCCTGATCCCCCAGTACCCGTCATACCAGCACGGTGGTCACCTCTCAGACTGGACACATGAGACAAAGCTGGCGATGCTTGACCATTAGAAGTATTAGATAGTATAGGACGCAGGTAAGTCTCCTTGAAGTCATCATCACTAAGTCTCAGTTTGATGGGCACGTTACCACCGTTATAAATGTCACTAGCCGTTAAACTCTTCATCAGCCGTGCGCTGTCTTCTTCTGACAGGTTCAGTCTCATGATTCTGGCATGGAGCTCATGACGCCTGTTCCTCATACACATGGCAGACGCTGAGTGTACAGATAGTGGTGTACTAGGAGGTTCAGGTACATCAGTAAGAGAAGCTTCTTGACTAGGTGGAGTGTACGTGACCCCCTCTCGCGGTACACATACCTTACTGTCATCCTGGTGAAGATGATTCTTATTCACGTCCATTATATATTTGAGCACTTTCTCGTATTTGGTGATTTCAGAGTCTAGCTTTGACTGATTAATCGCCTCAGCCTCTGTGTCTTTCTCGTCAGGCTTGTCAGCTGTTCTGGAGAACGCGTTTTGATCCGTAGCACTTGGTTTGTTAAGTGTAGCTGGAGGGGATGGCACAATGTAGTCGTCACTGGTAGCGGGAGATTCTGACTCCCCATTAACAGGTAGAATGGTGCTGACATGACTATTTACAAGAGGTGTACGCGGATGATGGTGATCAGTGTCAGGTACCAGCATCTTCTGAGACGTTGGTGGAGGAGGTGGAGGTGGTGCGTCCAGCCTCGCTCTTGGGGACAAGCTGGTGGTGTAAGATGGCGCTCGCGTGAGGTGTAACTCGCTTTTACTCATAGTATCTGGAGTTTTAGTATGCAGATCAACATATGAGTCTTTAATGGGATCGCCATTAATACTAGTTGTCCCCATTTCTGTGATGATATCATTGATAACATGGTGGACGTTGATAAGGGTTCCATCATGTCTTTCCAAATAGAGAGGATCTGTGCGGGGTTTTCTACGTTTACGGTTGGAAGCCTCGTCTTTCCGTTGAGATTTAACCCCTCGTATACTTCCCGCCATGGATCGAGTTTCTCTGGGTTCAGGTAGGGATTTATCTTCTTTGTGTCGGGAGGTTACTGGACTTCCTCCACAGAATGACTGACTACGGATGTATGGATTACGTACTTGTGTTCTACAAACCAACAACTGCTGTGTTATTTCCTTGAGACATCCCCTGAAAAAGAAAATACGTAGAAACTGTATTGGAACAGGAAACTCACAATGATCAATCAGATCATAGACATATTATATAGGTATTATTTCATATTCAACGATTCCATTTCAGTGCTCAATTGCTCTGGTATATTTTTTATCGATTAGAAATTGAAATTAGCAGACACTACTTTCATCTTAAACCTAATATACTTTGCAATTGAGTTATACTCACACTTCCAATATCGAATTATATGATTCATTTGTGGCAATAGTACAAAATAATTAACAAAATGTTGATTCGGAAGAAACTTTCAACTCACAAACAACCACACGTATCATGTACATGAATGGTTTATGAACTCATTGAATGCATAAGTAAAATCATTCTCTGCATCATATTAATGTGTACATATTTTGTATATGAGATTTTTTCATTTTCACAACTAAAATTACAAAATATTATAACGCTACCTTGGAACGGTAAGGGTGCATCTGCCACTTTCCAAAGTGGCAGATGCACCCTTGCCGTTTCAAGGTGACGACATCAATACATCTTGATTGCTACCTGATGATTTTCCATGCCGCCTTTCTCAGGTCAGTCTCTGAATGTATACCATACGTCTGCCCTGGCCTCACTCCTGGCTTAATGGACTGCAACATGTCTGGTCCGGCGCCATAGGATCTGCTCGTGTTCAAAACATCAATTATGTAATAATTTTATAGAATCATGTGTCTCGCTAAATCCAGCTTTGTCTTTTTTAGCTTCATAGTTGTTACTATACAATAGCCATGTGTCTATTTTTTTGCATGACGGGGATATTTAACTGAAGAAGAAGTGGACTGTTCATTATTGTCACATTCTATTAAATAATATTGCTAGCTAGATTTGTTTAGATGCATAAACATATACATAGAGAAATAGAATTACATACATTACAGAAGCAATGAAACATACGAAAACGATTTTGTTATGTGATCCTTATTTTGGTTTGGAACGCAAATTACCCAGTTCAGCATTTGATAGCTCGTCAGCATTGTGCTTCATATCATAATTATGTGCCACGATTTAAAATAGACTTGTTATACCTTCTCAGCAAACTCATAGAATTTACTCTGTGGTATTTGAACCATTAAAGCTCTGAATTAAAACATTTAAATTTCCACCCACTTGAAGTTATGTCTCGCTAACGCGACCCACAACTTCAAGTGGGTGAACATTGCCCATATCTATTTAGTTTGAGACTAAACAGTTGCAAATCTTGATGTTTGCACACTAATTTTATTCCCAATAACAGTGGTTTATTGGATCGGCTAATAAAACAAATTGAAAACAACTCAAGTCGTGCTTAGTGGTGTAAAGGTTAACATTAACCCTTTAAGCCCTCACGATGCTTTACAGCATCATTTTACATCCCAGCAAACAGACTTCATTTACCTACAAACAAGGTTTTTAGATCGAAAACCTCCATGAAACTGGCTTACCAATACATGGCAATTTTCTTTAATTTTCAAACCTCATCAAATCATCTTCATCCACTACAAGTCGAGAATTGCGACAGCAATTCGCGGCTTGTAGTGGATGAAGATGACTATGGTAAATTCAGGCTTGAAAGGGTTAAAGCAAAGGCTCGTGGTTGTAGTACTCACCCTTGTTGAGCCTGGGCAGTCAGTACTAGCTGTTTGGCCAGCAGTAGACATGTGTCCACCATGGCTAGATAGCCTGCACAGTGACGATGATTACTAAAGTCAGCATAGTAACAAGCTGTGTGACCAAACTTATTAGCCCTGCTGCTGTCTAGTCCATACTCCACCAACGTCTGAAAACATTAAAACAATAATAATTATATTTACTTGACGTGGAGAAAAATAGCGTCCATGACATAAAGATAAATAAATACATAGTGGAAATCAGAAAGAACATTGAGAAACATCGAAGAAATTCATATCACCAGTTCATGAGTTACAAAGAAACCCAATCAAACATAACTACTACAAAGGGTGAATCAGTAAACTACTAAAATAAACATGACAATTATTTACCATTTTCAAGTTACAGATATAATTTAAAGTAGCTTGGGCTAGTGGTTCCCAAATTATTGCTCTTGGTTAAAAAAGGTGGTTGTAATATAAAAGTATACACCGATTAGAGATATTCAAACTATTGTACACATCGAGTTATAAAGTAAAACACACAAATGTTATTTTGCAATAAGATGACATGATGAGTGTGATCTAAAATTTTGCTATCATAAACCAAATTACCAGATAACAAATTGCAAATTGTGATGTGACCAAATTATCCTAACCTTATTAGTGTTCAAGTATATCTAAATAGTTAATAAAAACATGGAACAAATAAAATGATGCAGACATAACTATACATATGTCTAAAAAAACCGAGGTAGTCAAATACAATTGGCAAAACCATTTTGCAGACGCAAAAACATTCTTTCACTTTTGCCATGCCAGCTCAATATGATAGCAAGTGCTTTACATGACTTAGAAAAATCTAAACTAACATGAAATCACATCAAGGGAACAAATGCTATTTTTATTTGCACGTTATTCTCTATTTGTCAGCTTGGCGACTTGATGGCCCTCATCATCAGCCATGTAGGGTCTTCTCGTAATTTGTCTCGCTGATAATGACAAAACCAATTACCATATAGATGTCAAATTACTCCCATGTCTCACAGTCATGACCACGATCGCAAACAATATTACAGGGCAGGCCATCCCTGGTGAAAAATAATCACCAAACCAGATGACGCAATTATAAATATATATATGGAAACACCTGCTGTGCATTTGCCAGTGTGCTTGACACTAATTAAATGTAATAATCACGACAAATATATATCTGTAGCAGCCTCTGTATGGATAGTGCTAGTGCAAAGCATTGTAAAAAATATGACATTGGCTGGATTTAATGTTTCAAAAATATATTGAAAACCACAGATGTATCAGTCTGTAAAGCTACGGCCCCACAAAACGCCGAGCCGCGCACGGCGCAGCGTTTTTTTGGGCCGTAGCTTAAGAACAGGCCCACCCTACAAGGACAGGCTGAGCCTGTTCACACAGGCTCATGTCATGTGATGTTACAGCGTATCATCACAATCTAAATATACATATTGATTTTGTTAAGCTGATCATTAATATGAAAAGCAAACGTTTGGCATCTTCAATTTTTATTCTTCACCACCAGCAGGTTTCCGTCTTATAAAACCACGAAATGTCCCACCATCTTACTAAAGACCAATAAAGTGTCACTCTCGAGCCCATCAGCACAAATTGGAAAAAGCTAATTATAGCCACAGCACATGTTATGGATGCTTACTTGAAGACAAGTCAGGTTTCCGTGCTTGGCCGCCAGGTGCGCCGGGGTGTTGCCGTGAAAATCACTGACGTTGATGTGGTCGGTGACGTCATAATACTGGCTCATCTTAGACAGGAGCAGCCTCAAACAACCATCCTGAAGCAAACAATTATAATAAACATTAATTTTGCAGTCTGGACGATCCAACAAAAACAGTCAATCATAAAATTTATTGTCAATTATTCAAACTCAGTTTTCAAACCCAGAAGTTAGCAACGCCAAATATAAAAGAATTGAAAATGAAGAAGATACATATATATGAATGCTTATATTCTCCAGCATTGTAAATCATGCTTTTGTTGGTCTCTCATAGTTTTAAATTGAAATAACAGGTTTGAAATAATTTTACGATGTGTAGGCCTATCTATTCTTACATTTTTAAAATATTTATTTATCGTCTCTTTTATATTTCGAGTATACATACATTTTAAAATCCATATCACATCAAAAATGTATGAAGTGATGTTTAAACGTCATGTAAACCATGCAAACAGAGAAAGCTCGAGCCGAGTCTGTGCATAAAATCACCATGTTCATCCCAGAAAATACAGGACGTTCACCCAGTGTCTTCGACGCTGGCCCAACATTAAAATAACATTGGGTGAATGTCTCGTGTTTGCTGCGATGAGTAAGCATTATCCGACCAAGTTCTCTAATTAAAATTGTCACCCATTTGAAGTTGTGTCTCGCTACCGTTTATTATTATTTGTCTAATTTGAGAGCAAACATGTCAAAATATGAATGTTTAAGCACACTTTTCATTCCGAATAACAATGATTTGATTGGCTAATAAAGGTTAATCCTGGATGCATCAAAACTGTTAGGCTATAAATATGAACATATAATTGCAGACGAGGTTTTTTCTTGTTTAATATGCTTATCTCTGTGTTATTATGTTGTATATAAAACGCTTGGAAATGGGTGTTGGAACTTCCAATGAAACAATATACGTTCCACATAGCAAATAAGGCATTTCACTATTATAAAGAATTATTGATAAAGGTTGGAAAAACCCGGAATCCGATCAATGATTTCATATTAGAAAATGTCATCACCTATCAGTCTGTGTATTAAAGTGTCGAAGTGTCGTATCTGCCACTTCATAAAGTGGCAGATACGACACATTGATATTAAAGGACATCCACCGGGGCGCTATATTCAAACTGTATTAGTCTCAGTCGGCCTACTAATCTAATGGGAAATGACAACTTATCTATTTCTATTTATATAATGTGCAGTCTATATGTGTATGCTGATACATGTAGTGCTGAGCCAAACATAGATAAATCAGAAAACAAATTATGGACGATCACATGCAGTCAACGTACATGTGGGCTTACATTGACTTCATTTTGTACCAAATCAATATAGGAGCAAAAATAATCATATTGTTATTACGTTTGCAATCTAATGTAACAGTTTTCAAATTACTGGTACTTAATGTACTGCTATATTTATATTTACCATTTTTAAATACAATTTATTTAAAATATTTCACAATTTCCCGCCAAATTTGAGCGTTTAAGTGATTGATTTATTTTACACGAGGGGGTAGTCTAGAAAAGCAGCATCAGTGTGCATGTATCTGCACACTGATAAATCGGTGAATCGGTGAATCACTAAACAACGCCGGCCCAACGTCGTCTTCGAACCAATGTTGAACCAATATTGTTTCAATGTTGACCCATCGCCTACGGCGCTGGCCCAACATCGAAACAACATTGGTTTACCTCCTGGCGTTTGCTGGGTTACCTGGCCATACTTGGCGGCTTGATGCAGTAGAGGGCGCTTGTCACCTCTGGCCAGGAGATCTGATGGTGATAACACCTTGTCCAGTAACCAGTCCACCACCTCAATCTGACCAGCCTGAAAACATAATAACCATTCAAATAGTCAATCTAAATCACGGGTATCACTGAAACAATTATCAGCAACGAATTTGGTTCAGGTTCACTCCAATTGCCACAAAAGTCCAATTCGGCGGTCTGCCTGTAAAACCGCAGCTCACGGGTTCGTCCCTCGCTCTCTTATTCAGATCTTAAAGACACACATATGCTACTTCCCACCGGAATTCAAATTTAGAATCCTGTATCTAAAGGGCAGTGTCATCTGATTTATCTCAAAATCATCAGGAAGTTTTGCTGACCCTGTGTTTGTACAAAGGTGTTTTAATAAAGCCTCATTCATTCATTCATTTATTCATTCATTCATTCATTCATTCATTCATTCATTCATTCATTCATTCATTCATTCATTCATTCATTCATTCATTCATTCATTCATTCTTTCATTCCTTCATTCATTCATTCATTCATTCATTTATTCATTCATTCATTTATTCATTCATTCAGAAGTAAATTTTAACTCGAAATACACACAAAATATATGATAATTATTACTCAAGAAAACTACATACATGATACAACAACCAAATAACAAGGATACAAATTTGGATATCCTAAATATAACGTTAGTATACAGTATTCTGCGATCAATACCGTACCCATGAAAACACTATTCGTATGGATGTTTTTCTCTGACAAGGGAATTTAAAAAGCGACCGAAAACACGACTGCGAAAAGTCAGCGGAACAAATCCCGGCTGGTGCTGAGCCAGCAAAAAGACATCCTACTGGGACTGTGTACATGACATAGACGTGATCTCAGGCCGACACTGTTTCAATGCTGGGCCAACATTACAGAGGCTGACCCAGCAGTAGAACATATCTGGGTATGTCTCTTCAGATAATAGCGCCAGTGTTGAATGGTTACAATGTAACGAGCCAATCAGGTTGACATAATAGGAGCAGGAATAATTCATGGAGACAGCCATATCTACCATCCTGGGTGAATGTGGGGAGACTGTTCTGTCTGATGACCGTCCCTGAATCTACTCTTTTGTGTGGTAACTGTTCAGCAACAGCAAAAATACCACCAGTCCTTTTGTGCATACTGCAAGTGTCTGGAGAGTTAAACAACCAAACGCAATTTGAGATGACGTCGTGGCATCGCTTTGAACAACCGAAAAGGCTTGAATATTCACTCACAGATTGATTGATTGATTGATTGATTGATTGATTGATTGATTGATTGATTGATTGATTGATTGATTGATTGATTGATTGATTGATTGATTGATTGATTGATTGATTGATTGATTGATTGATTGATTGATTGATTGATTGATTGATTGATTGATTGATTGATTGATTGATTGATTGATTGATTGATTGATTGATTGATTGATTGATTGATTGATTGATTGCATAATGCATTTATTCATGGATGTATTGATTAATTCATCGATTCATACGTTGATTCATTCATTCATTCATTCATTCATTCATTCATTCATTCATTCATTCATTCATTCATTTATTCATTCACACACTAGAATTACCAATTAAAGAATGAATTGCCGAATATCGTTACGTTCTCTTAGCCCAGCAAACACAAAACATGTGTATAACATTTACACAACGTCGACGTTGGTCCACCATTGTATAAATGTTATACACATGTTTTGCGTTTGATGGGAGTGAAGCAGTATTATTATCACCTAATTGCGACAGATGATAGAATGCATACTTGTAAAATAGTAGGTAGGCGTAGGTAGGCGTAATTCTTGTCCATAAAACATTGTTACCAATGAATCTGTAAATGGATTCCTTGCTCATACATGTCATATCTTATTATTATTTCATTTCTTTATTTCAATACGTGCAACAGGGTCCACCTATTCAAAACCACACTCCAGATGAGATCATCTCGACAAACATATTGCTGTATATCTAAACGCATTATGTGAAAATTAGGATAAAAAAATCAAATCCATCATTATTAAACTGTTAAATGTATATCTGATAAGATGAACTGTTTCTGAATGCATCCTTATTATAATATATCACACGAGCTTTTGTGAGAGATCGTGACGTGTGTGTCTTATCAGTGTGCCTGTCATCATGGGCAATGCTCGTACGATAAATACCCTTATATATAATAACATCCAAATCTTGTCAAACCTGTGAACATTTTCCTCACAAAATGAGACTGACAAAAAATAAGAACCGATCAAAAGGTTCTGATATATGCCAGCTTGGAAACATAGAAAATAATGTTATTATACCGACACGTACTCATATAGTTCGTTTTTCACCATAAACCTATAGTTTTGAGGAATACAATTATCGACTTTATGACATTACAGTGATTATGAAATATCTTAACCCTTAAAGCGCTACATTAAAAAAATAATTTTTCACCCACTTGAGATTGTGTCTCGCTACCGCGATCCACAAACTCAAGTGGGTGAAAATTGCTCATATTTGTTTAATTTGACAACCAAACATTTGCAAATCTTGATGTTTAAACACACATTTTGTTCCCAATAAAAGTGATTTAATTGGCTAATAAAACGGATTAAAACGACTTTATGGTCGGTTAATGGTTTAAGGAAGATGGGGGAAGATGTCGCCAGTAAAATGGCATACAAGGAAGGATATTATGCACAACCCACCCAGTGAATAAGAGACATTGGCCCAATGTTGTAGATGCTGGGTCATCGTCGTTGACGATGGATTACAGCATTACAGCAACATAGGGTCAATTATTCGCGTTCTTTGAGGGCGGGGGCCCTGGTGCAGTGGTTAAAGCTGCCTGTCGAAGTCGAAGATCGCGGGTTCGAACCTCACTCTGGTCTTCTATTTTTCAAAGAAACAAAATGTTTCTTCCCAGCTCACTCGTGAAGATTCGATATTGTGGGGAATCTCCTTGATTGAGAGGTAGCGTGCTCGGCCTCAGACAGCCAGGGCTCAAATTTCTAATCCTTCGTCTGGAGGGCAGTGTCATTTAGTTCATCTCACCATCCTTAGGAGATTCTCCTGGCCCAGTTTAGCCTACATGTGCACAAACAGGTGGCCTAAGACCCCATTCATTTCATTTCATTTCATTTAGTGTTTGTTGGCAAAAATCCCAGAAATGTTGGTTTAATGTTGGTCCACCGTCTACGACAATGGCCTAACATTAAGTCAACACTTAATCAACGTGTTGTGTTTGCTGGGGATGAGGTCATAATAATATGATACACAACAAGAACTATGGACAGAATAATGTTATGACTATAATCTATGACCGAGAGCTATTTGACCTAAGTGAAGTTATTGTACGAGATAATGTCATAAAGAGTGAATGATATGAGTAATTAATGACCGAGTGATGTGGTGACATGAGTCGCGGACAAAAGAAAAGGTGTCACGACACGGACACGTACCTAGTTAACTCGACTAATGATGTCGATAATGGCAGTGCGCAGTCTCATAGCACTCTGAGATGTTTTGCATTATCACATTTGAATCACGCAATCGTGAGCAGGTGAGTATTTAGAAACAGATCCAGTGTTCTCTTGAAATATAGCTGATTTGACAAACGATAAACCCTATAAGTCTTCAAGCGCTAAAATATTTTTGTTATAAACCAAGAGAAAAAATGATGGTTATTTTCAATTTGAATTCATCATAAATGTCGTAAAAAATAGTTGGCTCTTGTCGCATCATTTGAATACATAATATGTTATGGGTATACGGCCATTATAAATATTTTACTCTTTCAGTGCGGTGCAGATTCTGAGTCTAATGTCGGTCCCCGCGCTGCAAGGGTTAAAGGCGGTTGATCATGTTATTTTTTTACTGCTTTCCATTCATTTGAAGTTTGAATTACCATGATTACTGAATTACCATAATTTCCAGCTTCAAATAAATAAAACAAATACGGCTATATTGACAAAAGTATATGTTTAACCATCCCCATGACCATTGCCATGTTATATAGCCAGTTTGTAATTTTCATTCATTTCATACAAGCTGGTATTGCTAAGACAAACGCCAGCTTCGAATAATGAGAAAAATTAATATTCTTGAAAAACAGCCACCTCTGAAATTATTTACCAAATGAGCATCAACCACAAAATATATTTTTTTTAATACGTATATATACAAGAATAACGATGAAATAACGATGAATGATGTTCCATTATATAGCGTTTGATAAATCAAATTGTATAGGGCTGCGGTAGTTTGATCAAAACTGATAGGGTTGAGTTTGTACAAGAAGAGCTTCAAATTAACACATTACTCGACCGAACTTATAAACACACATGTTTAATCAAGCATATAAAGCAGAGCTCAGATGAGAAGGCGTAAATGTCCATTTATATCCTGCTGCTGATAAATATGCGACATTGATGATAATATTAAATATTAGATAGCTGCATGTGTGATGAAGAGATGTAAAGACGGAGGCATTGTAAGCAGCATACAGCGTACGGGGATGAGGTAGATACCTAGGGGGATAGCGTTAGCGGGTCAAATCAGAAGGGAGTTGGATCCCGAGCAGAAACCACATGTCAGGGGGAGATACTGGTGGACATTTATCTAGGGACCTCTGTAAATTCAAGTGAAGGCACGTGGATTTAAAGCGGTTCAACCTGGCTTTGAAAGCATCCAATTAGTATTCCGCAGATGCGATCTCCCAGGAAACGCGAGGCGGTGACCCAATGGTGGTTTAATGTTGAACCAGCGTCTGCGATGCTGGTCCAACATTAAAACAGCATTGGTGGACACCTCGTGTTGGCTGGGAGATGTCTACAACCACACTTGACAGAGCTGGGCACGCTGGGAAAGCATCGTGGAATAAACGCAACGTCCTTGTAGTACTGCTATGTGTACGACGTGAGAAATGAAATGAATGGGGTTTTAGGCCATCTGTGTGCACATGTAGGCTAAACTGGGCCAGAAAAACCTACTGAGGATGGTGAGATGAATGAGATGACACTACTCTCCAGACACAGAATTCAAAATTCGACCCGTGGCGATCTGAGGCCGAGCACGCTACCTCTCGGTCACGGAGGCTGCCCACATTATTGAATCTTTACGAGTGAGCAGGGGAAAAAATACGTTTCTTTAAAACTTGAAGGCCAAAGTGAGGTTCAAACCCGCGATCTCCGACTTTCCAAGCAGGCCTGGTAGCTTTAACCACTGCACTAGGGCCCCTCCCTGCCCTTGTTCACGATGCAAGGTTATTGCATGTCAAACCAGACGATCAGAAATTTAAACGACCCAAAATAATACACCTTAGATATAGAACGTAGGCCCAATGAGTCTGACAGTGAAAGACTATTTGAGTGACTGATGTACATAAGCGTATGACTAAACTGGACCCGATGAGAACATTTTCAAATCTTGATGTTTAAACACACATTTTATTCCCAATAACAATGATTTAATCAGCTAATAAAACAGATCAAAAATGACCGTAGTTGTACATAGCGCCTAAACGGTTAAGATAAGTACACGTGATTTTAGCCCTCGTCGTGTGACAGGATGAAGAAGGGTATCCCTCATTTTTCCACAATATCCTTCCATTAGACCTTTACTACTTTATGCTCATTAAACATGTTAAGTGTAAGTATCTTACTTTCAGTTCCTTCTAGTCAGTATTGTGGGGAGCCTCCGTGACCGAGAGGTAGCGTGCTCGGCCTTTAGACCGCCAGGGCTCGAATTTCGAATCCTGTGTCTGGCGGACAGTGTCATCTCAATCATCTCACCATCCTCAGGAGGTTCTCCTGGCCCAGTTTAGCCTATATGTGCACAAAGGTGGCCTAAAGCCCGATTCATTTCATTTTCAGGTCCTTCTGGCTCCTACATTGAGTCTCAATATTGTTGAGAGATAGTGGCGCTATAGAAGGCAGTATACATTAATATTATTATTAGGACGGCCAGGAAGTAGTCTAAAGGTGGCACATGTGCTAACCCTTTCAGTGCGGGGACCGACTTTAGACGTCAGATTCTGACGTATATAGACGTAAGAATCTGAAAGAGTAAAATATTTATAATGGCCGTAGACCCATAACATAACATAGATGTTCGAATGAAGCGAAAAGAGCTAAAATTAAAACATTTATGATGATTTCAAATTGAAAAAAAACACCTTTGGTTATAAAAATATTTCAGCGCTTTAACCCTTTAACCGCCAAATTATTCAATCTGAATTTTCACCCACTTGAAATTGTGTCTCGCTGACGCGATCCACAACTTCAAGTGAGTGAAAATTATTCAGATTTACATAATGGAGGTCAACTGTTTTAAAATATTGCTGATTGATGTCATATTTTATCTTTAGAGTGTTTAAAAGGTGGTACTTAATGTACTAAAGAAATGAAAACCCGAATATATGCGACACCGGCGGTTAAAGGGTTAAGAGTTTACTTCCAGTGGTGGTCAATCAACCCCGGCACATTTCAGTCTTACGGAGGAATCGCCATATCCGCACCCGTCCGTTCTTCGATATTTCGGGCCGGGTGTTTTTTCCGCGGACCCTGGAGGGCATAGTAAAGTGTGTGCAGCTAGGCGTGATCAGGTGTGCCAGAGCTGGCTGCGTCCCAAGACAGCACTTTATCTATGGGCTGTTTCAATCCATTCTTTAGCCATATTATAACCCGAAGCGAAATACTGGTGAATACAATAATGTATAAAACTGTAGGCATATTATCAGATCATACAGTGGCGTTTTTGTTGCACTTATTCAGCTACAGACAAAAGTGTTTTTCTTTGTTTCTTTGTTGTGGATCTTATTTTACTAATTGATCTGAGAAAATGGGACTGTAGTTTGAATCATTACAATCCTGTATTGTTTAGAGTATCAGACGATAACAATACGATGATACGGCAAGGAGAAAGAACGAAAGTCAATAAATTCGTCGATCTTATTCAGATATATGCATCTATTGCAAGTTATTTCGAATCTATTGCAAGTTAGTAACACATAATAAGTACACGCGTTGCTCCAATACTTAATCGACAATCCCTATTTCACTGCTAGTATGTTTAAATTTTCATCTTGTCCAGTATGAAGAGGTGTAGATTCGAGTCTACTGTTTCCCTACGGTTTCCCTTTTTTATTAGCACATTAAGTACCACCTTTTAAACATGTTAAAGATAAAATGTGAAATCATTCAGCAATATTTGAAAACAGTTGACCTCCATTTTGGCAAATCTGAATAATTTTCACTCATTTGAAGTCGTGGATCGCGTCAGCGAGACACAACTTCAAGTGGGCGAAAATTCAGATTGAATAATTTGGCGGTTAAAGGTTTAACAATAGAATGAAGTAACAGGTGTATTTTAATAGGCCCTAAACTATAGATATAGGCTATCAGTACAATTTCCACGGCTGGTTTTATATGAAAACAATCATGGTGAATATTCGGTCCAATATTGGCCAAGTGAAGCAGATCTTTCACGAGAAATTGCTGATATCTGAAATTTAGCATATGGCCTGCCCCGCCTTTAAAGTCATAATTTTGAAGTGGTAATAAAAATCTTGAATGTATAGCCCCATTTAGCGCTCGCCCGGTTCACCGTTACAGGTAGGCGCGCATGACTCCTCACTGTCATTGTGTTAACAGCCTGATAATTTGGCAGCTTCCAGAAGATTTGTTATCACTCATAAAATCAGCCATCTGAATTGCCCGAGGGCAAACCGTCACCTAAGTATTAAAGAGTTGTATCTGCCACTTTAACAAGTGGCAGATACAACTCTTTAATACTTAGGTTACGAACCGGTCTTCTACGGCGGTCTTTTAATTTTATGACACTCGCTCTCCTTGATCATCACACCGTGCAGTTCCAGGTATAAGCAGCGTGATTAAAATATCATATATAAGATAGATGTGAAATTGTTCCACACTTTTTCGGAAATTTGTGTGATATCAATACTTTAATTGAAAATGGTCATCGTGAAAGCAGTGATCTGAAAACAGTTAACTTAGAAAACCCCTGCGATATTCCGTTCAATTCTGAACACAAAAAAATAACTTCTCAATTCATGTAGGCCTATGACCAATGATAATATAAAAATAATTTAAAAAATAACCATGAATACCGGTCGAATAGCTCGGGGAGGGGCATATTATGCTTTAAAAAACTTGGCCCGTATACTTGTATAAGTTACGATATATCGTAGGCTTCGGATTGGTCGAGATGGCCATCATGACCAATCCGAAGCCTTGTGTGTGGGACCCTAGCACCCGAAGGGTGCTGAGAGTGAGATAATGGCATTAGGATCTCTTGTTAGTGAGTCATTTTTAGCCTACCAATTCCTTCTGTATACAAAATGTCTGGGTGGAAAGGAGGACTGGAACCTGGAAAGCTGAATTTGAATTTGATGACCTTGGGATTCCAAGGGTCGTTTAAAGAAAGAGGTGTTGAAATAAGCCATTTGCCATCCTCGTATCTCTGATCTCCATCTCGAACTATAATTTTATTCTCTGAATATGAAAAGCAGTTGAAAAGAATTTTGCAGCTTAATTAGACTTCCATATGATTATGAATGTCTAAGAATCGCTTGAAATGAAAGGGCTAGTGGCCCGTCTGTTGAAAAAATAATTAATTTCAAATTTTTTGCATTGAGCTGTGTGCATGGTTGGTTAAATCTACTCTGCTACTGGCTTATACAGCGCGACATTAGAAATGTCGACTGTTGCAGTAATTGCTAGAGGACGGTACTCATTCCATGCTCAATCCGAAGCCTATTATGATCATGGGGATATATAGTATAACACAAGGCTACATTGTAAAGCAGTATTTTTGTGTCGATCTCAGACTAAAACAAAGTGGCATGATTTAAAAAAAAAAATAGTACAGGGCCACACATCTTGGTCCTCATGGTTAAAACATTTCTTGGTTGCAGCAATTGAAGCTAAAGCAGTGCCAGAGGACACCGTTGGACCGACGCTGTGGACACGTCTTCTCTCTGTTACATTGTAGCCAAAACCAATCGGCGATTAGAGATGTATAATAGTGACTGGTATGTTGTCTCCAAGAGTGCCCGTTCTAATAAATAATTCTGCGTATGAGGCTCATGTTACGCAAATACCCAATTGGTAGCAGCATGATGATTCCGCAAGCAATAGTGCATATTCTAATGAATAAATCTCGGTCAAGGACACTACATATGCAAAGGCGAACAGCAGCAACTGCTTACTTGAAAAGTAAGCAGTTACTGCTGTTTGTCTTTGCACGGCAGGACTGATTGTTACCTTGATCCCTAGGGCGGCTGGCGTCAGCTTAGCCTTGTTCCTCTCCCTCAGGAGCTGGGGCAGATGGGCGTATAGCATCTGAAGACAATCCAATCTGCCCTTCTCGGCACAGGGATGAGCCAGCGTGTTCCCGGTGCCGGCTTCTCGGATACGCCCCAATTCGCCAGGTCCCAACTCATCCAGAAAACGCTTCTGCAAACACAACACATGACAAAAATAACACCACACAATCGTATTGTTTGCATATTGCCCCATCTAACACAATATATTTAATATTTTGGTTCATGTTTTAGGCACACAGGCCATTCAATTATGCTATGTAACATTTAAGTAATATTATTATAGGATAACCAAAATAATACGATCGCCTTTCGGGTACGTTACGATAAATCACTGTTCGCTGTTCATCGATATATGTTGAGTAAAATCAATTAAATGGAAAATACCACTACGGCCCCCTGTCAATTAGACTACACGTTTTGAGCTTAAATTTCATAAATTACACTTGGTATTTTGAAAACTTGGGTGATTTTGATTCACTATGAGATGTAAATTGCTACACGAAATATCTGGTACCGGTACGCGAATTGCGAATTGTCTTTAATCTGCAGACGTCAGATTCTGACGTCTAAAGTCGATCCCCATCAAATGTGTAAATGTATTATAAAGGCTTTATTATATTTACTTACCAGATTGAGTTTGTCTCCTTTCATGGCGGCCATGAACGCTGCTTGTACCTGTTTAGGATCTCTTGTGGCCACTGGGGTGACAGGAGGGGGATGTGGTGGGGGTGTACATATAGAGGCAGTCACCACGTCAGGTGGGGGAGAGGCATTAGGATGTAGGATACTGGTACTGTCTCTGGGGTACTGGCCGTGGACGGGTTGGCTATCGTCTCTGGGGTACTGGCTATTGTCTCTGGGATACTGGCTATTTGTCCCTGATGTGCCCTTGATCCCTGTCTGACTCTCATATCTCTCACTAATGATGGTCTGTCCTTCCTGTGTCACCTTGCTCGTCAGTGACTGCTGCTTATAATGTACACTGGTGTGTCCTTCCACGTGGACAGACGCGGGCTTCACACTGACAGGTGGCTTGATTTGACGTGATCCTGATCCACGTGATCCGTATTCCTGCTTCCCTATCACACTATGATGGACGTCCACCACCACCGTCTCCTCCTGCCCTCCATGTCTTACTCCAGAATGAGAACCATACAGGTTTTTACTGTCATATGAGTACTGATCCTGGTAGGAGTATTTGGCCACGTTTTCTATCTTTTTCTCCACACTCTCTATGATTTGTAGCATTTCTGGCAGGTCTTTACTAGGGATCTGTATATCAGGTATGGCGGGATTATGTCCAGACATGTGATGATAATCGTGATCCTGCCTGTCTATGTCGGGGATAATGTCCACTCCACTAGTTGGGGAGTCACTTACTTCAGTACTTGTCGGGAACAGTGTCTGCCCGGGATCTAGTACTGTGGTCACAGGTGACTTAGTCCTAATGGATCCCTGGAAGTCCGCAGGGATCTCACTGTAAACATGCTCCTTATCGTCCCTCACCGTCACTGTGCTGTCATATACATTCTCAGGACGCGTTGCGCGTCCAGTCACATCCATCCCTCTATGTGTGAAGTCCTGCCGGACATTGCCGGATCCGTGTGACCAGTAACCACTCACACCCGTCCAGGGATTCTCCACATTGTCCACCCCGCCAAGGGAGGTATCTAAGCCGTGTTGTCTGTCCGTGGTCAAGCCGGCCGTGTGAATGTTGTCACTGGACAGGGACCCCCCTGATCCGGTCAGCTGGTGATGACGTCCGGATCGGGATCTCATCCAGGGAGGTCTCTGGGATGCGGACACTCTGCTGCTGTCGCTGTATCCTCCATCACTGAGGCTGCGGCGTTTGCCGGGCTGTGTAGACGTGCCGGATTCAGCATCCTGCGACTCCTCCGTCTGCAAAAAAACCATACCACAATAAGGCACTGATACCACTTGGTGAAAACAACACATGATCCAACAGTCGTCACTGACACCTTTATACGATTAGGCTTGTGAAATATGTGTCCATGGTGGGCTATCCCGGTAAACACAAAGCATTGGCATAACATGTATACAATGTTGGCCCAACGTCGAAGACGTTGGATATTAGGGACTGTCGGCAGGATTACCTTCAACAGACAGTTAAATGGGACACATTCTCAAAGTGTAAAGCAAATTGGAAACAGCAAAGATGCGAAAATTACAAAAGTTTTAGTGAATCCCAAGCTGACTGAAATGTCCATGGACAGTACAAATTACAACGCGTTTAGTGCAATTCCACCGAGCGAAAAGCAATGCAAGAATACTGAGTATTATGCAATTAAAAAAGGCATAGGGAAACCATACAAATGTGATCATTCTTTTTAAATTTTCATAACGGACAGGGGTATACAGTTATTTTAATTATCGAAGCATTATTTAACACCGACTCAATTGTGGGCCAACTTCTTCATCGAGTCTGTATTTAGCCAATGTTTTTTTATACAGAACAGCAGACTCAGACTGCTCGGTGGGGTGGGTGAACAGGATATTCAGCTGATCCCCACGTATAATCTCATACATGTTATACATGTATAGACAATCGTTGTCATTGATTTAAAAAAAAAATATTCAGGTACATAATTGTTGACGGCAAAAAATTGAATGCAGAGGATATTTCACTTAATTTGGCTTGAAAATTATATATAGGCCAATGGATTTTAGAATTATTATTATTATAATTATTATTTATTTATTTTTCCATTGTTTTACAGACATATCTATAGCAGAAAGAGTGTAATTAATCAATTGCACAATATTCAGAGTGAAAGAAGCAGGATGGTGGTTTCAAACACACTGCTCAGAAATCGGAGCACATCTCAAAATGGTCAGTCTTTGCCCTTTCCTCTGGAGGCTGATCGCTCAAACGGCTGTTTTCATATGGTTCAGCAGCCCTCGTTCCTTTTGTCCCGGACTTGCATTGCCAATGCTTTGTACAATCACCTACCCCACCAGGTGAAAAGAGAGAGGCACTATAAGGTTTATACCAGAACTAGTGCATAATCTTGCGTCAGCCCTCGCGCTGCGCGCTCCTCTACTGAAAGAAGCAGGTTTGCTGTGATGAATTTCCTGTTACATAACAGTAATTCTAGACATTGTCGTGGAGATGATGTCGCAATGTGCTGTCTTTGTTTCTTGCAAATATCTCTCGCACATAGAGACCAGAATAATTAGCACTGTATACAGGTTTAGATGCAAAATATACCATGTATAACAGTACAAGTACGGGTGTTAGTGCATAGTCTACCTTGTCGATTTACGCAGTAACTAAGCATTTTTCGACACCGACAGTATCCTTGGAAATTACATTGAAAAACAACCCACAAATATTACTGACTTCAATGCGGACTATCTCAGACGTTGTCTTCAAACAAATCTTCATCCCCAGCTGGTATCCAAAGAACCTGACACCAAAGAACCACTAAGAACATGGAGTCATTCCATGACAGGCCTATTGCTTTAAAAATTAATTAATCCTAACTTTTTGGAGTAGAGTAAAGAAATGTTTCATACACCATGGCTATGGAGCAAAAAAACAACAATAAAAACCTTTTTGGTAAGTGTTGCTCTGTGACTACAATAATTATAGCAAATCCTAGATATCAGCAGTAATTTATTTATCTCTTCTTTAACTAATGTACTACATAGATGTAATAACAACGGACCAAACAGCAAACGAGTGCTGGAGGAAAGAGGCTATATATAAGCTATTAAGTATGAGTAAGCCGCGTAGATAATGATTACAAATGGCCCTGCCGAGTGGATGAAACGAAACAATGTACTCCGCGATGGGACAAATAAGGTTGGCAAATGCTTCTCGCATTCTGGGATTAATCTACGTGCCCCTGGATAACGGTATCTGGGATAGACAATGTAGCTGAATTATTCGCAATCCCGCATAGAATGCGAGTGCCCAGCAGAAACAAGACGTTGAATCAATGTTGGTTTAACGTTGGTCCACCGTCTACGACGTTGGACCAAGGTAAAACCAACATTGATTCAACGTCTCGTGTCCGCTGGGTGGTGGCATCCCCACTTCCTTATTACAGTCAAAATGGGTGTTCATGTACACGTATGCGGTCCGTACCCGTGTCCGATTTTCTAACCATGCGTAATCGATTCACACAGTTTTTTTTATAGCAAAACGCAAATTTTATTTTTATGTCACTCGTATGCGCAAGTCATCCGTCTACTTCAGGATCGCTACACGTAGCGATCCTGAAGTATACAGATGACTTACGGCGTACGCATACGGATACGGAAGCATTGTCCGAATGTGATGCGCATTATAGTGTCTGGTGGTAAACATTCAAAAAATTATTGATGTCAATGGAATTTTAAAAAGCATAGCATTGTTCTGGGTTCAGTTTCGCAGTATTGTACTGATGTGTGTAGCAAGCGGGGTAAACAGGTAAAGTGTCGATCGCAGACTGTGCTACGTGTCTGTGCCCACTGTAAGGACGACAACATAGACCTGTGTTATTGGTCGTTATACAGCTATAGAATCCTGGTCAGGGGGAAAATAGGTCCATAAGTCCACAAATGACCAGTCGTCAAACTGACCAGTTAGCGACCGGGACGGCTTGGCTCATGCAGAAAGCATCAGAAAGCTCATCAAATCTGGGGCGGCATGCAAATAAAGGTCAAACATTCTCACAGAAAACGCGGTACCCTTGGCTAGCGTTGTCTGACTGCTTTGCCAACGTCACAGACGTTGGCAAAGCAGTCAAGTATCGTGTTGGTGAAATAGGGATCACGTCGAGCTAATCTATTTCTATGACATAATTATGTTTATAATTACATGCTTGGTTGTAAGATCTCCAAAAAAGAGAATGAAGCAAGGACTTTACCCCAGTCTTCTTAAGACATGGCATTAGTCAAATTTTTGGCTTAATTATGAACACGTGATGAAATCTCAACCAATCATGCAGTGAGTTTACGACATATTTAAAGTTAAACAAAGCGACTTAGCTCAGCTGGTTGGTGGAAATAGGGCCAGATGATTCTAAATTTGTATTATTTTATTTCGTGTCATCATTTTATAAATAATGGGTTTTTCAAATAATTAACCTGATAATAACTTGTATCATTTTTGCAGAATGAAAGGTAATTCGATCCAAGCAAACAGAACATTACGTTCGCAACACAACACAGCTAAACATTAAACTTGTTAAACACGCTTGAAGCAAAATCAGTGAGGCAGTGATTTTCTTTTGTGTTTGTAAAAGATCTGAGCTTGTACATGCACAATTACCTAGTACCCCCTCCCTCATAACGCCTTTTGTGCGTGACACGACAGCTAAAAGATCAATGAACAGATTATAGAGTAAGTCGTGCACTTTTCTCGCGCAGATAAGTCCATACGTTCCAGATCAGATTTTGTGAAATATCGTAAATATTATTATTTAAAATATAAAGATCGATGTGGCATTTAACCCTTTCAGTGCGGGGACCGTATTTATATGTCAGATTCTGACGTACACAGAAAGAAACAAAATAATTCTAACGGCCGTATAGACCCATAACATAGGTATTCAAATGTATTGGAAAGAGCTAACTAAGACATTTATGCTGATTTCTAATTGAAGAAACCTTTTGATCTCCATGGTTTATACAAAGAAAATTCAGCGCTTTAAGGGTTAAGCGCAGCTGTGGGTTATAGATAGCCGTGTCGTCCTCTCCGAAGCCGTGGATTGATGTATCTGCTTTACCCGAAAAAATCAACATGGCGTTGACTGAGAGCGATCGCGACCTCAAGGTCCGAAAAATGTCCATAACTTTTCAATGACTGTGCGACCTCTGAGCTGAACAGGCAGGCATGGAACTGAAATGTTACCGATTCTAAAAAAAACTTTTTCGACCTCATTATTGAGGGACAAGTCTTAGATATGACCGTCCAAAGAAATATCCCACGATTTTGTACGAGGTCAACACTGGGGCTATAGTTATAGAGGTCACCGATGGGGGTGCACGCGGATATGGAACACGTTACCAGGCACTGGACGCGATGCTCGTTCTATTAAGTTAGAAATGACCCCCAGGTAATGAATGTCAAGTACTCGCGAGCTATCCAGGGAATATCGTATTATCTGTATGGGGGGGGGGGGGGTAATAACAAAACACTGTATCTGTAGGATGGATAAAACCGGTCGTAATCATACAAGACAATAACCTGATAACTCCATGTGGCGGATATGTCTTACCAATCGTAACTTTAACGGTCAACTAATACATATACGGCTAATCGATTCACGGGTGATTTTTATTCCGGGCGAGACGAGAATTGCGCCTGCTGGCACAATTCTCGTCTCGCCCGGAATAAAAATTGAGCTGCCGCGTTTTGAGATCTCACGGCGCGGGGCCCACAATGGCGCGGCGGCCGGTCCACAAAGCCGCAGACGATTGCGCGGCTCACCCGACATTATGCCCGCGGTTATTTATTCCTGAAACGTGATCCGGTAATGAGAGGTCTCCGCTTGATAAATCTGCCCGAATCACGGGGTCCAAAGAGAACTCAAACGGCCAGATCACCGGTAGACGATGCTGCGAGTACTCGGGCGGAGGTGCAAAGCCAAAAGGCGATAACGGCTTACTTTGCAAGTAAGCAGTTACTGTCTTTTGCCTGTGTATAGACTGAAGGTGGACCCCCATCTCTGGGACGTATCCTGAGGTATAGAGGAATTATCATTTCATAATCACTGCGGGGAAAATTCAGTACAGAAAGAGTAAAACCGTTTGAATGTTACCATTCTTCTGCAATTTTATTTCAATATCCAACTGCTGCATTAAAACTTGTCACCGATTTGAAGCTGGTATTGCTGACGCAATTGTCAGCTTCGAAAGAGTGACAAAATTAACATCCTTTTGTTTAAAAATGAAACAGCTCAAAATTTAAAATAATGTGGCAATTATATTTTAGATATACGGGTGCAAATACAGAGAAAAAATATGTATATTATATTTGTTGAAAAATAGCTTGTATGCGTCGGGAATAATCACTCAGACTGAGTAGATTAAATCTAGTGGGGCTGATTGAGCAAAGACGTGGCACTCCATGCTGGGTTAATGTTGGATCAACGTCACAGATGATGGGACAGCATCAACAAAGCATTGGCTCAACACATCGTGCTTGCTGAGCCGGCCAGTCCACAGGAAATATTCTGCAGCAAGACAATCTGAATATCTAATGAAATTACCATACTATATAACTTTCAGTGTAATACCATGTACAAATAATAGAAACGGACTATGCTTTGCAAATCACGTGTTCAACATGTTTAACAGATGTATATAATTATTGTTAGATATATTGCAACAGCGGAAATACAAGTTTGAACATTAAAAAAACAAATTTTGCGGCATTATGCATTAGTATTCATTCAACCGTTCAGCATTTAGAACGTTTCCCAAGCATGCATCCATCAGTATACATTTCACGCTATATGCAATACAACAACACCTCGCCATATTTCGGATAATCTTTTCCATCTAGCAAACAATTGCGGTAATGCACACTACTATAAGGCTAATTTTGTCGGCAGCGACGTATCCCCTTACATTACGATTGCTATTATGGCAGAATTGACACAGTAATGTTCGTATTGTATTACGAATGGCAAGTGTAGACGATCACTGCATATACATGATATAGAGGACAAGGCGATATGATCTCTGTATTCCAGCAAGAAAGAGACGCTGGCCCAAAGCTGGTCCAAGGTTGGCGCAGCGTCACTGACGCCGCGCCAACCTTACACCAGCACTGGGTCAGTGTATCGTGTCTCTTGAATATTATGTTTGTCATTTCGTGGGAATATTGTGACTACGTGTGGGGCAGTGATTTAGCTACTCGAATACACGTTTGAAATGGCCTTGCTTTACTGATGCCGTTGCTCTTACCGTTACGAATTCCCTACTGCATATATTTCTCGGGATAAGATGAATCTGTTTAACAGTTGTGTTTCAATGATATATTTTGTCATAAATGTTATGAATAGCTGTAGCTATGAAACTGAATTTACCATTATTATTATCGGTAAAACATGGTTGCTAGCAGCAAAATATTCGCGTTATTTTGTAACATGTTTCCCGGTTATAAGAACAAAGTATTGTTCGTAACAATCGAAATATGGAATTTTGAAGGATTATGAATCGTAATTGGACAGGTGTTTCGACATCTAGCAAAAACATTACATGTTTTTTCGTAACTTATTGACATTTAGAAAACATTAGTGATTAGTGATCGTAGAAAAGACTCACTGGGAATATTTCCAAGCGTACATCTCATCAAACACGAGACGTTGAACCAATGATGATTTAATATCTGTCCACCGTCTGCAACGCTAGCCCTGCATTAAAGCAGCATTAGTTCAACTTCTCATGTTTATAGGTGGTGTACTATGGGAAATGTTGCAATTATTCTATTTTTGTATATACCATAGAAACCGGAAGGTTTTTTTTAAATTTGAAATCATCATGAGTGTCTTCGGTGGCTCTTTCCGCTTCATTTGAATACCGATGTAATGGGTCAACGACCATTATAAATAAATTAATTATTTCAGTACGGGGACCGATTTTAGGCGTCAGAATTTGACGTCTACAGACGTCAAATTCTGACGTCTAAAGACGGTCCCCGCGCTAAGCGGGTTAACTAATGTCGCCATGGAACCTTTTTTACGGATCGCGATGTTTCCGGACTCGTGAGTGAGAGTTTCCTCTGACCAGTCAGCTTGGTCAGCATGGTCAACGTGGTCAGGTCTGACAGACTGACCCACCTAATGACATTCATCGCCAATCTCCAGGCAGACCACAGACCACTCTCTAATCCTAACACCCCTTAGCTACACGGCGTCTGAATTACAAATTATACGGATAAATCACAGAATAAATTAATTTATGAATAGAAATTATTGAATAGAATACAGTTGTATAGATATTAATATACATTCCCTGATACTAAACATGATTACCAAAATAACAAATGGAATGTAAACACTCAAAACACTCGGTGGAATCTATCAGTATATGACTAATGATAGAATACCCCGGAGGTTAGGGGGTAATTGGGCGATATTTTACGTGAGGGGATTATATATCTCAGCAAGTACGACGATATACACCACCACTGGCTCAATGTTGGTTCAACGTCACAGACGTAGAACCAACATTAATCAAGCCAGCAAATAGGAGGAATTGACCCGATGTTGTTTTGATGTTGGCCCTCCGTCTTCGACGTCAAAACAACATTGGGTCAATGTCTCGTGTTTGCTGGGCAGCCAGCGCTACATGTCGCGTTTACAAAGCAGAAACAAACCTGATGAGCATGGTGCTGACTGTAAACAGGTTGATCAGTTCCTCCTCCTCCTCCTCCTCCTCCTCTACCTCCTGGGTGATGGTGGTGGTGATGATGGTGTAGCTGGTGGATGTGATGATGATGGTGTACGGGTGGCTGTTGATGTTGGTATCGGTTCAGCAGATGGTTGTCGTCCACGGGCAGGAGGTCGGCCACCCTCACCAGGGACTGCCAATCTTCGCGCTCCTCGCCCTCCACACCTGACGGGCGGCTCTTGGAACTCTTGGATTTCTGCTGGTGTCGCTGCTTCTTCTCTCGTATCGTGGTCTCTCTGCTCAGGTTGTCTGGAATAGAAGCACAAACAGAACTACATGAATAGATATTCACAAAGATAATTAGCCTTTAAAATGCTAAATTATTGAATTGAAATTCTCACCCACTTGAAGTTGTATGTCGCTACCGCGACCCACAACTTTAAGTGGGTGAAAATTACTTTCATTTGTACAATTTAAATAAAAACATATTCCAATCTAACAATTTTAGCGCTAATTTATCTTTTACTTTTTTACTTGTTTGGATTTGTGTATCTATATGCGAGTCAGTTGTTGACCAAGGCTCGAAAGTGAGTGTGCATAATTTTGAAATCATTTCAGAATCTAAGCTGCCAGAAAACTTTAAAGAATCCGTAATAGTAGTTTGTGTAGCTTGAACTGAGGTATGGCCAAATAAAAGTGTCGAAATGAACTGTTTTTCGCTGAAGAATTTAAAAACATTTCTTCCAGTTCAAGTCCGAGTTTTACGCAAACACGTAGGTTAGCGTCAGAGTGGGACAGCATAGAAAAATCTGTGTTTTTGTATGCTGGTGGACAGTGTACGCTAAGATCAACAATTTCATGAAAAATGTGAGGGTAACTCTATTCAAATGATAACCTATAAAGACTGGCGTTTTAATCCCCACGTTAATGCATTATTCCAATGAGATGTAAATCTGTCATTATAAAATAAAATAAAAATCATTGTTTAAACAATGACGCATTGATTCATTGCGCAATCGATCGTCTGCACACCCTTTTTTTTTGGGGGGGGGGGGGGCACAATATTACGATTGGCAATGATTATGCAGACTCTGTATCGCACACAGAGTCTGTGTTATTACGGACTACGATAGTTGGTGCAGTGGTTGAAGCGAGAAGTCGGATATTGTGGGCTCGTCCACCGCTCTGGCATTCAAAGAAACAATTTGTTTATTCCCCGCCCGCTCACTCGTAAATATTCAGTATTGTGGGGAGCCTCCGTTACCGAGAGGTAGCGTGCTCGGTCAGAGCCAGGGCTCGAATTTCGAATCATGTGTCTGGAGGGCAGTGTCATCCCATTCATCTCAGCATTCTCATGAGGTTATCCTGGCACAGTTTAGCCTATATGCCTAAAGCCATATTCATTCATTGATTCATTGATTCATTGATTCATTGATTCATTGATTCATTGATTCATTCATTCATTCATTCATTCATTCATTCATTCATTTTTTCATTCGTTCGTTCGTTCGTTCGTTCATTATTTCATTCAGTAGATAGCTAACATTGTGAAATCAGAAAACAAAATAAACTAATCGTGAGAATTAATTATGAAAACTGATAAACTAATAACGCAAATACAACAATCAGCAAAATAGATTGGGAATAAAATCGGCAATCGTTCTATTGAACATGTTAGAAGTCGGCCTAAGGGTGTGCCGGAACGCCCACACGATATTTTAATAAATTATGCTTAGGAAGGGGAAAAAAATGCACTTATTCATAAGCGCCATAAGGCATATACTAGTGATTGTCAATTTTGATAAACATGATAGAGCGGATATGTTTGTTTGTTGCTCTGCCCCTGAGAATACTCGCTTGATTACTATCAATTGTTTAATCTTCACTAGCTGACCAGGTCGATCAGGTTGTCGTCGATCATGAGGTGAATGTGAAACTGTGCAACTTGTGCTAATAATGGTGATGGTCGTAGAACCCCCACGCGCGAACCCACAACAAGTTATCAGTTTAGAAAATCGTTTACGTTTTGTCCAAAGGAGCGTGTGATACGTGTTAAATAGATATAATATGGACAGGTTATGCTCGATTAATTTAACCACTGGAGCCCTAAATGACAAACTGTTATAAAAAATATATTAGATTCGATTAAAAAGAGTCAGCAAATAACCATTTTAATCCATCCCTTATATTAACATATTAATCTTGGGAATGCAATCTGTGTGTAGCCAACAAAAATTTCAAATGTTTGGGCCGAAATAAAAACATGTCTGCGTCATTTTCACTGATTTTTATGTTGTGGTGGGTAAAATTGTGAAATGATGTAAGTACGTCTTAAAGGTTATCATAAGTTTTTTTTACTACAACATCGCCCACTTTTATCGCTCCCTTTGATCTTCTTGTGAGGGCGACTATAAGCACACGAACATCAGTGCTTTATTTCTAGTTATCCAACTCACACAGGCAGAGAAATAGCAAGACTTAGGCGAACCAGATATCTCAAGCTAATTTCCGGGTCACAGAAACAAGTATCTGGTGGTATTACGATATGATGTGAGAGTAGCCTACAACACACTACTCTCATTATCTTATCGTATTAAGTCTTACAATCTGTGATAATTACGGACCACCCCTTAATAGTCAGTGGGAGTCAAACCGTTACCAGAGGTTTATATAATATGTCCTCGTGGGTTTAAAGGGACATATCTCTCATTTTGTAAATTGGTAGACACGTGATATAGACATCACTTATGCTTATAAATATTGCGCTTCGGTCAGGGAATGCATGGTGAACGTAAACCTAAAGATTTAAAATAAAATGAATTGGGTTTTAGGCCACCTTTGTGCACATATAGGCCTAAACAGGGCCTGAGCATGGTGAGATGAATGAGATGACACTGCCCTCCAGACACATGATTCGAAATTCGAACCCTGGCGGTCTGAGACCGAGCACGCTACCTCTCGGTCACGGAGGCTCCCCACACTATTGAATCTTTACAAATGAGCAGGGAAGAAACATTTTATTTCTTTGAAACTTGAATGCCAGAGGCTCGGACCCACGATCTCCGACTCCCCAAGCAGGCAGCTCTAACCACTGCACCAGGGCCCCCGCCCCCAAAGATTTAAAGGTAGATGTTATTTCTGAGCTATGATTATTTCTATTATTAATTTATTCGCTCGTTCGTTCATTCACTTATCATCTATCTCTTCATATATTCTTTCATGGATCGATGTTTAGGTTTGTGTGTGTTAACCTTTTCGGACCGACTTTAGATGTCAGAATCTGACGTCTAAAATCGATCCCCGCACTGAAAGAGTAAACTATTTATAATAGCCGTAGACTCATAACATAACTTTATAATTCAAATGAAGCAGAAGGCGCTACTAACTAAGAACATTATGATAATTTAAAATGGAAAAAACAACTTTGGATTTCTTACCAAATATAGCCTCTGGGTTTTTATCCAGAGGGACATCAGCATAAAACCTGCCGGGATCATCTGAGAACGCCCCTCCAAGCTGTGACAGGTACTCCTGCAAAGTAAACATGGTGAACGGGTGAATGTAGTTATACCGTGTATAATCTACCATTACAACGTATTCTACTTCTCAAGAAATATATGCTTGTGTCCTTGGTTTGGTAATTAAAACATAATTATGTCTTCCACTTTATGTTCTGGTCATGAACATGAAAAATAGATAAAAACTGTAGTTTTCAAATTTGTATACCAAAATGATTTGTGATCTTGGAAAATATCGAGGTCACTAAAGTTTGTGTTATCAGGACAATCTGGATCTTATCAACAAACTCGAGACACTAAGCCAATGCTGGTTTGATGTTTATCCACCATCCATGACGGTGGATCAACATCAACCAGCAATGGCTTAATGGATCGTGCTGACTGCGATTATTACCTGTCCACCAGCGGTCACTCTGCTTCCAACCTGCATGATGGTGAAGTTGGTACCGCAGCACCTCAAACTTCCGCTGTGCCAGTTCCTGAGTTCCCGATGAACACCACCTTGAGTACGGTGTCTCCTGTCACGGTAGCTCTTTGTCTGACATCGACACTCATCACGGGTTGTGTATCCATACTAACCACTGACGTGACGTACCGTGACGACTGTCACCATGACGTCATCATGGGAGGTGATCACCACGTGGTCACCACGTGATTCACCAGAGGTACACCAAGTACAGGGGTATTTTGCACCAAGCTTGTCTTGTGTGTGGTTAAGGGCATCTCTCTTGGTTCACTTAGTTGATGATTTATGTAGCTGTGAGCTAACAAATATGTCTTCAATTCTCTTCATCGCTTAAAAGTCTGTAACAGAAATATTAAAATGAATAAGTTTTAAAATATACTTATTGGTGAACACATACAACACAAAGTACAACATTGTATCTTAATATCACGGCAATGCAGAGAATCGCTCGTCAAAGCCGGTGATAAAAGTTTTTATATAGGGGCCTATGCCATAAGCAGATAACATCTTAATGGCGTCTGCATTGATGCCATATGCAATATACCATGCATATATTGAAGGAATCGTATTTGCAAATGTACAGAATTTTACTGTCGCAGTGTGACGCAAAGTATTATATAAACAGTATGCATGTTGATAGTATGGTACATCACAAGTTACGTCATCGACATTGCTGTTGTTTAGTTGGGAATAGATAAGTTATTCCACAGTCAGCATAACTCTTCATTTTCCCTTCAATTGAAGATGTATTGTAGTTGTTAACAGATTAAAATGATACCTGTGTTTATAAACTGTGTATAAATGTACAATCAATGCTTATTGAGGATGTGCACCTATATATTTTCGATATTTTGATTTGAATGTTTCTAAAAGTTTCACACGGACTGACAGATTTCAGTTAATTTTACCTGTGTGTCGTTATGTACTGCTGCTATTCCATAGAATGCATAGTGCATCACCCACCAGTTAGTGAGATTGTCATCTGCTGGCAATATGTATGGGCCTACACGTACGAAGTGTTGCTTCGCTAATTATCTTTTTCAGACAGTGAGAGGCTCTATTTCGTCTGTACACCAAACACGAGACATTGACCCAATGCTGGATTGATGTTGGGCCAGTGTCGCAGACATTAATCCAGCATTGGATCAACGTATCGTGTCTCGCTCTCACTGACCTATGCCCAGCTGACGACACACTCCACCCGGTCATTAAATTTACCCATCTGAAAACTTCGGCGCGAGTCGATCAGTGTAAACTGTGATAGAATAATAAATATCCCTGGAGACCTAGAGGTGATTGCTTTTACACGTCGTGCACCTTTAAAACAATCATGCAAAACTGTTCTGTTTCCTCTGCCTTTTTTCTACGCATTGCACACAAACTACTAAACGACACCCTTCGAAAAACATAATGCTCTGAGGTACACGTTTGCAAATATACGATCGTTTAAGGTGTTATAAAATAAAAGTGTTCCTTACGTTAGTAACATTGCGCTTATGGGCCTATAAAACGAAAACATTTGAAATAAGATATCATAGTTTAAAAAAGAATTCCCTAGAGTATTGAGAGGGTCAGTGCCAGAATTCAAATTACGTGGAGGCAGATGTTCTATGATTGAATAAGTGTTATAATTACGTGTTTAGATGATAAATGTTTGGAAGACGCGTGTTAAAATATGATGTTATTCAATGATTATCATGATTATGGTTATTTTCACAATATTTCACCACTTCTGATTCCATAGCATATCAGGCCTACGTCTGTTATTTTACATAACACATTAAATGTATTATCTGAAATAACACATACGCAATTTGCTTCTACACTACATGTGTAGGTAACCCATATTTAACCATTAAGTCAGGACGTAGGTGGTGGTACCACACCCTCCACCTGGTGGTGACACGGGGCATGCTCTGATTACGCAGTGCCACGAGCTGCACCGGCCATCTGAAATTGATCCTCTACCGTGGTCCACGGCGTTATCACAACGCTGAATCAACGTCGAATACGTTGATTAAGCGTTGGCACAACGCCGTGGGCCCATTGTGGGCATCGTTAAAACATGTGCAGTTTTGCACATGGCTCTCCGGCACACGTGGTAACTCCCATAAAATCGCCACAGTCTGTCATTGTCGGGGGTCACTGTCACAGAATATATCCATTGCTGGCGTCCTCAGTAACCAGCACATTCGTCCTTTCCTGGTCCGTCTGGGCGGGGGCCCCGTACAGTGGTTAAAGCTGCCTACTGGGAAAGTCGGAGATCGCGGGTTCGTCCCCTGCCCTGGCATTGAGGTTTCAAAAAAAAGAAATGTTTTTTTTCTATGCTCACTCGTATAGTGGGGAGCCACCGTGAGAGGTAGCGTGATCGGCAGGGCTCGAATTTTGAATCCTGTGTCTGGAGGACAGTGTCATCTTATCATTCTCAGGAGCTTCTCCCGGTCCAGTTTAGTCTATATTGTGCACAAATGTGGCCTAAAACCCTATTCATTCATTCATTTATTCATTCATTCATTCATTCATTCATTCATTCATTCATTCATTCATTCATTCATTCATTCATTCATTCATTCATGATCCGACTGAGTGATGTTTACCCTTGGCACCGCTGGTGAAGTGGCGCTACCGCCGGTCATGTCAGAGCTCCGGATTCGTTCCCCACCATCGATAATCACATTCAATTGGAATTTTCACTTACTTGAAGTTGTGTTTTTCTGAAGCTATCTTTACGCGATCAGATTTGACAAAATGGAGGCCAATGACTTTCAAATCTTGCTGATTGATGTCACGTTTTAAAAGGCTGGTACTTAATGTGCTAACAAAATATAATCGGGACCGGCAGTTAAAGGGTTAATTCAGGATACATAGATGGATACGTTCCGGCACTGAATGAATGTGTTTGTGTTTACATGTGTCCCGTGTTCGAAACCCGCGCATTCTGTGTAGGGTTTTCAGAAAACCATTATTGTTTCTCCCTTCTCAATGTGACAAGCAGGCGACCACGTTAATGGCGGCCTCGTCGAGTTCAGGTTGAAACCAGTGTATCGACGTTATTTCGCGCAGGGCCACGCTGCGCGCTTCTACAGCAACCTTTCCGTATAATGTTCAAATTCGTGGCCACATAATTTTCTTGATACAGTCATTCTCTAAACATAAAATATAATTGTACTTATCAGCCATATCATCTGCTATATGAGCATGATGAGTAGGCTACATCATGACTACATATATCATTTAACTATATGGCTACGAGTGTATTTGCTCAGAATAGAATATGCTATACATGATATATGAATGTCGGTTTTCATCGACTGTCGGAATGCAGTTGATTCCATCATTTGAATTATCACAATGACTTTGATGATTAGTGTAGTAGGCCCCTACATGTGTTACAGTGATTGTACTGTTTGTCATTGTCTACAAGCACGTCCACCATATATTATATTACTGATATATGTGGCAGATGCAGTGGCTACATAATATGTTTATGTACGAGGTATCATACTTGTAAAAAACTATGAATATAGAGAGCTCCCCTATTATATACCGTTACGGTGGTGTCACCAAAGTGCTTATTCGAACATTGCGGGTACCCCTGAGTACCCAAAATATCTAGCCACCGTGGTTGAGAAGTTAACTTACATGTACATGATTGATAATGAGCGCGTATTTCATACCTTGGTCACAATCATGATAATCATGATAATGACCCATACTAACGGACAATAGTAGCATGTTATTATAGTAAAAAGAAACCAGGCGTTTTTATGTCATAACAGCAATCTGTTTAAACATGGCCATATTTAAGTAATAATACAATGTCATCGTGAAGCACTTTTTCTAAGCCATATAAGCAATATGTTTAGACAATGGTATGGTTTCGTGCGGTGGATATTATATCTTATCTAAATCATCACAACAATATGTTTACACGCTGGACCAACATTAAACCAACACAGCATAAATGTTTTGTGTGGAAGATGTGTGTTACAATTATTTGCCAGGCAGTTTTGTTTTCACTTTTACTTTAATGGCTTGTACAGTGTTGAATAAGCATGATAAGGTTGTTTATTTATGGTTAGTAAATAACAATTTGACCATATAGGGTTAAAATAAAATGTACGTCTGGACATATAAAGTAGCAACATCTTTAGAACACTCAATTGTAACAAGACAGTGTTTTGACAGACAAATTGAAGAGATTTTATGCTTCAAATGCTGCGAAGATGATTGCCTCTGGTGCATGACAATGCCAGAAGATAATGACCTACATTATGAATGGTTGTGAAGACGCTCTATTATACGTATAAAGGCCTGTAAATATATAATATATAATAGCTCTCCTAATCTCTATACGCTAGAGACCAATTGCTGAGAAAAACCTGTGTCCTAATTTTATGATTCACCCTGACGTATCGTTTTCAAAGAAATGTGTTCACTCTTTTATGCAAGATGTATTACCTTGGTTCTGCAAATCCATGAGTGATATCAAGGAGGTTAACCTCCTTGGTGATATTGAATCCTTTTGGTAGTGTGAGGGGAGTATATATCCCAGTCAACACAAAACATTTGTATAACATTTATACAATGTTGGCCCAACGTCGAAGACGTTGGGCCGACGTTGTATAAATGTTATGCAAATGTTTTGTGTTTGCTGAGTACACGTTCTGCTGCATGCGCAATCACAGACAACCATGACCCAGTATAACGATACACTGTCCCAATGCTGGTTTAATGCTGGGCCAGCATAATGAGCGAACAATAAGCTAACATTGGGTTAGTGCATCGTTTTGAATGGTGACCCTTTATGTTGTAATTTAATTTGAAATGCCTAGAAACAAAAAACTGATTTTTTTCTATTCAATGATCATGATGATACACATGTTAAACATGTTAAATATAGACATGGATTAAACGAGGTTACACGTATCGCATGCCAAAATTAAGTGGATTACTACATGCATTGGCCGGTGCTCCTTATTTGGTGTGTTCAAACAATATTATCATAGTATACAGTGATAGCCTCATAGGTCTAAGGCACTAGTTTTATCGAGTACTAGTAATACGTTTGAAATCGTAAAAGGGTTGCAAGTCATGCCTATTTAATGATTACTTCCAACCATGTGCAGCAAATTTAACATTTCGAGAATAAATCAACAATTTTAAATCAGCCGGTAATTATCGTTCTTGGCCTATAGTGTATGCCACCCTGACGTTTGAACAGCTTGTGGAACGAAACTGTCTGTTATCAGGTTATTTGGCGTGTGGTGTGTGTGCTTTTACTGAAGGCCACTCGCCTGAGAACACACACAATTAGAATTATATTTAACCTTACACGCCATTCAGCCAGACATGGAAAGTGGCTTCAAGTGTCTAAACACTGTCCTCAAGAACATCCTAGGATAACATCGTCCCCTTGGATATGAAAGGGTGTATCTGCCACTTTGCCAAGTGGCAGATACACCCTTTCATATCCAAGGGGACGACATGCTATACGTATCATGTAATCATTGTTTTCTTATCCTATCAGTCAGCTAGTTTAGTGAAATTAACATGACTAAAATAATGTTTTCCGTTCCAAATTGTTAATGTAATCGTCGCAGTGACACGTCCCAGTAACACAAACCATTTGTATAACATGTGTACAAATGTTATACAAATGGTTTGTGTTTGCTGGGGTAGCATTGAAAGAGTCATTGTTGACTTTGCGTTGTATAAGCGTTCAAGTCACACGTGACTCAACAAGGGTTTTGCTTCACGCTAGCATTGGCAGAAAACTTAGACCGTGGGCCAACGTAGAAAGGCGTGGGCCCGTCACCCAGCCGACATCTAAAACTTAAATCAACTGAGATTGGTGGTAGCCTTTGGTAGAATGCGCTGGAGGGCTGAACACGCCAGACAGACCTGACAAAATAATAAGAACCGAGAACAGACAAACCCTCTGTTCTCCTTTCAATAATGTAGATGTCGGGCCGATAATGAAGTAGAAAGTTGAAGGAGACAGGGTGCGGTTTGTCTGAGACTGTGTGGTAGGCACACTCCGTCAACCCCATTGATCAGCAGACACGAGGCATTGATCCAATGCTGGCTTAATGCTGGGCCGACGTCGCAAACGGTGGACCAACATCAAACTAGCATTGGGTTAATTCCTCGTATCCTCGGGATGATGGTCATAGCAGGAAACGTATTATATCATTATATCAGTTAATGGAAGTTGTGCCGCGATTAACAACTTCAACTGGGCTAAAATAATTTAAATTTATTGTAAATGAATCTAGATATTAAAAAAAACCCACTGTTTATTGACGACAGGTTCTATATTTAAAGACATATATTTTAAGTGTTACGAAGATAAGATACCAACGTTTGAACACAGATTTCCCAGCAGACACAAGACGTTGAATCAATGTTGGTTTTATGTGGGTCCACCGTCTACGACGCTGGACCAACGGTAAACCAACATTGATTCAACGTATTGTATCCGCTGGGTGTCGTCGTGATTGGTACTTAAAGTATTAACAAGGAAGAGTGATCAATCTGTTTTAATTTCCTCTTTGTAATACGAGTCAGAGATAATGATAAACTCCCCTGAACAACAACACAAATCTCTGCTTTTGAGAGCAGGCCCAGTCTGCCCTGTTAAAGGATGAGTTTATGTAAGTGTTGTTCAAACGTTGTGTAAATGTTGTTCAACTGTTGTTCAACTGTTGTTCAACTGTTGTTCAAGTGTTGTTTAGGTGGTGTGTAAGTGTTGTTCCAGTGTTGTTCAAGTGTTGTGTAAATGTTGTCTAAGTGTTGTTCAAGTGTTGTTTAAGTGTTATGTAAGTGTTGTTCAAATGTAGTGTAAGTGGTGTTCAAGTGTTTTTTTCAAGTGTTGTGTAAGTGTTGTTCAAGAGTTGTTCAAGTGTCGTTTAAGTGTTGTTCATCATCGAACACTAACACGGAGATTTATGACTGCCATTTTTTTCTGACATTTGAAGCTGGAATTATTGCTAATGGAATTTATGGCTTAAACATGGTAAAGTAGGCGGATACCCAACCAACACCACACGTTGACCCAATGCTGGGCTAATGTTAGCCCACCGTCTATGACGCTGCATGGCCAGCATTAACCCAGCATTGGGTCAACGTGTCGTGTTTGCTGGGTAGACGTCTGATTAACATGATTATTGAAGATCGAGTAATATTTTTCGTGACATTAATACAATAATAAATACTATGATTTCACACAAATGCATCTGTCACGTTGATCGTCCTGATGAAGCCACCCAGCAGCCTAAACACAATGTTGATTTAATGTTGGCCCAGCGTCGCAGACGATGGGCCAACAATAAACCTACATTGGGTCAACGTCTCGAAATCGAGCTACAATGAGAACGTATCGCGTCTTGTGTAAACTCTGCAACGCTTATTGGCGCTAGATCAGCTCTCTTCATGAAGGAGCTCGCAGCGCGTGACCCTGTGCGAAATTAACGTCGATGCACTGGTTTCAACCTTAACACAACGAGGCCGCCATTAACGTCATCGCCTAGTCACATTAAGAAGGGGAAAACAAAAATATTTCCCTAAAAAAACCCCCAGAAAGATCAGCGGGATTCGAACCCGAGACGCATGCACGATTTGCGAGGCAGTCAGATGCTCTACCAAAGCGCCACGTCCACTTCTCTACAGCTCTCTTCGCAGTCTGTAAATCAATGTATACTTCATGGTGATGGCAGGAAGTAGGAGGGGAAATGTTTATTTTAGAAACATTTGAACTCACCTTTTTGTTGTTTAAATTTGCTCCAGTGCATCACAACTATAGACCTGTAAGGTCTTTCCTAACGCTTGTTTTCTCCCTGAATATCCACCAATTCCAGAAGCTCATCAATTCGTAGTATCCCCAACTATAAATATATCATGATACCAATGTGGTCACCCCACCAGATGAGATGAATTTGAAATTCAAACGAGACCAAGATATACGTGTTATGTTCAAGCAAGGACTCAAATGAATTCAGTAGATCTTGTTCAATAAATAGGCCTATATTCCTTAGAGGTTCAGATATACCACCGCTGTAGAAAGTGCATAGCTGGATCGAGAACTTGTTTTAAAGTTCTTGGTTATCATGGGTATCAGCATAAACACAAAATATGCATTATACATAGAAGGTGAGCGTGTTTAAATCACACCGTATGTCGGCCTGGCAGGCCGCTAAATCTGATCTGTGGAGAGACCCCGTGGGTAGCCTGCGTGATGACTGTACTATCTGGCGATCTACACGCGTGTGCCCGGCGCTCCCCTTCGTCGTTCACGGGTCTTCTGTCAAATCGTTACACCCCACTTCCTGTGTGTGTATGTGTGCCGCCGACAGTAAATCTACGACAAAGGACACCCTCTGTCTATGTCAACTGAACGTGTAGCCCCAGAATAAACGACACAATCAACACGGCAATAAAATGACCCGCTACTTTATCATCCCGAGAAGGTGATAAATGGCGGACGTTAGAAAATTATAAGATGTTAGCAAGAATATTTCATGCCTCTTCTGATTTGTTTCCGTTACACGGAAACAAAGCTGAAGAGGCAGGAAAGTTTTGAATTTTTCTGATATGGCTGTTGGAATGACAATGTTTTAAGGTGTGTGTGTGTGTGTGCGTTGCCACTGTCACTCGTACGGTCAGGCTGGCGGTCAATGTAAGCTTATGTTTGTCCAGTTTAGTCACGAAAGCACAAGTGTTATAAGCCCCAGAGCCCATTCAACTGGAATTACGGATTTGTGTAGGCCTTCAAGTGCAGGCCTATTGTATACCCATAGATCATCCGATAGGCAAATTGTGAAGCTAAGTAAACCCAATTGACAAGATATATTACTTTAAATACATCATTATAGAGTACCTAACACTGCTCCAATTTTAATACAATGTGTACTATTAGACATGCATTTTATCATAAGCAAAATATTAAAACTGTAGCCATCTGGAGGCTATATTTCGGGTGTGTGCATATGTCGATTATAGAATATAATCTGATAAGAATTTATAATTATTCCATCATAAACACCTGGTAAACATGATAAAGTGATCATATGTTATGTTAATCAAAATAAACAAAGACAAGAACGTCGTTTACTATGTACAAAAAGGATCAGTTGATTCAACGTTGAATCGATGTTGTTTATACATGCCCGGCCCCATATAATATTATTATAGGCCTACTGCATGAAAGGGTATGAAGTTGTTTAGAAATAGCGGAGACGTGATTATATACCGTCACCTTTGTATTAAAAGGGTCGTAGACTACTAGCAGGTCACCAGTGCGATGAGATACGACCCTTTCTAACCAACGTGATTATATCGTCGCCTCGGAGCTAAAGGATCCTATCTGACACTCGTCAGAGTGGCAGATAAGATCCTTTAGCTCCGAGGCGACGATATTACAGTTTGCCCTATATTTAAAAAAATTACTAAGAAAGAATAATTACGCAAATATTGCTTGTCCGTAAGCATGGTAAGAGTTATAAACCTTAGGCCTACTGACTATTTATATAATTAGTGCGAACAAAACAAGGTGTGAATAGTTTGAAAATATAATTCGATGATTATGATGTGTCTGTTCAGTGTGCAGTCAGTTTTCATACTAATAGGGCCACTACTTTTAGCACTACTTTTAATACTACTTCTATTAGTGCTTTATTGAATGTTTGGCGGTGATTGGTTGATCCCGTCATGTGACAGGATGTGTCAATCTTCAATTAGTCAGTGGTGGACTACATTGCCGGTATACGTGATTCAAAAATTCTTCTAAATGCAGCTTCAGCTTCTGAAGGTTCTTTTTTTCCTCACAATTGTTTTAGGTGTATATACTTTACAACATGTTTACTGTTAATTAAATGAGATGCAGAAGGTTTAAATGAGATGCAGAACACGGAGCAATTTATACATGTATATATAGGCCAATGACAATTTGTTATCCTAATACTTATTGACAGAGAAAGAAAATTCTGAAGGTAATATCTTCCATTTGACACAAATCCTTACTTTTGCATATTCACCTAATCATCTTACTATACCAGTCTATACAACTACATGAGAAGGAATTCCTTGTACAAACCTGTTGGCTTTGCAGTAGGCCTACTGTACTTGTGGTTGCGTCGCGGGGTGGTGTCTTGCTAACCTAAATGTCATTTACCACAATCGAGGTTGTCCCAATGTTGGCTTATGCACGGGCCTACGTCACAGACCGTGCCCCATCAAGAACCCAACACTAGTTAAAACGCCTCGTGTTTGTTTGGATGTGGTTTTTACTTATCTAAATATGGAAAAAGAACAAAAAGGGAGAGTTATGTGTTCATGGTGTTCAACATCAACATCCCAGCAAACATGAGGCATTGACTCATTGTTGTTTTAATGGTCGCCCAGCGTCTACGACGCTGGCCCAACATTAAAACAACAATGGGATAACTAGTGCTTGCTGCGATGTCTCAACGCTGTCTTTTTTATCAAGAATACACTATTAGCCCACTAAATATAATCAACTATAGGGCCTACTAGACAGTCAGTCAGAGACTGAAAACCTCCACCGCGTGATCCGTATGCAATACTGGTGCGGTATGGAAACAATAACGATGGCACACACCGAGCGGATTTGGAGTCGAGCGGGAGATATCGTTGCTGTTATTTCAGTGACATGTAAATAAATGAAATGAATCGGGCTTTCGGTCACTTTTGTTCACATACAGGCTAAATTGGGCCAGGATTATCTCCTGAAGATAGTGAGATGAGTAAGATGACACAGCCCTTCAGACACTCCAGGATTCGAAATTCAAACCCTGGATGTCTGAGGCCGAGCACGCTACCTCTCGGTCACGGAGGCCCCCCACAATTCTGAGTTTTACGAGTGGATGGAGAAGAAACATTTTTGCTTCTTTCAAACCGCCGAGACCGGTAAACGAACCCCGAACTCTGGCGTGAAAGACAGCGGTGCTACCCACTACCCATAGGGCACCCACCCTTCATAGTGTTCGTGTGGTGGCTCCAACATGTAGGCCTACATGATCGGACACGAATGTTTCCTGGCTTTGTGCAGTCGTACTGGTGAAGTAAACGTGGGGACAAAATGGTTAACCCTTACAACGCTGAAATATTTTTGAATAAACCATGGAGACCAAAAGTTTTTTTTAAATTTGAAATCATCATCTTAGTAAGCTCTTTCCGTTTCATTTGAATACCTATGTTATGGGTCTACGGCCATTATAAATATTTTAATTCTTTTAGTGCGGGGATCGTCTTTAGACGTCATAATCTGACGTCTGTAATTAAAATGAATTGGTGAGGGACTCAATTATAAAGTTTCTGGTGGAGTTTTTAAAAGCATAGATAGATATTTACAAAAAAAAATTGCCTGCTGCATGACTGTTAAAATAACATGGATGGAAACATCACCCATAAGTAGGGTTGACACACTGAATAGGGCATTTTAGTGCATCGGGTCAACTAAGAACATACATGTACTAAAGAGTGATGAACAATGGTGCTCACTACAAGAATTTAAAGTAGAAAGATCAATGATAAGATATAATATTATATTAAATTATCCTGATGCAAATTACAAAGAGCGTTTGTTGTAACTGAATATACACCCTTTAATAACCCTACGCGAATATTAAAATAATGTATTCTCTTGGAACTGTTCTTTTGTTAATCCTCACGATTTTGTTAATATTTCCTCCGATAACATTTTTTACATGCAGCTCAGATCATAATGACTCTTGGTTTTTAACATAGACCTGTTTTAATTCTGTGGTTTTTAATGTTACCGCCACTGTTTCCAACGTAGTTTCTTTAACAGGATTATTCCCATTTGGAATTTTCTACTTCAGAGCAAGGAATATTGCTCTATATTTACTTGTTCAACTTTTGTATCAAAACTAAAAAAACATTGACATCAAATGTAGATAATCGCTTCATGAGCAGTTGCGATTCTTGCACATGGTATTTTAAATATTTATATTGTAGTTGTCGCCTATAAATTTAGTAAGTTTAAATTTTGAGGGGTTGTCGCGAAAGAGAATATTCATGATATACCACCAAGGAGTAATCCTTAAGCATTATGTCAATGGAAACAATTTGGGACTGGAACAGAATGGTTCAAGACGCGAGGTGGTCCGCTTATTGAGGTAGTCCGAATCCGAGGTTATCCTGTATTTATAGCTTTGCGGCTGGTAAATAATTGTATATAATTCATTGTATCCTATAGGATCTATGTTTACGTATGTGATGTTTATATAATATTATACATTTCTTTCCTATATTGTGCATTTTATACCAATATTCTATATATACCGTACATGTTTGTTATCATATGTATTTACCTTGTTTGTTGAATGTATCTGATGTGTAATTCACCAAATAAACTGAATTGAATTGAATTAAAGAAGCCGCAAGAAGGTGCTCAGCCTACAACTTTAATTGTAGGCCTGCTTTTTTACACCTATTTTTAAAACATTCTATTATTGCCCGATGTGGATGGTAACTTCTTCGGAATATGAATTATAATTTAAATCTGATTGTCCAATGTGTGACTATTTATCTGAGTATGTAACACCCGACCGCCTGTAATTTTGAGCTCCAATTCGTAGGCCTGTATGTATCTGACCTAAGTTTAGCAGATGTTAATTTTGTTTACACTTTCAGTGTTAGGTGAGTTTTAGTGAAGAGCAAGCCTGTAAAGTGGAACAAAAACTGACTCACTACCTTATCTTATGACACGACGTTTTGCACAGATATGACAAATAGAAATCGGCCTATATTGATATATAATATCAATGCACCATGTCTAAGCCATCTCAGAACAGAACGTGTGTTTGCATTAACCATGTTAACGTGGTTGCGACTTCGGTGGTAAAAATTATCATAAAAATGATAAACTCTCACAGTATCAATTATTGCCTTCTATCCCCCATTGCTCTGTTCTGTTAAAGCCTTCTTAAATGGATCGTTAAAGCAACACTGGGTGATGAACATGATAAATAACCAAATTACACAAATAACCTACAAACGGAAAAACCAATCGAATTATCACAAATAAATTGTACCTACAAGAAATTAAATATAATTACTAAGGCAAAGAAATCTGCTGAAAAGACCACGCATTATATAGATACTTATGCAGAGATCAAATTGAAGTTAAATATAATATATAGGTCTAATGAGTCGGTATACTAGGATACCATAAAGCGTTTATAAGCGTATAGCCTACCTGTCGTTAATGGACGGTGCATACATTTTTGTGGTCTACACCCTTGGATTAACCCCTCCCCCATCTTTATTAGCGTTTACTAACACCTTTCTACACCTACAGTCTTCTAAGAATTGTCACTATTCTGTTCTGCAAAGGCAAAAGGCAGTAGCTGCTCACTTTTGCCTTTTTGACTTTGCACGGCAGTATAATTTGTCGTAATTTTATCTAAATCTGAAAAAACAGGCATTTTGAGACAATCATGACTATACTTATACTGGTACACGTACATTAAATGTATTATGATTTATAAAAACAGATACTTATGTATCATGTGTACTGAATGTCCGCGATGTCAAACAAGATTCACTTAGATTGTTTGGGAAGAAATTTGAAATGGATTTGCTATGAAATTCTCAATAAAATTTCACCGAAATTTTCACAGATTAGGTGGCAAAGATTTAGGCCCAAGTCAGGTGTACAATCAAGCACACGATATGTCGATGTGTAAATCAGATAAGTACTAATTGAATTTACACCAGTAATTCAACAACGAGAGGTCATTGTGTGCCTTCTCTTTATTTGCGGGTGAGGGAGAAATATCGTCATAGATGATCGAGTTACTCTGCTCTGTAAAACCAAAAGGCAGTATCTGCTTACTTGTAAAGCAAGCAGATACTGTCTTTTGGTTCGCACGGCACTACTAGTTATGACTCGCGATTATGTTGTCCCGGTGTTGGTATAAGTATGGGCCAGTGTCGCAGACAGTGGTTCAACATCATACCGATAATAGGGAAACGCCTCGTATTTGCCACGGAGGCATGAAATTCCTTGGATATACCATGGTGGCGGACTCTCGTTTAATAATGTTATGTCAATGTGATTGGGTTATTCTTTTAGAATCATGACACCTGTGACGACAAAAAATATGTCTACAATAATACTTGATTCTGTATTGTGCCATACCCGCCACAATTATAATACAGTAATATTGGTTTGAAAACCATAAGTGGTCTACCTCTCTGAGAAAAATTACTGTTGAAAAACTGTCCTGAGTGTGATTGCCAGTCGCCTACGTAGCCTGAGTCATAATCTGAGCATGCATATATATTTCGGAAATTCCAGACTTGTTATCATGATTATACACATATAATATTATAATTGTCATTATTGTCATAATACGAATATAATCGTGTGCGTTTATTTCTAATTTTACCGCAACCCTGCGGAATGGTGTGATTATTTTCCTGTTGTTGTATGGGATCCGGCAGGTGATAGCGCGGGGTATTTTGAAATTGTAAATGAGACTTATCAGTTTTCGCGTGCTTTCAAGAACTGTCAACACGGCATACTTGCCCAGTGTTGGGTCAACGGTGGGCCAGCGCCGTAGACGTTGGCCCACGGCTGACCCTACACTGGGTCAAAGTGCACAATGATCACATAATCAGGCGCAAGATCTAAACCTTTTAATAGATGACCTCGCTCCCGCCTTGACCCCAGATTAGAACCCACTCATTGCATGAGCTGCGCTAACTACCACCTGCCATTTAATGGTGGTCAGACGGCGGAAAACGGCTGTGTGGATTAAAGGCCTATGGGGTCTATCACTAAACTCCCTATTTAGGGAACATTAGGCGAAGCGGGTTAACCCTTTACCTGCTAAATTATTTAATTGGAATTTTCACCCACTTGAAGCTGTGTTTCGCTGACGCGATCCACAACTTCAAGTGAGTAAAAATTATTCAGACTTGACAAAATGGAAGTCGACGATTTTGAAATTTTGCTGATTGATGTCATGTTTTATATTTAGCATGCTCAAAAGGTTGTATTTAATGTGGTAAAAATATATTTAAAAAACCCCAGATATAATCGGGACCGGTGGCAAATGCGTTCAGGCAGAGTCCAGACTAGTTGCGATGTTACAAGCGACTGTCGTAGGCCTAGTGTAGGTAATTAATATAGTTTCCATGCAAGTAAAATGTGACATACTATATTCGTTTCTCCCTCTCGCAATTTAGTATATTATATCGTTATTTCCAGAAAATCCGTGGTACTTGATAGATTCCCAATAAAAAAAACAAGGCTAGTTTAATGCCAGGATGGATGTTATGACTAATATATGACGGAGATCGAGGGATTTAGTATTGTGGGGAGCAAACTCAACATTCACATCAAGGTTTACCTATTGAGATTTATTTTTGCTGTGCAAAGCAGAAAAAATAATAAAATTATTCCATTGTGCCTATGATATACATTATCAACTTTAACATGACATAACCTAAATTAAGTTGTATGACAATGTCAATGTATTCTTACAATCATGGTACAAGACGTAAAACAACACACTTTTATGGGGTTTTGATCAATGAAATCCCCGTACGGCTCGAACGAGCACTCCCAGAAAAAACATAAGACGCTGGCCCAACGTTGCTTTACTGTTGTCCCACCGTCTACGACATTTACCCCGTATCTATGATTTCACTCGATATAAAGCTTTAATAAAATGCCCTCATTATTTTATCGTCAGATTAGAAGAGGATATAATTAAATTAGTATTAGATGGCGGCATGCTTGAATACTCATATACAGTAGTTTTTAATTAATTGCGTTGACTATTTTCGACCTAAATTGTCAGCCTAGTGAACAATTTTATTTACAAAAGTCTAGTTATTCTTATAGATCACATAAATAGCTATCATCAAGAGAGGAGAAGTGTTATTGCACTTATTGGTCAAGATGGTCACATGCCACATATTTCACAACACGATGATTATCCTCCCTCACTAACATTTTGTTTCTGTGGGTATCATTACATACACCAGGGAATCAACGTGACACAATAAAATACGTGGAAGAGAAGTCATGTGTGGTATTAAACAGATAAACTAAACTAATTTGACCTCTGTTATATAGCCATGATAACCATAAATTGAAAGGAGTCTTTTTGAACAACTGCTACTTTGCCGATAAAATACATGACGTAATAAATCACATGATGGTTAGCGGCATAATTTATGAATTTCAATTATTGTTTGCCCCAAATGTTCTCAATGTCATGATTATCATGATTATGATTATGGCTAATCAGTGTCCGCCGACTACCGATAGTATACTTTAATACCTCGTGATACTAAAACTAGTTTCTCCAAATTCTGATTAACTTTGAAAGAATCATTCAACTTCATTGTCTTTTATAAAATTCTTTCTTATAATTAAGTAAAAGTGGAATTATATTCGTTTAACATTGTTCACTACTCTCGTATCAATGACTTGTTTACTTATGAGCTTCCACTTCGAATGTTATGATAATGCTAATTATTTTGTATTTTTTCATGTCATTAATAATTTTGTAAAGTTATTCTCTGCATTTTTGCCCCTTCTGTAAGTGTAATTTGATTATTTTGTACATTACATCGAATATCAACTATATTAAGATGTTTTTTTTTAGTTTATATGCCTAATGGCTTCCATGTTGTTGGGGTAAATGAAATTAAATGAATGGGGTTTTAGGCCCCCTTTGTGCATTTACAGGCTAAACTGAGCCAGGAAAACCTCCTGAGCATGGTCAGATGAATGAGATGACACTGCCCTCCTGACACAGGATTCGAAATTCGAGCCCTGGCGGTCTGAGGCCGAGCACGCTACCTCTTGGTTACGGAGGCTTCCCACAATATTGAGGTGTTGGGGTAACATCGTAATTGCAGCCGGTTGTAAACTGCAGCTGATTGTCGGCCGCATTTAACTGACAAAATCAGCCTCAAATTGTCTGATTAGATTGCAGCAAACCAGTACGACCGTCATCTTGTATAATTGTAGTCGATTTGCACCCTCAAGCTGCAGCTAAACGCCCTGCTTTTTAGTGAAATTTACATCTGATAGAACCGGCTCGGTGAGAGATCGGATCCGACATTCTTTTTTCGCCTAATATACACACTTTTAACCCTTTACTAGTTAAGCACGATAATAGTCGTTTTTAATCCGTTATATTTGCAGGTTAAATCACAGTTATTGGGAATTAAATGTTTGATTTTATTTGCAAATATTAGGTCTGAAATTAAAAAATGTGAGTACCTTTCACCCACTTGAAGTTGTGAGTCGCGGTAGCGAGACACAACTTCAAGTGGGTGAAAATTTAAATAAGATAGCGGATAGGAGGTTTATTCTCTAGCACTTTTATCCGCACGTACATGTATAGGGCCTACTGATAGAGAAGAGGGACGTAATCAAGAATAACTATTCAACACTACATAAACATATTTCGTTTAAAATAGGAAAATGGATATAAACGATACACGTGAAAGCTGTATTAATTACCAACAACAAACTATTAAAACAACTCGAATACTATAGTACATGCACGTATATGCTCATTTTTATTTTATGTCTTTTTATGTTCAATTTAATGACGCATAAGTCTGCATAGACTTACCGTCGTCAATAAATATCTATCTATCTATCTAATACTATAGTAGCCCTTCCAACAAAAAGTCGTGTTGATTTACTGTTGAACCAACGTCGGCAAAGGCGAAAGGACAACGTCTCTGGGTTGATACGGCAAAACTGAAGTGCGTTTGGACGAAGTTCATAAATCGTACATTTTAGCTCACCCAAATAGGGGACAAAAATCGACTACGACCCTTGATCTGGTATATTAAATGCATGGCCTCCACAAATTGAATACCTGCATGGCAAAATTGATCGAACACACAAATTAAGAAGCATTCCTTATTATGATGACTACATGCGGGACATCGAGAACGAAAAATACTGCTTAGCACGTAGAATATTCTGAGTTCTATAGATTAGTGGACACAGAGCAACGCTTCACAAATTTAATAAGCGTTAACCAACTAGACTAAAAATAGACGTTTCAATAATTTCAATACAGATTCTGAGTTTACTTAATAAATATGATTTTGTGTGATAATAACACTATAAAATTGAGTTATTTATGATCATGAAAAATATATCAATAAGGAAAAAATTGTCAAAAAATACTAACATTAAGTGCATGTATAATAACAAACAAAAAACGTCAACACGTGACGTTAAATAAAATCATTTGTTATTTAAGTAAATAGCCAATATGATCACATACCAGATGGAACGCCGTTCTAATAACTTCACATATTTTAAAAAGAGTAGAGGAATGTACACAATTACAACGTACCACTGTTTGTTTCTCTTATATATTATATTGTTTCTGATCGAGCCGCGATCTGATAATAATGGGTCACACAGACTGACACACAATCGTAAATCAATCTTGTACATATACACGACTGCAGATCTCGACGCTTTCTGATTTTCTGAACGACTGCAGCTCAGGACTTTACTAGATTAATTTTAATCAATTTATTTCAAAGCAGCACCGAAACACAGAAAAGAAAGTGTTACAATTCCTTGAGAATGAGCGAATGAAATAACGAATGAATGAATGAATGCACGAATGAGTAATTGAATGGACAATTGGGATTTTTACGAGTAAACGTACGAGCCCCCAGATCCGATGTAACACTAAACCACTTTGTTTTGTAAAGCCGAAAGGCAGTATCTGTTCACTTTAACTCATAGCAGTCTGGCCGTTTTGACATTGAACGTCTGTGTGGTCTTGCCATTTTTGTAATTTTGAGACATTTTGTCATACTCCTGATGGAAATTTACAATGATGGCATATGTATTTTCCATACACCACAGGAACACACATTTTGAATATGCTAATTAGGTGTTAAATTTTCGGATTTTTTTTCACTGTAATTTTTGTGATCCACGGAGATTCAAAAGTACAGTATTATATCAATTCACATAAAATATATTAAGATACACCACAGACGGCTCGAAGAAACATTCAATAGGTCTATACACAAATAAATAGGGTAAATAATTTATTACATGGGATTTGGTGATCATTATAAATTCCTTGAGCTGGGTTCGGACTTATGGGTTTTGTCAAGTTAAAAAAAATAAAAAAATCCGAGAAAACTCGGAAGTGGGTGGGTGGGTCAAGTCCCAACACGGATTTTTATTTTTTGTTAGAATTTTGTTGTTGTTTTTTTTTGTGTTTTTTGTGTTGTTTTCATGTTTCCAAATGTTAAAAAAAATAAAAAATTGTATAGGGGGGTGGGTGGGCATGGTGGGTGGTGTGAGACCAATCCGAGTTTTTCTCGGATTTTTGAATTTTTTTTAACTTGACAAGACCCCTTAGCCTGCTATGAGTTAAAAAAGTATGCAGATACTGCCTTTTGGCTTTTCATGACACCACTGTAAACAGTGACAGTACCAGTCACTACTAAACAGGGGGCCCTAGGTTAGTGGTTAGCACCACTTCTTTTCACGCTAGAGTTCGAGGTTCGTTTCCCGGTCTCGGTGGTTTGAAAGAAACTAAAATGTTTCTTCCCAATCCACTCGTAAAACTCAGTATTTTGGGGAGCCTCCGTGACCGAGAGGTAGCTTGCTCGGCCTCAGACCTCCAGGGTTGGAATTTCGAATCCTGTGTCTGGAGGGCAGTGTCATCTCACTTATCTCACCATCCTCAAGAGGTTCTCCTGGCCAATTTAGTCTGTATGTGCACAAAAGTGTCCTAAAGCCCTATTCATGTCATGACATGTGACTAAACCGGGGCCTGACGTATTGAACATGGTGTGCAATATAACGTTGATTTATTTCTATATATTTTATTCACCTTCTTTACACAGTTATTTGTGATTATAGTCATTTCTAGTTTACATCAAAACTAGGTACAAATTACTGTGCAAACACATTTCCCTTTCTAGTGTACATTATTCGGTTGTTGCAGCGAGATAAAATACAATTTAGTACAGTGGGTATTAGAAATGAGATTAAATTGCTAAAACGCTTTCAACATACCTTCACTGTAATCCTATTTCAGGCATTTCCGTATCGGGTAGACTAAAGTGGACAAAACCTTGATCGAATAAATCCCACCGGATCGGTCGGTCCGGGATTCGAACCGCGAACCCTTTGAACAATGGGAAAACAATGGCCTATACATATCATTACAATTGATCTATGTGTGTTTTTTTATTGGCGAAACACAGGGACAACATTTCGAAGCTTACATTAAAGGCTACATGAGAATATGAATATGTATGCTGAATCAGAAGGAAAACTGAACTAGATCTTATAAAAACTGTGTGTTGCGCGATTTTGTTTTTAAACCTTTCTTTTTCGAAATGTAGTAGTTGAAACGTTTATTTTTTCGAGATGTACAATAGTTTCTAATAATATTAAATGTTGATGACATTCAAAACATTCACGTAATATACAGTAATTATTGGAACAATAGTTTCTGATATTTACTAAGTGTGTTATTTAGGACATATCTTTTAAAAACGAGGGATCAGTTTATCTTTTCTATGAATGTAAGAGGATACGTTTTCTACTGAAGGTACTGGATACTGATCAGCATACATTTTATACATATCAGGCAAACTTAGGTGAAGCTTGACACCACCAAACTCATCTCGCTTTACATCAAATTTACTGGCCCGTCAACATTCAATGAAAAAAACCGCATTATGTTCAGTGTTTTATTATTAATTAATTATTGTTGTGTAAGGGCACGATACTTACTAAAAACCTTACATGTGGGATATTATCAACGTGAAGTTGCAAGTAAACTTAGATCAGCCAAAGACAGAAGAACTGTGTTTTAATGCACTGCTCTCACATCTGATCTATTACCCGGGTGGCTGGGGGGGGGGGGGGGGTTATGACGCATTAGGACGAGTAAGGTTAACCCTTTCAGTGCGAGGAACGTCTTTACACGTCAGAATCTGACGTCTGTAGACGTCAGATTCTGACGTGTGAAAACGGTCTCCGCACTGAAAGAATTAAAACATTGACAACTGTCGTAGATCCATTACATAGGTATCCAAATAAGGCGGAATTAAAGATCCAACTAAGACATTTATGATGATTTCAAATTGAAAAATTCCCGCTAATGTCTCCATGGTTTATACCTAAATATATCAGCGTTGTACATTGTAGGGGTTAAACTTGCAACACAATAACCGACGTCACAGCAAGTGTCGGCCGTCATTTCTTGGTGATTTCCAAATTTATTTCGATATTCATTCTCATGTATACGGCCGTGCAAAACCAAAAGGCGGTATCTCCTTACTTGTACAGTAAGCATATGCTGCCTTTTGGCTCTGCACAACAGTATGATATCATGTTGCTTCTTTGTTTTCTCAACTTTCTGGGGATGCGCCTTGATTAATACTGGTGGACATATAAGTATTACATAAACTACATGAACGGTTATAGAACCAAATTTCTACCGTGCAAAGGCAAACAGTAGTAACTGCTTACTTTTAGAGAAATCAGTTACTGTTGTTTGTCTCATATGCATTCCTGAATCTTGTTTGGACTCATTTATCCGAGTAGGCTACATTATTATCATAGAATTCTTGATTATGCTTTGATTTCCAACTAAGGCTATAATATGTGTGCTCTAATACTTTATTTTATATGTCAATAACATTTTTATTAGAATTCAGACTGTCTATGTAAATGTGATGGTATTGTTTAATAGATGCGTATTAAGCTAGAAAACAGATTATTATGATGTTTCAGCGTACCATGCAGAGAAATAAAAACAGAACTATACGAAAACGTCAGTCCACAATTATTAATTTACCGTACTATTTAAAAACTACAGACACGACAAACTACAGTACTGATTTAGCAAAATGGGACAAGCTTTTTCAGTGGGGCTAGCCCCGGCTAACGCAGGCTAGCCCTGGGCTAGCCCCATGTTCTCTCCCCACCCCATTTGGGGCTCGCATGTATGCGCCCAAAGTTATAAAATCCTTTAGCCGGGCCGCAATGTGCGTTTTGGTATAAGTTCATATAACTGGAGCCGCGCTCATAACGCCGGGGCTCAAGCCAATGTAGAGCCTCGGCGAATAAAGTCAACGCCTGTATGTGTTAGTCAGGCGCGCTTCTCGTCTGGTCCAGTTTCAAGCTCGACCGGTGCGCCGGGCGAGCCTGACTTTCCAGGTGCCTGCTTTTTCATCTTCAGTTAGGTCTATTCCAGTGACCGTAGCTTCATAAAACCACCGATTTTCTGAATTTAAACACTGAACTGCTTTTCCGATACTAAAGATAATGTCTAAATGCTAAAGGCTAAATGCTAAATGGCTAAGCAGAAATAAATGAGGACTGCAACAGGTCTAGATGTATACGCGTACGGACACTCAATTATTGCACGTTTAGATCAACTCAGAGCTGTTTAGATGATGCTGAATGTGGTCAAGCTGAGCGCGCCCTGTCTTGCCCAGAGCGAGCCTGGCCAGCCCGGCGAGATGACACATAGTTCACAGCATCCATGTTAGCCGCCACACAGTATACTGGGTGCAAGCCCAAGTAGGATTTGGGCGGGTATATTTTCCTGGCCCGAACCGTGTGGGGGCTCGAGCCCATTTCATGCGCTGGGCGCAACCAATTTTGCGCCTGTCTCGCCGGGCTTGCGCCCGGGCTAATGACGGGCTGGCCAGCGTTAACGCAGGCCAGCCACTGATGAAAAATCTGTCCCATTTTGTGAAATCAGTACTGTAATAACCTATGTGCCTATGAGGATGTGAGTATGATGTTGCAGTCAACAACTTTGCAATTAATACAAAGTGTCCATAGCGAAGAGTTCCGCCAATGTGGATAATTTTGCCCTTTACATTCAATAGCCCAAAGCTGGGTCACAATCTGAAACGCCGGCCCAGTGTAGATCTAGCATTGCATGGGCTGACGTCGCATGGTCGCTAGGATACAACGCACTTTGCCCGCAATAAAACAACGATAGCTTTGTTTGAATAAATTATTGCCAGAAGTGAAAAGTGTGTATGTTTTGAATGCTTAGAACAAAATCGACAAAAATAGAATAATGGCGTAGATATATCGTCACCTTGGTTTTAAAGTGTCGTATCTGTCACCTTGTAAAGTACCCCAGGAGCCAAACCCCGATTTTTTTGGTTGGTGGACAACATCTGCCGCCAAAGGGTGGTGTCATTTTTTTTATCCCCTAGCTATTCCTGAGTACATCTAGGGGGATCACCCCGCTCAGAAATCCACAAATAACATTTTAAAGGGATTTTTGTTAGCCACCCCCTTCCTCCAGCCGATAAAATCTATTTGAGCATTGGAACGAGTTCCTTGACCCCCAAAACCTATATTTTGACACCAAAAACACATCGGACGCCAAATTAATATAGTAAATTTCTAAAAAATTGGCGTTCATCTTGGATGTTAGGCTCTAGCACCTTCCGTGTGGATTTTCGTGAGGGGTGGCCACCCTAGAAGTCATTTGTTGGGTCCAAGTTAGTGAAAAAACACACCACCCTTTGACGGCAGATGTTGTCCACCTTAGATATTATGGCTCCTAGGGTAAAGTGGTGATACGACACTTTATGCTGAAATGACAATATGTCACGATGACAAAATATTGATGACATGTGCAGCTTTGAATCTACACCCAGCAGACACAAGACGTTGAATCAATGTTGGTTTAAGGTTGGTTTGATGTTAAACTAACATTAATTTAACCTTTTAACCGCCAAGTTATTCAATTTGAATTTTCACCCACTTGAAATTGTGGCTCGCTGACGCGATCCACAACTTCAAGTGAGTGAAAATTATTCAGATTTGACAAAATAGAGGTTAACTTTTGTCAAATCTTGCGGATTGGTGTCACGTTTTATTTTCAACATGTTTAAAAACTGATAGGCAGTGTGCTAATAAAAAATGTAAAAAAACGAATAAAATCGGTACCGGCGGTTTAAGGGTTACCGTCTTGTGTCTGCTGGATATGCTCTCAAATTCTCGTCGTACAGATAATGTCACGCCGGATCTCGTGGTCTAGATCTATACACTCTATAATCAGGAAGATAAACACTAAAAAATAATATAAAACAATTTTAGAGGCTCATACCATTTTCACGAAAGTGGTCGTAACATAGGACACGAAATGGTCGTAACATTGAAAATCTATAACGTTACTAGAAAGTAAGGACACGAAAATTTTTTGTGTCCACATGGTCGAACATGATACACCAGTGGTCGCACACAAGACACCAAGAAAATCATTCACTGCGGTCGCACATGGCATTATTGAGGGGACACCAAAAAACATTTGGTGTCCTCTGTTCGACCGTTTAAATACACGTATTTTTCACATTTATCCTCAATTTTCTGCTTCCTAATTTAATTGTATGACTAATTTTCATTAATTTAATCGATCTGTTAAGTGAATAAATTAAAAAATTGCTTTAAAAAAACGGGGCCAAATGTCCCACTTGTTCGACGCACCTATTGAGAACCGACCATATACTCCATGTCGAGTTTGATGTTTCAACTTTTCAACAAGCAGTTTGTTTGGCTGTGCCTGAAGTGTACCCATAACATTTTGATTATATTGTGGAAGGCGACATCAGAAAGCTATTCAACATTTTATATAATTACCTATGAGCAAGCAACTTGCTATCAGCGTCTTGTTCGATAATATTATTATAATTTGAGGAAAATATATACGTAGATCTTAAATAAATCGGCTATAGATTAGTCTGAGTGTATCAATGTACGTCACCTTTTTACACTGTCGTCAAAAAAATATTTTCAATGCACTTATTACTTATTGTTTTATGTAAGCACTAAAACAAATTACCGTATAACAGAGCCCGCAGAAATATTAATGACATCAACATTACAATTATAAAATTAAACAGAAAGTACCCGTCTAGCATGTCAAGATAATATAATTGTGTATTATGGATCATTTGTAAATAATAATAAAAGACGCGGTGCGGTTCCGGTAATAGGTTTGAAATTTAAGTTCAGACATATCTGTCAAGGCTCAACTGTAACAAAGTAATTATATTTTTATGTATTAGCATACAACATAAAAGTCGTAAACCTGCATCACTTCATATGGTGGAACCCCCCCCCCCCAAAAATGTGGAGGTTTAATACGACAAAGAACACTCTAAGTTGAAAGCTCTGTTTCTATGGTTACATAGGCGCTATACATGTTTTAATAGGCGCCATGCATGTTTTAATAGGCCCCATACATGTTTTATTGAATCTGTGTTAACTTTGTATGCCTAATCTACAGATGCAGGTGACACGAGTGAATTTGTACAATATTAGACTAAATATATTGACCTATAACATGTGAGTATTTTAGAGATTGATGAAAACATGTGAAAAAATGTAAGTTGTACTATCCTACAACATACTATAAACCGATGCGGCAATGATATTTCTAGTGTTAATTAGTACATTCATTTTTATCGGCGTTTCACAGTTAATTGACACCTTTCTGGTATAATTATGCATAACAAAAATGTCATAATTAGTTAGTGTCTGGGCTGCGGCAGTATTTATCACTCCTGTCGCCATTTACACAGAGTTATCAGCGAATCTGCAGACGTCCAGGTATACCACCATATATAATGCTCTGCAAAGCCAAAAGGCAGTAAATGCTTACTTGAAAAGTAAGCAGCTACTGCCTTTTGGCTTTGCCCGGCACCGTAATGTTCTTCAAAGCCAAAAGACAGTAAGAACTCACTTGAAAAGTAAACAGTTACTGCCTTTCGGCTTTGTACAACAGCAGATATAGACCTGATACAATCGCCACAGATTCTTATCAGACAATAAATATGATTCTGTCACTTTATGTGTAGATGGTGACAGAGTGGACACTCCAGCAGACGTTGGCATATCGCTGCACCAACGTTAGACTAACGTCTGAGACGTTAGCACAATATTGATGCCGTGTTATGCTGTATTATGCCTATATAATGGTTTTGTGACAGCCTAGCTGCAGGCATTCAAATGACGAGTTCAAGTAACTTTAACGTTTGATTTATTATTATGATTACTTCGTTATCCACATATAGTCCCACACACAAAAACAACGACAGAAACAGCAGGGACCCCCATGTATATGTTTCATTGACACAATAGAGCTCTTTATTTATTCGTTCAACCCTCATTACATTATGAAATACATAACAGATTAAACATTACATGCAATATAATTGTAAAAGACAATACTAACTAAGTAGCATACAATAAAATAGTAGATTAAAGCCAGTAAAAGATATGTTTTTTAATGTACTATTTTATGTACTCTATTAACCTTTAGGCCTATAGCTATATAATTTAAATGTTAAACTTTTATCAGTAATATTAATAATATGTGACTACTAGAGGCTCTAGACCCTAATGGGAATTTACGGAAAAAGGACGCATCTAAAGTAGTCAAATGAAATGAAATGAATGCGGTTCTAGGCCACCTTTGTGCACATATAAGATAAACTGGGCCAAGAGAACCTCCTGAGGATGGTGAGATGAATGAGATGACACTGTCCTCCAGACACAGGATTTGAGATTTGAGCCCTGGCGGTCTGAGGCCGAGCATGCTACCTCTCGGTCACGGAGGCTCTCCACGAGCGAGCGGGGAAGAAACATTTTGTTTCTTTAAAACTTGAAGAGCGGAGTGGGGTTCGAACCCGTGATCGCCGACTTTTCCAAGCAGGCAGCTTTAACCACTGCACCAGGACCCACGTCCTATCTAAAGTAGTCAACAATACCGTCCAGGCCTTCGAGTACAATATGCCAAGAGCTCACTGTTTGATGAAGAGGTCAATCATTGGCTATACCCTTGAATACTGTAGAAATGTAAGATATTATATGCATATATATATCGCCGCCTCGGAGCTAAAGGATCCTATCTGACACTCGTTAGAGTGGCAGATAGGATCCTTTAGCTCCGAGGCGACGATATGCACCTAGGCTATTTATCGGAATGGTCATTACATAGGCCCTATATCATGTACATAAACTGCACTTTAGTGAAAATGTTGATATGGCATACTTGTGCTAGCTGGATTTCAAACAACCCCACCGTCTGATTCTAAGAATTGAACTGTTAATTCGGCATCGATCTTTTGAACTAAATTTTACCCCTTTATGTGTAGCCTACGTCTCCCTTTGTCGAATATTCAATTATCAAATGATACTTAAAAACGTATTTTGTTAAGTGGGGATTACAATTATTGTGATATAAATATAATTGTGTTTCTGTGTTTAGTGTGGTCTCTGAGTAACATACTACATTAGCTAGCAATCTTAAAGAAAGTGAAAAGATTTTCATACAGGAATACAGGCTATACGCCTACCACGTTTTCGTCCCAGCTATCGTGAATGTTCAACCGCGATTGAGGTTTGAACCTCACATGGTGAATGAAGGTATATCTAGAGTCACAAACATAACCAGATCACCATCTGATATAACTCACCTATGTTTAGATAACAGGTTGCGGTCAACACTGCTGTATTCATGCAGATAGGTGTTTGTTGTAGGCCTGCAATAGTACGACAAGCATCTCTCCACCTGATTGCTACATGCATCGTTTAACGATATATATCGGGATGAGCAGATAGGCCTGCGACGAAAGCGAATGCAGTTTATAGATGACCATGAACGCATGTTCAATCATGACACCTTTCTGCGTGATGGCTGGAGTGTCGTGTACTTGCGGAGGAGTATCGTAACATGGGTGATGGGTACCCACCAAACAATTTTCGATCAATGCTGGTTTAACGTTGGCCCACCGTCTTCGACGTTGGCCCAACGTTAAACCAACATTGGTTGAAAGCCCCTTGTTTGCTGGGTAGGGGCCAGCTGCCAGTCAGCGTCTGTGACAGCCATTCAGACTATATCCCAGAGAAACGGTCACGCCAAATTATAACTAGCGCTAATTGGAGTAATTATTTTCACGCCTCTGTGACCTTGTCTCCAAGCGGTAACTGTTACTTCGTCGATTTACAGCCAGTGGAGCTGAACCATGCGCCCAAAAGAAAACTATCAACCAAGAGACGTTGACCCAATATCGGTTTAATGCTGAGCCACCGCCGCAAAGGTGGACCAGCATTTTATAAATCTTGGATCAACGTCTCGTGTTTTCTGGGAGTTTTTTTCAGCAGATTGTAACGTTACCTGATAAATTATCAATAAAGAACAGCCATATTATTATAGTTAAAATAATTGTCAACTTTAATGTAATTGGAACGTAGCTTTGGATTGAAGGGGTTTTGTCCTCATGAATGAGTTTGTGGTTCCCAACCCCCCTGATTAAGATGTTAGAGAGTCTTCTCAATTGGCCACAAATACCGTTCTACCACCTGTACATAGTATGGCATTAAACTACCAGCTCAATAGAACATAGCTGCAAATATTGCCCACCAAATGATAATCTTTCACTTACATGGCGATGAATTTATTTAAAATATGTCGAAAATGTCTCTCTAGCCGAGCCATTATTCTTTAAGTGTCACCTGATCAGACACTCCTATAACTATCATACATATGTAAGTGTATACATATGTAATTGTTCACCTGCAAAAGTTATAAGTTAATACAATTTGAAATTAGTCGCTGTTTTGGACATTCATTTTAGCCAACAGCAGAAAGCTGACAACTTCTTTTCGATTTTCATCCTATCTGGAACTCCTATACCTGAGGAGACCTGTGTATATTGACCCAGTGGGTATATTCCACCACCATGCACTACCCATGATGAAAGCAATACATTGTAATGTGATTAGCTCACTTATGGCACTATTATTACTATTACGAAAACACCTTCCAAGCTTGAACAAATTTAAACCACTGGTCAAATTACGCACCACTGGTCCAATTTACACGACATCGTCTGATCCATTTTACACATCTCTAATAATACACGTGCAACAAACTACCTATTATAATTTGTAAATTACGTTATCTCCAAGTATCACTAGTTATGGTATTATTTTATATCTATAGCAATATTATATGTTTTCTATATTGGCACTGGGTAGTTGCTGTATGAATATATTAAATATGTGAATAAATTTATCTGTAATCACGCTAAAACTGTTCTAAGTAGTAAGTAGGGCCTATATATAAGGGGTCAGCGGGTCCAATTTACACACGATTGTGGTTCAATTTGCATACTGGTTGTGTATATTGAGCCGACTCACAACCAAAATTAAAGAGTATTTAAAAAATATACATTGGTTCCTGCACAGTAATAAAAAATACATGTACTTGATAATATTTAGCTAATATGATGTAGTTAATGCACACACAACTTGAAGTCATTATATCTGGTACATCGCATGCAGGACAAAACTTACCTTAAGTGGTCCATTACACTGCTCTCCCCGTCATGTATTATTTTGCAATATCGTGTACATGGATAATTATGTAAAAGTTATAACGGTAAAGACCTGCCTTGCCCGTTCTCCCCCTAAGGGCTCGGTTTACTAATTTTAAAACTAAAAGAATTGCAATTGATTCACCACACAAGCATTGAACCATATGATACGATTTGTCATAGTAGGCCTGGTAGGTTTTGTTCAATGCTTAATTTGGGATTGAAATCAAATGTTTATTTCACACCTGGTTTAAACATTCCTGAAGAATGACCATGTGCGGAAAATTTGAGCATGTTCAAAGTTTACCACTACGACCGATATGATGTTGTGGTATATTGAGTCCAGCGGCAATTAGGGATTTGAATTAGTGATAACTAACGTTAGGCTTACTTTATTATCATGATAATATATATATATATACATAGTCGCATCCAAGTAGCCTAAATCTGGAAAAGGTCTACACTTCACCATATGAGCATTAATGAGTTACGTAGAATTTACAGTTTGTCGACATTGATTATGTAGGCCCTATACCACAATGTCTGGCATTTGTAATTTATGTGCTGCGAATTAGCATCCCCTATTGGGGCTGGTTGTGGTTATAATGTAATGCAATTTAATAATCAAATATAGGGATAAAGGATTTGATCATATTTGGTATTGATTAATATGTTTGAAAAGATTATAATTTACATTTTTGTTAAAATAGTGTTCAAAGTTACACCCCACCCCCACCTCCCGTTCAAATTTCACAGGTGGTTTTCATGCGAAAATAAGATATAGAGTAACGTTACCGTAGTTTTGCAGACTTACCTCAAAAAAAGATGGAAACTTCAATGATCTTTACGCTTTCACCGACGGAGCAGTAGGCCTATCTAGGCTTGGTTATATGTCTATATTCTAGCTGTTTAATACGTTTCATCCGACATAGGCCTACTATTATTGAAAATAGTCGTAAGCCGTGTGGCAATACAAGTATAGGCCTAATGTTGACCAGACCTTCTGCAATTAGGTAGGGCCTACCGGTAGGCCTAATAATGAACATAGGCCTGCATTTCGTGGTGTGGTAGCCTAATCATAGTGGTAAAATTGTGTAACTTGCTGTGTCCTCTTATTAATTTGTCCCAGGCCTAATTAGCATAATTGGTAGTGATGATGATAATATACAACTAATAGGCCTAATAGTGTAGTACCGGTAGGCCTACAGGCGATGCCTCCTTACATGCTGTCGGGTCCGTTCCGCTCCAAACAAACCTCACTTGTACATGTACAGCTCTTTGTATATACAGTTTGACACTTTGAATACAACATTATATTCCCCACTTTTTAAACAAGTTTGTCCCTGAAACCTATACCGGTATGGTATGAAAATTTAACTTAATTTAAAGCATATATTCTGACCAATATGATTTATGTTAGGGACAGCCTTTCTACTATGTAACTGATAAACCACTTGAAGCAGAGTTGGAAACATGGATTTAGAAACATGTGTGGGTCTGAAGCAAAAATCGACGCAGCGGAAACGCTTGTTGGTGACACGGGAAAGTTTGTTTAACTTTTTCAAGCCTGACTTTACATCGTCATCTTCATCCACTGCAAGACGCGAATTGCTGTCTCAATTCTCGACTTGTAGTGGATGAAGATGATTTGATGTGGTTTAAAAATTAAAGAAAATTGCCATGTATATTTTAAAACCCCTAGTTTTCAGGGATGTAAAATGGTGCTTTGATGCATCATGAGAGTTTAAAGGGTTACAGCCCTAGTACACATTAATGCCTGATAATGAGTTTATATATTCACCATGTTCACCAGGTGGCCTTTATCCGGGCGTTTATCCTTACCCCTGTACTATCTCTGTAACGCGCTTGTTGCTTTCTGGGTATGCCCTTATCCCGTAGCCTAATGGTTCACAGTGGACCACAACTGTCAGCTGTTGAATAACCTGAGTGTGATTATATATGGCAGAGTCTAAAAAAGTTGATTGTTGGACCAGAATTTATTCGCTGGGTTAGAAGACTACATAAAAATCAAATCGCAATAATAAAAAATAATGGTTGGTTGTCACAAGAATTTATAATATGCAAAGAGGCATACGACAGGGTTGTCCTATATCATCGTTACTCTTTAAATAATGGCTACTAATTCACCTGTTCAAAAACTAAAGAAAAAATAAGAAGAAGAATAAAAATTACACGCTCTGTGAAACGTATAAATATAAACATTTCTCAATATGCTGACGATACTAATTTATCTGTGAGTAATTTTAAAGATAGTCGGACTGAAGCTTGACATTTCAAAAACTGAAAATCTATTTTTAAAGAAATTCATGGGATAAAATGTATAATAGGAGGAGAAACAAAATGTCTAGGAAATTACGTAGGTCATAATATGGAAGTCTGTAATGAAAAGGACTGGGTACTAGACAAAATTCGACCAATTGATAAACTCTTACAAATATGAAAGAAAAGAAATCTCACAACCATTGGACAAATAATATTTAGAAATGTCCAGCGCTAGCACTGCCTAAAATCCTACATATAACACAACATTGCGAATATAGGGACTCGCGAGTTTTTTCGGATTTATCTGGTCGAAGAAAGATCGGATTAAGCGTACTACGCTAATTGGACCAATTGAGAAAAAATGATCACATAAATGTTCGATATTAGCCTATGCGCTTTTGTTAAAACAATTACGCGACACAATCAGGCTAACATCATAACAAATTCAGTATTTATATTTTGGCCATAAGATGTAGACATGTCCATAGACTAAACTTGCGTAACTTTTTAAAATGTTCTGTTGAGCATTCACCAGTTAGGCGAGAAATGAAATGAATGAATGGGGTTTTAGGACACTTTTATGCACATATAGGCTAAACTGGGCCAGGAGAACCTTCTGAAGATGGTGAGATGAATGAGATGGCACTGCCATCCAGACACAGGATTCAAAAATTGAAGCCTGGCGGTCTGAGGCCAACCTCGCTACTTCTCGGTCACGGAGGCTCCCTATATACAATATTGAATCTTTACGAATGAGCAGAGAAGAAACATTTTGTTTCTTTGAAACTTGAAGGCCAAAGCGGGGTTCGAGCCCGCGATGTCCGACTTTCTAAGCAGGCAGCTGAAAATAGTGCACCAGGGCCCCGCCCAGGTAAACGTGAAATAAGGACGAAATTTAATTTCGGTCATGCATTTCTAAAATAAGAAATACGGGAATAACTGATAAATGGGGCTTTCGGCACACTTGCTACGTTGCCACAGCAACCCAAAATTTAAAAGACTTCCGCAATTCTAGTCTATGGACATGTTCACATCTTGTGGTCATATTAAGAAGCCAAATAAAAGTACAGATTTTTGGATGATTTCAGCCTGATTGTGTCGCTTTGAATCATTATGGTCTAACAAAATAAATAATGCTGACGGAACTTGATCCCAATAAAAAAACGTTCTTTTACAACAAATCACATGTTTCTCTACACAATAATTCTACATGCTGTAATCTCCTATGTTCGATCCCATAACTGACAGATTTTTACAAGAATGTAGTAGATGCATTTTTTGACAGTCAAAGCAGAAAAAACAAAGAATCATGTTTTAAAAATAAAAATTGCCAGGGAAATATTAAATTCAAAGTAAAAAAACAAAAAAACGGGCATGAAGTGCTGTGCTATTTACCTCATAAAATGCTAGCATCATATTATTTTGTGAAAGATCTAAACCGATTTAAAAAAAATGTAGACGGCGACACCATTATTCCAATAGTAAACACTAATGTAAAACAATCCTATATAAATCTTAACTTTGTGCCACCAAACATGAATAAATGGACACAACTTATTTGGGAAATCTCTGTAAAAAAACAAAGAAAAATATGTTATGGTTAAAGTTAAAATGTCAGATAAAAAAACTGTTAGAAAATAATGACAAAATAATCAAAAAAAAATATTTTTAAATTTGATGATTTAGTTTCAAGATGGGACAAATCAGTATAAAAATTGTGTCCTGTGTGAAGAAAGCATATGTCCACTTATTATGTCCACTTATTATTCAATTACAAGTGTATTTTCAAAAAAAAACATGAAGACATGTGTCGTCAAGTTTTCACAAATAGATATTGTATACGGTCATCAATTAGCGTGTTATGAAAAAACTATATATAACGTTATGGGTAATTCTATGAAAAGGTTATCAAGCGAGATGATGCTCTTTTTTTTTCATTTTGAAATTTTGCGAATTTCAAGCAACGGATGTATAATGAACTTGTTTGTGCATAGCTGACATGGAAAAGTCAGACGGTTCGGTAACCGCAAAAATAGTGACAAATATATTTTTGTTTGATTTAAATGTACACGTCATTTCTGTTACAAGACACTTTATGTTTCATAGAGGAGAACATGTTTTCTGAACAAAAATAAACAAATACATAAATTTCTAGAGTTGTCTTTTATTATATTAAATATCAGATATCGGGTGATATACCTCAATATTCACCTGAAACAAAATAAATAAAAAAGGAAAAGTAACACAAATCACAAGACTCCAATCGTCCAGTTTAGCTTGTGTCGCACTCGAAGGACTTAACAATTCAATATATTCCCAATTATAAATAGGCCTAGTATCCTCGGTCAGTAGTGTTTTTGTGATCATGCAGGCAAACAAGGGAATTCACAGCATAAGGCATGAACACCGACAATAAAAAAAAATTGTAACAGGAATGATGAAGCGTAACACAAATGACGAAACGTAACTAGAATGACTCCTAAATGCCATTTAACATGTTTAATCAGTCATGGCAAGACAAATTACAATTAAAAGTAAGTTTTTACTATGTAAACAACCAAAAAGAGTCTCCTCGCACTTTTCAAAATTTTATGAAGTTATCAATTATTTTAAATTTTACCAGATACTCAATTTGTACATGTAACGTTAATTATCGAGCCATATTATCAGGCAGAGGTTAGCAGCTTTGATGTAACAAGGTGATATGTTGACAAAAAATATATATATGGCCGCGATGAGCCGGATATGTTTCTGAATTTTTTGAAAAAGTGATGCAGTTTAGGAATTAATACATCAATAAGTAAGAACAGGGCGGAAACACATCATAATGTATATAGTCAATAAATCATTTATGTTAGAATTGTTTTTGTTTTTGTTTCCCTCTCATACAATAGAAGTGTTTAATCATAATGGACCTATTTGTTTGTGTTTTTATATCGACCAATTGAGCCTGATTAATCTCTTTTATCTACTGTTCAGACTATCAAATTCCGACTCATATGAAAAATAGAAAAGTTACATAGATCACCTCTCATTTATCATTATATTGCAAATTCCTCTTCCCTTAAAACGTTTTGCAACGCATCCTTTGCGTATTTTGTCTTTCATGCATTTCAATGTAGGCCTAGGCGTAATTGTTAAAATTAATTCCCACTACATTAAATGTATGTGTGTACACAACATCAACTGATGACCAATCATCGTCTCCCCTATTTTTTTAAATTTATAGAAACATACAAAATTAACAACTGCCTCTGTGGACATTGCAAAAAGAATATCAGACCACGTAGCGATCATGCGCGGTGATGCAATATTAGCTATAGGGCCTACTTATCTTTAGGCCTATATATCATTTAAAACGTAGTTGATTGGTATGTATGTTTATTGTTTAATATTTATTTTACGAAAATAACTTCAAATATTCAGATTTTATATTAAAGTAATAGGTGGACCCCTCTCTTGTTGCTTTTGCTAGAATTACCCTTATACATGCAATGTCTTTTGTTATCAAATTCTGGATTTTAGGAAACAAAAGCAAAAATACAGTAGATATCCATAATTTGAAAATATGGCTTGCTTTAGGCCTATAAGGTTGACATGTTTAACAAATGACTTGAAATAAAAAATAAAAATAAAAAATAGTCTACTTGATTTTTTAAATTTGTTTTAAAACATGATCTGTCTAGCTATATGAGTGGCGAATCCAGGATCTGAAAAAAGGTCGAGGAACCGTGTCTTGGGCATGCCCGCAATATTTTTTCAATCAAATTCCTTGCAGTAGGCCTGGGCTAAATTAAATAGACCTAGGCCCTATTGATCAACACGTCTGCGACGCTGGCTCAAGCAGGGGGCTCAACATCAATTAAATCAGCATTGGGTCAACGTTCCGTAGGCCTACGTGTTTGCTGGGAAGGCTGTGTTGCAATCAATGATCAAAATAATCTAGGCCCCTATAGTGGCCTATTAACCACATTTACTCTAATTAGCTGAAGTCACAGTGAGAAGTTTTAATCCCTGATAACAGGCGAGCGACGCTAAAATTATTCGCTTAAAACCACTATTAGCCTAGGCATGCATAGGCCTAGCTAGGCCCTACTACAACCACATAGGCCTATCCAAGTCTATTCTTAAAACTGCCTTATAGAAAAGATCGACTGGAATTGTTCAAATTGGAAGCTATCGCAAAATAAAAAACCGACCCAGCAAAAAGAAAAAGTTGAACCGATATTGGTTTAAGGTTGGTCCACCGTCTACGACGCTGATACAATATTAACCCAACATTGGGTCAACGTCTCGTGTTTAGGCATATAGGCCTAATTATATCAGTGTATAGGCTTATAGGCCTACTCCCTGGGGAACTCTAATTGCCTACTATAGTAGTTAGTAGATTACAATAAGAATATAATACCAGTTACTATATTAAAATAATTAATAGACCCTCTAACGTTAGTATTTAATATTAGCCAATTTCATATTGAATGAAATAGGTTGGCCTACCGTAGCCCTGTCCGGAGGGTGGGCCTACTATACATGTGCAGGCTGAGGCCTACTTATTTCACCATCTGGAGCCCCGCATGGAGCTCTCACGTAAAAGCGGAGAGAAAAGCACAGTCAGATTAGTATGGCTTCTTCCATGAGAGTGTTGTATTTGATCAGGCAGTGGAACTTTCCCGTTATATCTGATATTTTATCCGCGGTGGATGGTTTTTGAAGAGATAGGAATTATATCATATATTGAAGCTGATCAATAGAATAGGCATTAAGTCTATTCCTACAAGACACAGAGACAAGATGACAGCTAACACATCGTTGCTTCATTACCAGATTGACCCATCATCGCTTGAGAAAGATGGTAAAATTTCTCCGCTAAATAGACTGTAGTGAATTAAATCTAATGCTAACAAACGTGCTTTAAATTTTGTATTAGGCTTTTAGAAAGAATTGAAAAAAACAACAACATTGTCATTGATAACCCAGCGATAAGGCAATTAAATCTGGGAGGCTGATGTTTACCAGTTTCTCATTTTCTGATCATATTCCCGTTTTTAGTCTCGCCTGTCTATTTTTATTTTTGAAGAGGGTATGAACTGGGGGGAGAGCGTAAAATAAAGATTGGTACCGGGTATATAATTAATATAGAGTATATTATATAAAAAAATTCGACCAAAAGCAGACTGTCATTATGCCACATGGGTCAACAGGTCAATATAAATTTGATTGAATACAGAGTAGTGATATAGGCTATATTTACAGTACAAATAGCTTCTAGATAAATATATATATTGCTATACAAGATTATTGAAGATAGACCCCCTATTACAATTGAAATATTACAAGACAAACATATTAGGCCCTATAGGCCTCAAGCCCTATATAAAATTTATGAATGTCTTCGACAAATTAGATGATTGTTAGCATTATTTGTTACTGATCTAGAGCTTATAGTTTAAACCCATCAAATGTGAATCTACCAAGTGCTTGGATGACTGCTTCTCCACTTGTTAAAACGGCTTGTACTTATGATTAATTTGGACATGTATATCTTTGTTTTAAACAATTATCTATAGGCTTACATCATGTACATAAATTGCCTTGATTGCCTACCCATAGGCCATGTCATTAAGTTTAATTTCAAATCTGTAGTTAAGTATGTTAAAGGAGTAGTCCACTGTGTACAAACAGCGGGACACATCTGTACCCAGAAAGCACCACGCTGATACAGACTTTTTAACTTTGGAGACGATTTTTTAAGAGTGTTAACCGGGCAAGCAGATTTGGAGAAGCTGAATCTACATTACTGCACTGCAGAGACAACTGTGGAAAGGTTTATAAACTACCTTGCTGGAGAGGGATCTGGGGGATTGTCTCCACATGCTCCAGGAAATTGTAAATTGTGTAAAGCCCAAAATGCATTTCCGGTGGTATGTTTGGGCTAATTTATTGGCTGTAATATATATACCGTTTTAAAGCCCGAAATGTCACGTGTGTCAGAATGTGTATCGGAATGTCTGCTTATTACAGAGATAGAGGCCACTGGGGTAAAACTAAAACCAGAAACATACACAGAGTGGTCTATAACTTTGAATAATTTTCTGTTTGCAGAGGTATGGGACGCACTGAAAGGAATAGGATGCATAGTACTGAGCAAATTGAAGACAGATCCACTTGTACTGACATTAGATGGTGACCACAACAAGTTAATGATATTTCAAGGGCCTTGTAGCAGGTAAGCCCCCCTAGATTTTTTTATTTAATTCTATTTGTGTGATAGTCTACGTAGACCATCACTATAAAATAAAATTTGAGGTGTCCGGGAGGAATTAATCAAGGAGTACCGGTAATCATGGTAATACTCAATTGACATTTCTGTCTGCTTTGTGTGTTTAGCCATGCTAGTCTGAGGGTGTATGATCATGGGCTGGTGACCTTAGATATTCAGATCTACATGGAAAGGAGGACTGATTCTCAACCCCTTGCTGACTCCTATAATTTAGCAGTTAGTTGTGATTAGTATGTTATTTTAATAAGGATGCTTTGAAAACTAATTGCAAAACTCTTTTAAAACAAAAGTTTAACTGTACAATTCTGAAGTATTTCGGTATAAACAATGGAGAATTGAAGTTTTTTTCCAATTTGAAATTATTATAATGGTCTTAGTTAGCTCTTTGCGCTTCATTTGAATTTACTTAAATGTCATTGGTCCAAGCCCATTATAAATATTTTACTTTTTCAGTGGGGGTATCTTGGGGATATACATTAGACATCAGATTCTGACGGATGTCTATGGACGTCAGATTCTTATGTCTCAAATCGATCCCCGCACTGTAAGAGTTAAGCTTTTCAACACACAGGTTGTCTGATTTGTATTCACCCTGATATTTGAATTGATGCCTGATATTTGAATTGCTCTCATCTCACGTGAACTGTAAACACATGTATAACCTAGTATAACATGTATAACACATGCATGATAACTGTATAATGTATCCAATGAGAATTTTTTTGTTAAATTAATTTATTATGCCATAAACAAGATAAATGCGTGGGTACTTTAAGCGTTAAATAGTGTACTATTTTTTTCCCGTATTATCTAGCATTGAGACAGCTGATTGGCTAATTCAGTGTGCTATATTATTTGAATCACTTCATCGTGAAATAGCTTAGAAGAATTCATGAAGCTTATTTTCTACTCTTCTTTTCTATAAATATCTTTACTTTGTTTTAGAAATTACCTGTAGCATCCCTGTATAATCAAAACACATCTAAAGCAAGTTTCAGTGAAGAGGTGAGATTTATTTTGTACTGGAGTATTTTATTAACAGAATAAATATACCTACTCATTATGTTACATGTATCAGGGCTGTAAATTAGATTTTTTCCTCTTGAAGCCAGTCGGGCTGGTAACAAAATATTTCCACCTGTCCGCAAACAAATTCACATGCCCATAATTTTATTATTACGCCTTTGAGGCTTATTTCAATAACTTTTTAGTCGTTTGTTTACTGTAAAGTGAAAAAAGACTAGATTGTTGTAATCAATATCAATTGAGTGAGAAAGAAAAATATTATATTCTACTATTAAAATTCTACCTGCCATTCGGGCAGGTTACAGGTCATATTTACTGGCCCAAAGCTAATATCACCAGCCATTGGCTGACATGCTCGTGCTAATTCCCACCCCTGCTGTGGAAATTATTTTAATGTTTATTCAATTTGTCACATAAATTATTCAATCCTACATGTATATCATATGGAGGTGGTGGCAGACCCATGCAATGTGGTAAAAATGATGAATATGGTGCAGTCTGGCATACAGTCAATGTTGGCCACACCTTTCATGAGCTGTTTCACAGTAGGCTTAATTACATGTAACTGTTTGTGACTGTTCCATCTCTGAATGTTTTTATGAAAATTATTGAAACAATAAATCCTGGTGTTTAGTTTAAAAAAAGTATATTGCACAATCATAAGCTTTGTAAACAACAGGTGAAAAGCATAATGGCACAATGATAAGCTTTGAACACAACAGGTACAGCAATTAATGTTTGTTACATGACAGTATAATCTTTCTGAAATGCCGCTGTTGCCCTTTTGAAGTTCTAGGTCAAGTACAGCAATTTCTTGGACTCTTTTGTATGTTTTATGGGGCTTCCATCAGTTGCCTTGGCAACAATTTACCTTAGTAGTGGGCAGAAAGATATCTTCCTGTCGCCAATAATTTAGTTTTATTATATTTCCAGTATACAAGAGCTTTGCACGACAAAATAAAACATCACCTTGGCAAAATGTGTCTGAATTCAGAATGGTAAGTGATTGATCTCTAGCTGTAGGCTTAAGTTAACACATAATTATCATCCTATTTTCTTTTGGATTATAATCATGCAATTTGGCAATTTAAGGGGTCAATTAAGGTGACAGTTTCTAATTTAACACACTTTGAAATTGTGTCTTGTTGCTACAATTCACCACTTCAAGTGGGTATAGATTACAATTTGAGATCATGCAGGCATCAAAGTAAAACCTATAAATCTATTTTAATATTGCTTGAAAAATCCCAAACTGTGGGGGCACTGTGAGTCTTTAATTTTTGAGAATTTTTTGTGGTTTCATGATTTCTCTGGCCATACTGGCCGAAAAGTGAAGTAAAGAAGACATTTACTTACTTACTTAATGGTTTCTCTGTTCATTGTTTATGTCATTCATATTTATGTCTAAATGAGTTTACTTTTTTTTTATTATAGTATATAGTATTATAGTACTGTATATATTATGTATTTGTTTTGACAATGACACTGTTTTGACTTAGACTTGTAGTTTTTACACAATCACTCCAATTTCATGGAGATATAGTGACTTGAAAAGTCGTTCATTTTATAATCACTTCATAGTTTACATTATTTATACTGATATTTTTATACCCATTAAACTGTGTTGTAGTGCAGGCGCTTCAACATGTCATCAGACTCGTTACATATAGGTGCCAGGAGCATCGTCATCTTATCATATCGAACACTTTAAACTGAATATTTTAGTACGAACATGCTTTTATTAGCTTTGTCTTTCCTTTACTACTTTAACTATACAATATGGGATATTGTAATACCTGGAATTTTCACTTAAATAGCCATACTGGCCGAAAAGTGAAGTAAATTTAAGCAAATATTTTACTTACTTACTTACTTGAAAAATCCCATTATCATGATTATGTTGAACTACATTTTACTTGTGGGAATGTGTTTGTGGCGAGTAACTTTCTGTGTTTCAAAAATAAATGCTTTACGGTAATTATAATTTAAGTCCTCAAATTAGTCTGAAATAAATAATTATTGAAGCTTATCAGCTACATTATCTCTTAAAAAATTACCAGCATATAGATGTAAATAGATGTATTCCTATTCCTAATCATGCTAATGAGCCGTATTTTCTTACACGGTAGCGAAGCTATCAGCATGCCAGGTGTCATAGCACGCGCCAACTGTGACAAAGTTACTGACATTTCACAGCGCATTTCACTGGAATCAGCCCTGAAGCCTAAATGGTGCCCCAGCTGTAAATAATGTGCCTCTGTTCTATACCGGGTGAAACATCAAATTGTATTACTTTTAACGGTACATTTATTTGCAAATAGAAATGTACAGTTACAGTTAATATGACTAAGAGGTATAATCATATCATAATATATAATGCTGCAGATGGTGGCAAAATTGGTTGACAATATTGTTTCAAAATCTGCAATGCAGAGAGCTCTGCATTCAGTTGTACATGTACAAGTACTGATAATCACGCACAATACATACAATAAATTCATTTGGCTGCTTCATTGTCTTCGCATACACAGCAAACCCAGCAAACACGAGACGTTCACACAGTCTTGGGTCAATGTTGGGCCACTGTTGGAGAAGGTGGCACAACATTAACCCAGCATGTTTGCTGGGAACACAAGTCATTGAACCTATGCTGTATTAAGGTTGGCCCACCATCTGTGATGCTGGACTAATATTAAGCCAACATTGTTTCAAAATCTTTCATTCAATTGGTATGTATACTGACGACTGCCAGAAGCCAATGTTAAACTAAGATTTTTATATTTTTGCTAGTTACCATGATTTTGTGTCAAATGAGTAGAGCCTACTGGTGGAATGGGGAATTCTATGTGCAATTAATTATGCATGCGATTTTAAGATTTGCAAATGTTTGCTCTCAAAAAAAAATTAATGTGAGTAATTTCCACCCACTTAAATGTGTGGAGCGCAGTATCATGAGTATAAGATAACTATGCGGGAAAAGGTTTGACAAATGTCGGAAAAGTAATTCTCCTGTTTTCTCTTTCCAGTCTATTGACACCTGTGAAGAGGGGGCAATCAGTATGGCCTTATGTCATTACATCTGATGAAAGACTGATTGAGCAAGATTTCAGCAATGTGACTTTCGATGAAGTGTCAGAGTGGCAGCATGTGCGCATTGTTTGCTCTAAGCAGTGGGGAAATACTTTGTATTTAGACAATGATGCAAGTAAGTTTACATTAATATATTCTTCAATGATCAAATGATTTATTAAATATTTTCAGTACTGTAGTTTATTTACAAAGACACTGAATTATGTCCGTCTGTCTGTATGACATTTTTGGTGAGATTTTCTTATTTTGTTGATGAAATAACAATATCTGGTCACATTGTACTAAATTTTATTACTAGACTGCATTATTTTTACCAGGCATGTGTTAACTGTTGCATGTGAGCTTTAATTAATGGCCTTCAGCTACATTCCATAACACATTATAGTTTCTGCATGACATTTCTAGGTCACCAGATCGGTATAATCATAAGCTTTAAACTCACATACATGTACACATGATACACAGAGGTTCACTTTAAATCCAAGTACAGTACACTCACTACACGCAAAAAACAATTTGATTTACTGTTGACCTAGCATCTGTGAAGCTCAACATCAAATCTAAAATTGGTTGACTTTGATTATTGTCTTGTGCTTGCTTTCTAAAAGCCTAAATCTAACTGACTAATATGTTGTTCTGTTCAACACAGGGTTGATAATAACTGAATTGTGTCCCTGCTCTTTTTCAAACTGTTTATATGCTGGGTGGGTTGTAAGAAACATGGCAGGGAACATTTTGCTTGAAATTATTGATTAGCGGTAGAAATGTTTTCTTCCAAGATTTGACTCGCATCACATCCTTATCATTGATGTATGAATATTACACTTATCACTTTCAAATTTAATTACCGGTGGCTAATCATGCCAATGGACAGAATTGTATAGCTTTATTAGGTGATAAACATCTTTTCCCCTGCATGATTCATATTATTAATTAACATTTATATTCACAGTTATTTAGCATGTGGTGACCATGCCTTTTTCACTGAGTTTACATTCAGATATTTAAACTAATGTATATTTAATAAAATAATTCATAATTAGAACAAGTAAAAAATAAATTACTGGTACATTGATCATGCTGATGTAAAAATCATTACACCACGTCTAAATGTATATTATATCAAATATGCATCATGACTACGAGTATTTTCATTACTGTATCCTTTCCTCAACAGATATATTGCTTTATTTGTGGGATGGCATCTTGGTAGATGGAATTAAATCACCAGTTATTATTCTTCATGAGAGATGTTATTTTTGTTTTTATGCTAGTGCTGGCTGAAAGTGACTACATCTATACAAAGATGGTTTGTAAATTAGGCGAAGAAGATTATGAAAACAAAGATATATTAATACTTGGAGGAGGTGATGGTGGTATACTGCATGAACTTCTGAAGTACAAGCCACAACACATTCTCATGGTGGAAATATCCTTTTGCTGGAGGCTTGATATGTCTTAGATTATACAAAAATAAATAAATAAAATTTCAATAAATCAACCCTTAAAGCGCTATATTAAATAATTTAAATTTTCACCCACTTGAAGTTCTGTCTTGCTAACGCGACCCAGAAACTCAAGTGGTTGAAAAGACTCCTATTTGCTGAATTTGAGACCAAATATTTGCAAATGTTGATGTTTAAACGCTCAATTCATTTCCTATACCAGTGATTTGATCGGCAAATTTTGGTAAAATTTTGCAAATGAATAACTCTTTTCTGATGTGAGTTGCAAAATGTATATCCTTAACCATGTCACATAGACAAAGTAGTGATTGAGGCATGTCGTACACACATGCGGAGTGTATGTGGCAGCAGCATGGATCATTATGAAGGCCCCAATCATAAGGTCAGTCAGAATAACACAATATTAGTGATCCTCAACTTCAGGTGGATTAACATTTCCTACATCATTTAAAATTGCACCAACTATTAGCAGATTAGACAATTCTATCCCATTCGTATTTTTTTATAAATCGGTTGTAAAATTGACCAATTCTATCCCATTTGTATCTTTTTTAGAAATCAGTTGTAAAATTAACTGTGTATGTCACAACTAACAAGATGATTTTGCAATTTTGCTTTGATCACATGTTTTATTGAATATTTGATGAGATACACATTTTAGTACTGGATACTGGAACATTTTGATCAGTTGTGTATAATATTTAGGCACATCTGGGGCCTATACTGTTGATAGTGTTATAGTTATTAAATCCAGGATCATATTTGTTTGTTTCATGATTAGTATGATAAGTGATAAGATGTATTAGTATGATAAGATTGTTTATAATCTTCAGTTAAATGTTGTTTCCAACAGATTATGATAGCTGACTGCGTTGAAGTATTACATGAGTGTATCCTATCTGAGCGAACATTTGACTATGTCATCAATGATCTAACCGAACTACCAGTAGACAAACAGTCAAAAGGTAAAAATGTATTTTATGTTTACTCTATGACATTAATCACCGTCAATCACCATTATCTATCATCATTGCATTCAATAAATAATTATTTTTATACTTGGTATTAAAAGCATACAAGAATGTTTTTTTTTAATATAAAACAGAAAATTTAGTTCAACTTTAAACTGTTAAACACCTACTCTATAGTCAGATAGTAGCCAATACATGTATGCTGATCCTAGTGTATATGCTTCTAGTGTATCAGGTGTATACAGCCTTCTAAACATGTTCTGCATGTTCGACATGTAATTAAAAAATAATTTGCTTAATAAAATGTTTCTCTAAAAACAGTAGCGCCTTGTTCACAGGATACACATATGACTACCTGACCACCAATCTCATAACGGAATCGTCACTCAAGGTCCTCAAACCAACGGGCAAAATTCTGGCAAGGGTAAGACAATCTTTTAAACTTGTTAAATTATTAACCCTTGTCCTGCTAGTCCCGGATATATAGGATTTTAAGCATATTTTAAGCCAAATAATATGTCACTGAAATGGACAATACAGTTTGTGGTAGATGTTCAGTTCGTAAAATAACTCAATTTAGAACATGTATATTTTTGAAAAATATCTATATTTTTCGTCGAAGCTGGGAATTGCGTGAGCAATTCCAGCTTTAAATGACGAAAAATACAATTGGAGCAATTCAGCAGGACAAGGGTTAAGCATCCTCAATGCTTTTGGGATTCTTATAGTGTTTATCATTTTTCAGCCGCCCTGAGTGTATCCGGTAATCATTTTAGCTATATAATACTAATATGTGAATTGATAAGTTTTGTTTATATTTCATAGATATGACCTATGTGCCTGAGAAATACTTCAAATATATTTTCTCGGCACCGAGCCATAAAAGGGCATTTTCAAAGATGGCTGCCCAAAAAGATTGTCAACAAGATGTTTTATGAACCAGTAGAGTATTTATGATGATCTGATTAACTTTTTGGAAGGATGCATTAAATACAAAATGAGTAATTTTTTTAGGACTTTTTTAAATATTGGAGTAATCTGTTCATTTTAAGACATAATTGTCAGGGCACTAAATGAAGATTGTTGGCCTGGTTGTCTGCCAGGCCACCAGGCCAACTTTTCAGGTTGTCCGCAACATTTTAAGTTGTTCAAATTTTGGGACATAAAAGCATGAAAAAACAATGTTTATTTTTCAAAATAAATTAATTTTAACACAATAGCTAGTGATTCCCTGCAAATCTCCCACTTATTTCAGGTGTTAAAGGGTTAATGTGCTGTGCACAGAAACAATTTGCATTTTGTTGTACCGTATTTTTTGGTGTATAACCCGCTACTTTTTAACGAATAACGAATGGGGGCTATACATTGTACCGGTACAACTTTATCAATTTTCGACTGTTTGTGCGAGGGAAACCCTGAGATTGATACTGGGTTGTCCGACGACAAAATGGGTTGTCTTGGACGCTCCAACTGCCATTATTTCATGCCCTGATTATGACATATGTGCTTAGGAAATGCTTGGCATATATGTTTGAGAGGCACTGAGCCATAAAAGGGCATTTTCCAAGATAGCCACCCAATTAAACTTACTATTGCAATATCCCGAAAAAGCGACATTGGTGGGTGGTATTGGGACTTTTTATAAGAATTTGTTTTTATCAAAAGTGATTGATGTGGCCTCTTCAGTTTTTAATGTTTTTTTTTGATTGACTGACCAGGAAATATCAAACTGTGATGTTTTAATGTTTTTACAACCAATGCATGATAGCATATATAGCTTTTGTAATACGGTGATTAGGTACTAGGTTATAGCATCAGTATATGAATACCAGTTGTGATTAGCATGATTAGCTAATGACTTGTATTATCATTTACTATGGTTTACTGTTGTTTACTACCCATTGTCTTTGCCACAAGCATCTCTTGGTCATTGATTTTATTTTGGGCATTATTTTTGTCATCTATCTGTTGATTCTAATTAGGATGAATTTTTGTTTAATAAACTATTTTATTCCTCAAAAAAATTTGGTATGTAATATTACAGTATCTACCAAAATATTTCCCTTCAGAGAAAATTTTATTGCACTTTTACCTAAATTCATATCTATTACATCATAATCTTCTATTCATCATTTTCAGCTAGTACTATTATTTATTATTAAAGTGATTAGTTACAAGGGCTGATCGAAAATTAGAAAAGGGGTCCAAGGAAAATTTGTTTGGCAGCCGTCAGAAAAATAATTAGGTGTAAATATTGAAATAATCATTTGCTGAAATGGAGTATTTAATCATGGCTTGGCTATTATTAGCAAAAGAGCGTTATGTGTTTGCTCAATATTATAGCTTTTCTTGTATGTACAGTGCAAAATTTGAAAGCTACAGTGCTTTAATTTCTCATAAGTTACACTTTTTATATATTTTATTTTCTGTACAGGGCAACTGTATTGGAGCTACTGCCTATCGTGACCGTCTAGAGAGGGATCTCACCACTTTGGGGTGTAATTTCATTGTGAGAAAAGCATTTGTTCCATCCTTCTGTGAGCTGTATCTTTTTACTGCAAGTGTGTAAGCATCCCTGATTACTATCAGGATGCTTATAATGGTTAGCATTTTTCCGTTTCCGCCCCCGAAGTCATATCTGCAAATCAATCTAGCTCTCACTAAAAAGTTAACTCATGATTTTTTAATTTTTCACAGATACATGTATTTCCCACGGACCTGGGAAATTTTTCCCATATGTTTTTTTGGAGCACATAGCCATAAGTTGCCATTTTCCAAAATTGCAGCACAAAAAACTTGTCGGCGCGATATTTCATGAACTGTTGGTTGGATCGCATTCAAATTTGAGGTTGTGGTTCTCCACTAGGCATTTCTGATGATCTGATTAATTTTTGGGAAGAATTCTTTAAAAACAAAATGGCTGACGTCTTGACAAAAGTGTGCAGACACTTGTATTTATTTAACTCTTTGAACACCCTTGTCATATACAGATATATACAGGGTATGCACCAAATGCATAAAATTAAATTCACTTGAAATAAAACTTTTTTTTTTACCAGTGACCTTGAGGTGGAGATTGACATGTCATTGTAAAGGTGACTGGAAATGAAAAGAAAGTCTTGGTGCTTCCTATGCCTGTACCATATTTATTCTAATATTTAAAACACCCATATTCTAATAAACATGATAAACGGCCATCTGAAAATAAAACTCACAATCATGTACATTATTTTGATCATTAAAAAACTCTTAATAAGCGCCCATCCCCCCTGTAGTCTTAGGGGGTATTCTAATTAACGCCCAGGTGTTTATTAGAATAAATGCTGTATTTGTAATTTTATTGTACAGGAAGTCAGTAAATGTGGTTGTAATAGTGGACTTAATCATGCTAATTACCTATTATAACTGGTTTAATGCAGTGTAAACATTGTAAACGGAAGTAATATGAATCTTTCATTAGCACTTCTAATCCTTAACAGTTACAGCTACAGTTTCTACGAGATTACAAAACCGGCTGTGAATGGAGTGCCAGAGGCCTAAGGCATTGCCATCACCCAAGGAATGGATTTTGTACATAAGAGCACCACCATCATTATATCTTCATGGCTTATAAACCCATTTTTTACACTAGGGTATAACTTTACTTTGTGATATAATTTATGTTGAATTTGTGATATAATATCTGAATGTGTGAAATATACTTTTTATGCAGATTGTTAAGCAATTCCCACCTGCCATGCTGATACCTATTGTCCCACCTGCTATCATAATAGTTCACTTAATATGTATACAAAATACATGGGACAAATTTTAGCTGAGAGCCTATTGTCGTCACACGATGCTGGATTGTCAGATTCAATGTATCATACCTCTGGGAGTAGTTTTTAATCACCAGGTGGACTATATAATTATGGTTGACATTGTCAGCTGTCCATGTGTTATGTAGGTCATGTAGGTACACTGAATGTACAGGATAATGTCATTTCTCTGAACACTGTTATCAGATGGCATACATTTTCTCTGTAATTATGCAAATTAAAACTAAATGGTATACAATTAACACCTACACTGGTAAGCGTGACTATAGTCATTTCAATTAATCAGTTTCATTGGCCGATCAAATCACTGTTATTGGGAATAAAATGTGTACTTAACCATAAATGTTTGGTCTCACATTAAACAAATACCGGTATGAGTAATTTTCATCCACTTGAAGTTGTGGGTCGCGGTAGCAAGACACAACTTCAAGCGACGAAAATTTAAAATATTTATTGTAGCCGTTTAACCCTTTGAAGCCTGAATTTACCATGGTCATCTTCATCCACTACAAGCCGTGAATTGCTGCCGCAATTCTCGACTTGTAGTGGATGAAGATGACTTGAAGTAGGTTAATAATTTAAAAAAATTACTGGTAAACCAATTTCATGGGAATTTTCATTCTAAAATCCTTAGTTGTGGGGAAATTAAATCTAGGGGATTCATGATGATGCTTTAATGCATCGTGAGGGCTTAAAGGTTTAAGGGTTGAATGATTATTCAGCAATACATATTTACTATAACATGGTGATAATGGTGCTATAGCCATTAAATTGATGTTGAAACATGAATTTAAAAAGATACAAACATTCACCATATAATTAAGCTTTGAGACACTTCTCAAGGTATATTCCACCAAAAAAATTGATGTTGGCAGGCACAATACAAAGTACACAATGTTAATGATGTTCAGTACTGTGCATCACTATGAATCATTCTTTGATTCCGTACTATAAATTACAGTAGACAGACTGTGATACCTTAATACTATGAAAGTGACGCAATCATTATTCATCAACTTTAACAAAGCAATACAAAGTATTCTGTAAATCGGTGGCCAGGAGCATACTGATAATATGGCCACTTAACATAATTTGAAACACTCAGATGTATTTATATTTTTCCATGTAAATTAGTTACATGTAAATATGCAATATAATATCACTACATATCTAACAAGAGCAATGGTTTGTTTATGATATCTACTGAAATCATTGGAACATTATCTGTATACTAGTTATGGAGTATATTCTTAAGTGTTATTTTTCTTTGCCATTTAAAAAAAATAGGTATTTAAACTTCAAAACTAAAAACAAGTTTAATAAATTATGAACAGTTTTTTAGTGAGTGAGTTATTATGCAATTTGCTAATCATAAGTGTATGCTATAATTATGTATACTATAATTATGTAAGTACTCGCTGTAAACTGTATGCAATTCTACGTATTTACTTTATCTACATTGAGCTCTTCCTAGGCAGCATCCCAGCACACAACACACATGAGACTGACCCAATGTTGGGGTAATGTTGAACCTCCGTCTTTGACAGTGGTCCAACATTAATCTAATTTTGTTTGCTCGGATGCTTATAGACGTTTTTAAACTGTTTTTCACAGTAAAAATATTGACTGAAGGTTGCCTAATCTCCAGGTGTTGATCTCAAATAAAACACTTATGCCTAGTTTAAACATAAGAGTATTGTTTTTTAAATTCATTCGAACGTGATAATTTTGTGAGCAGTGCGAATGAATGATAAATGTCAAAGTTATGCAGTTACGTTTTTTAATTACATATTCCTGTTATTGTATTTAGAGTGCATATTTCGTTCGTAACTTGTCATCCACATCAAGCATCTAATTTCCTAATATATCCCCCTACTAAGTGTCTGCACAAAGTGTATTTGATACCAATCAGTGGAGATCTCTCTTCAACTAAACCAAATTGTTCATCACAAAGTCATAGTAATTAAATATGTCTTTAACCCTTTCAGCCCTCACGATGCATTAAAGCATCATTTTACATCCCTGAAAACAGACTTAATTGTCCAACAACTAAGGATTTTATTTTGATAATTTCTATGAAACTGGTTTACCGATTCATGGCAATTTTCTTTAATTTTTAAACCAAATCACATCAAATCATCTTCATTCACTACAAGTCGAGAATTGCGACAGCAATTCGCGGCTTGTAGTGAATGAAGATGACAACGGTAAACTCCTTGAAAGGGTTAACCACAACAGAATTTGATATTTGATCAGTGTATAATGTATTTTTACCCTTCCGCTTGATGAATTCATTTATATGTATATTATTTCTTCATATATATATTGTTTGATTTTTTAATTGTTTTTTTTAATTAAGTTTTACCGTTTGTCTGTTTTGTTTTTTTAATTTTTTATTCATCTACATTTTTACACATTTTTGTCAAACCAAATGTATACAATTTACATCTTTTAATTGTTTTGCATAAACATAGCATCAGCTGCATAAGCTTATGTTTACAAATAATTGTGTATATTTCATTTGAGTTTGTGAATATGCACATACCCTTTGAAAATCTTTTTCTATACTTAAAACTATCACATCTAGTTATAAGTAACTTTTTTTTCTTTATTTATACCTTTATACTACACTCGGCTCCAGTTCTCTCACTGAGTTTTTTAGTGATATGTCAAACACAGGTGTTGCCAGGCACACTCAGCATTCAGCTTTTGCACCATCTGAAAAATTCTGATAACCGTGGTTCTGATAGGATGGAATTTTCCATTGACCTGGTATTAGCCTGTTGACAATTATCCAAGTCAAAGCCAGAGATGAACAGTTTCCAGATAAGAGACGGGTGACACTTATACATTTTCATGTTAATTGTGATAAATAATCTTTGTCATATTTTTTTCTATCTGTACGTGAACTAGTAATTATGATAAAGAAGGATATATATAGTGATATGATTGTTTGTATGTTCTGCATAAGATGTTCCAAAGCAAAGGTCAATTAGTGATTGCAACATAGTACTGTGATGAACATTCTTTCGTTTTATTACCATGTATGCTATTATTGCCATCCTTGCTAGAGGGCTGCATTTATGTGTTCATTAGATATTTGTCACTCAAAAGATTGGTTTTATCTCTGATTCTAAAACTACATACATTAGATTTTCATCTGCTTTCCTAAATGTGGGCAACTCCAGGCTTCAGCTGACCACAGTATTCGAATTTATTAATTCCAATATTTCTAATTAATTTCCCTTGTGATTGTATATAATATCTGGTAATAATTCGAGCCACCTGGCATTTTGTATGTATGCGCCTACCTGCACGGGTGTGGTTTAGCAGTTACCTAGTCCGAAACACTAAGGCTCTTACTAGTCGAGTAACTGAAAAGGTATTTGTCGCAGTTTATTGATATTTGATTATTTTGCTGTACATGTAGTATTAGACGGGTCACTTTTTCCAAGCTTGTTCAATTATGCTGCTTGGATGATTATTCCCTTATATAAAAAATACATGTATATCTCTTATGTATTTCTGCTTATATTGTTCTATGATCTAATCGCTTTTTCTCGAGAATTCAAAAACCACTAATCTAAATAACATGCCTACCTGTGAGGCAAAAATGTAATTCTTCAGATTTCCACTTTTTTATTCATTAAATGAAAGTACATGTACTTATTATCTTTGTATCATGCCTTTGAATTTATTCTTCCTGATTAACACCCTTGTATTTATTGATCGCTTCATCTTCGTTCTGTAGGCAGCATGCCTATTTGAATTCATCAACATTCCTGAAATTGATGTAATTTTGCCCACGTAGCTAGTATCTCACGTATTCCATAAATTCCAATTATCAAGTCTGATAATAATTGTTATGTCGTTTTTTTGTTGGTTTTTAAATATCTTGTTATATTTAAATCATATGTTAGTAAAATAACCCAGTATACATGAGACATTACCCGCAAACACACATCATTTGTATAACATTTGTACAATGTCAGCCCAACGTCGTCGACGTTGATCCATCATTGAGCGAATGTTATACAAATGTTTTGCGTTAACTCTGTATCATAGTGTTGATATGATATTTGTCTTCCAGCTCTACCAACATCTCTTCAACACTGGAGTAACATATTGTGTCTGCTGGAAATATATTATTATAATATTACATTAATCAACATTACACATGTACGGGTAAGCCGATGTACTACTATTTGGGTTTCAACGGTGTGCTCTTCACAAACACCTGAATATCCTAACCTGACCTATAAAAAGACAAGAGGTTATAATAACAATATGAGAGCAATAATATACTAATCTATTGTTGTGCTAAAAAATGTTTATTTTTATTCTTTCCGAGGTTTTTTAGTTGTTAATTTCGGACATGAAGCTTCTATACTTCAGTGGTCTCATATCTTATATAGATATTAAAATCTGGCAGTTTGATGTGTTTCAATCAATGTTGGTGCTTGAGAATTCTTGACAGAAATTAGATGACCGAGGGGATTCGAAATGTGTGGATTTCCCCTGCAAATTCAGAACCCTTTATTTATGTTCATTTAGGAAAAAGGTATTTTTGCCTCTTTTTTTATGGATGCTAATCTAGTTTTTTTACAGATATGTACCGGGTGATACTTCTTACATACATAATCATGTTGATATCGTGTTATAATAATATTATTGTTTATATTAAAATTTTAGGTATTTATATTTGTTTTCAATTTGAACTTTGTTGTAGCGTTTTATGTCGGGATGACTCTTTAAGACTTTTTATTTGTTGTTTTATACATCATTTTTAATATATAGCTCACGCTTTATATGCGAAGATTTTTGTCACTATGTCTTTCATTATTAAAATTGTTGATACAATTATGAAAAAAATGTTGTTGTTTTTTGCCTATGATGTCTATAATTAGCTGACCAAGGCTTAAGCTCACTGTATGTACTGTGTACAACTACCCAGTAAACACAAACATTTGTATAACATTTATGCAACGATACATTGTATAAATGTTATACAAATGTTTTGTGTTTAATGGGATAGTCTTATCTTTAATAGCGACGATTAAATTAGCACTAATCCTTCTCAGGTGATACGAGATATTTCAAGGGCTCTTAGAAATCAAAAGCATTTGAATGCGAACTTTCACACTCATTTCTATCATGTTAGTGATCAACTGGTGGTAGCATCGATCTCCTATAGTTTTATGAAGACACATACCTTCAAAAAATAGATAGAAAATGGTTAATAACATAAATACTTGTACAAAGAAATCTAACACGGGAATGTTTGGTACTCTAAGGTTTTATAGTATTTTTTGGCTTCCTCAGGGTCCGCAGATGTTATTTCCGTCGTATGCCAGATTTGCAATTTTGTTTGACTAAATTGATATTAAAAGATTTTTGAAGTTGATGAATATTTTTGATAGAAACTGAAGTAAAAAAAAAAATCCATATAAAGGCCAAGGTCATGTCCAATGTAAACATCATGGATATATTAACCCCCCACCAGGAGGTTTAGGTTCTTGGTCATTGTTTGGTTTGTCTGTCCAACGGATTACGTAAAACGTAATTAATGGATTTGCATGCAATTTTTCCCAAAGGTGGGTCTCGTGCAAAGGCACAATCTGGTAGATTCTGGGGGTGATCCGGTTTACGATTCAGATCCAGGATCCGGATTACAATCCAGATCCAGGATCCAAATTATGCTCCGGATTATATCCCGATCGCACGAATTTCCATGCAATTTTTACCAGAGGTGTATCCTGGCCTAATGACCAATCTTTTAAATTTGGGTATGATCCAGATTACGATTCGGACTTAGGACACTAACCCTACAAAAATCGTTCAGAATAATATTCTAGCGATAATATTTAACAGCAATCATTCTACAGCAGCAAAAAATAACAATATGCTTACTAGTTTACCATACTTCAAACTATCTAAGATCTCTAAAAATAAGCATCATTGTTGAAATTTTACCTTTATAACTCACAATTAAAAAGTTTATAGTTACATTTTTTATATGCCATCGAGCTAAAAAAGTAACTCACATAACTATGCCATAAAATTATAACATCTTATTTCGACATAATCAGATGACGTTACACCCAGGTATGTCCAATGATATGGTATATATATTAAAGCTGATTGCGTGTGAATATTTGTAGTAATTATATTACAATGTACATCACTTTAATATTAGATACCTTAATTAACCCATATGTGAAAAAACAATACATAAGATTATTATAGCTCGCTTTAGATGCTCCAACTAATCTTTGGTGAGATACAGCTAAATCTATTCACTAATATTTAAAATATTACAGCATTATCATTATGCGATGTTATTTTCATATTTATGATTGCAGTATGATAAATTATGGGACCTCATGATGATTATAAAGATATCGTCTAATCAAGTAAGTGTGGCATCGTCCCATATCAATGATAGTACTAGGATTATTTCAACATTACCATCTTCCATAGGCGATATCAAGTCATTTCTACATAAATATAAGAGGCTGCACACGAACATTAGTATATATGTCGTTATGTAGCATATCAAAATTCTGTGTCATGTTCATGTTAAGCAAACATAAGGTTTCCGCAATATTATCACTAATAATGAACATAATATCATAATTATTTCGATGAAATAGATAATACTAAATTATGGACTAAATTGTTAAAATACCTATAAACTCGCGCATACATTATAAAGGTTACATTCCATCAGGAATAATAATTCCTACAAGAGTGTCTCCCAGCAATGAAATGAGATGTCAAAAGTAAAAAAAAATAGGGACAGACTATATATTTTGACCGCTCATATGGGGATACCTCCAAATCTGTCTAAAATGAGGGGTATGGTTACGCAAACGCCTGTCTTTGCTCGGCATTTGACTCTCTATTTTTTGTCCGCTTGTTTTTACATAGTTTCTGTGTGCTGAACTCGAATCTGTCGGACAACATTCTATATTTGGCGTCCTTCACCTTCAAATAAACAAAGCAAAAAATGGCCGCCAAAACCCCATCTTTTTATATTTTTGTTAAACATTATTGCACGATTTCTGCTTTCTGCATGATTTGGAGTTATTAAAATTAATGTATGTCTTAAGTTTTTCGATCCAAATGACTTTAAATTCAAAATGGTTACCACCAACACACAAATAAAAGCGATTTTTATGCATGTGAACTATAATATCATAAACAACATTTGTTCAATGGGAATCTAAAAAAATAGACTACGTAATGCGGCAGACTAGGTTACAAGTCATTTTAAACCGTGCTTAAGCACAGTGTATGCTAGCATGGCTTGATGTTCTTAGTATTTAGAATGACGTCATTATTTTATTAGTGAACATACAAAATGACGTGCATCTTGGATTTTACGTCAAAATATAGGTCAGAGGATGAACAATAAAAATCATAAATGTTTGTTTCGGTCCCCAAGTCATACAAAATCAATAAATTTAGAAATTCCGAGCCACAAATAAAATAAGAGGTTTAATTTACATTTTCATAGCCATTTTGTTTCTTTTTCATATGGAGATGAATTTCGCGGCCATTTTAGATTTTTTGTTTCAAACTTACTCGTCAGTAAAGTTTATACCAAATCCCTTAAATCACTGCTAATACGTCATATTATCGTCAATATGTTTAGCAGTATACTTATAGTAAGGGTAAATACATAATAACGGGGGATGTAGTAGATTTAAATGTCAAATAAAGGTCATTTCTTCCCAAAGACACAAGGAAAAATCATCAATTAAAAATATTGCAGGAACCATAAATTGTGCTTTTATGTCCTACAAACTATAGAAAATATGGGGTTCTCTTAGCATTGTGGTGGCCATTTAGTGATTTGCTAATTTGAAGGTGAATGTCACCAAATATAGAATGTTATCCGACACATTCGAATTCAGCACACAAATTTATGTAAAAACAAGTGGATAAAAAAGTATACACTAAAATCCTGAGCAAAGTTCCATGTTTCAGATCGCAGCCTATGGTAAATAGACATATTTCCATGAAAGGCTGCAACATTCTTTTATCAATAAATAGTATATATTACATTAATAAATATAAATAACACACATTTTAAGCATACAAATATCTGGGTTTAGAAAACATAGGCCTGGTATTGATATGTCCAATAACTACGATTTATTATGTCGTTTCCTTTGACCATGTTGGCTAGTTTGTTTTGTTCATTTTGATTATTTTATAATAAAAAAATCATGCTTGAGCGTATGTGGCAAGACGACTATTTACTCTACTGCAATGCGTGATGTATTATTGAAACCAGAATTTAATTGTCTGGTATATATGGTATATCGCCTGTATTGATTGGTTAGTCAGAAAATCAATGACAGACACTTACGTGTCCCTAACTGTTTGGGAGTACCCTCATAAAAGCGGTCAAAAGTTCGTCCTTATTTTTTACTGGTAACATCTCATGTCATGCTTGGGATATATCAAAGCTTAAAAACGAGTTGGTTTTCTAGCGAGTAGAGGGGGAGAGGGTGCACGATGACCGCAACTCGACAGCCTTACATTGTATGGTCGGCCTACCCGTTAAAATCACCCAGTAGCATGAAGATAAATCATAGTAGCCCTACATAGAATAATTATGTCTAATGTATTGTCTGGTCACATATGTAGAACATATCTATGAGCTGTCTCTCACTTTTAAAAAAAACATGGTCTATGTTTCATTTCGGGCCAAATACATGCCGATTATTGGCAATTTTGTCATCAGTGGCGGTCATTATGAATTTTTATAGAATCACTGGAGGAAAAAGATGGAAACAGTTTTTTTGTTGATCTATGGATTGTGTATTAATGGAAAAAAAGCATTCATTCAAAATCAACATGAACATGACACAGAACTACACACTAACATGTACTACATATTCCAATGCATAAAATTCCATTGGGATAGCATGTACATCCCGTTGAACACATTTGTCTATGACTGCAGTCACATTTCAGACTGTTAATCAACTGTAATGCAGATTGACTCTCAAAGTTGACAGGTACCAATTGTCCACTACCTGTAGCTGTGTGTTACGTGGCAGTACGCACTATTGTGCTATCGGCGCCATCGCACCACATTGTGGATTTTCTGGAGTCTCGCCGGATGGAAACTGCGCCTACGTCCATTGAGGCTCTTTTCCGTTCAACTTTAAGTCATACCCAGGGAGCCAAAGCACCATTTTTCTGGAAAACAGACATGGCCTGCTGTAAAAAGTTGGCCGACAGAAATCATCAGATATTCAGGAACACAACCTAGGTGGACAACCTTGCCAATTTTTGCAGGAAGCGCACAAAAAGCAAAAATCCAAATTGGCCGCCATAAATATCTCGCCATATATATATATATATATATATATATATATATATACTAGAATCCAATTTATTATTGGGGCTTTCTTTTGTTATACCGTATTATTGGGTCTTTTAAAGGAACCATAATTTAGACACATTTAAAAGAAACTTCTAAGATAGTAGGGTCGGTGGTCGGGGACGGAGGTGGCGCCACCAATCTATAAGTTTTCCGTCATTTAGTTAAGTTTCTATCTTAACTAAATGACGGGTATTGTTGGGTCATTCTAAAAGACCCAATAATACAATGAAAGACCCAATAATACATTGGATTCTAGTATATATATATATATATATATATATATATATATATATATATATAAAACTTTTTTATCGTTTCTTTGAATTTCATGTGTACCATATATGTTTTCAAAGGGTTGTCTGCATTTCAAATCCATTTCTGGCACTCTTTTATTGATTATGAGCATATTCAGGATGTTGTGTTCAAATGTCAAGATCAAAGTGAATTTAAAAGGGACCAATCGAACATATTCCGAATGAGTGATTGAGTAGTGTTTCAACAATAAGTTTTGCCATAATGATTATCCGACATATATCTCTGATATTTTAGTAATGCGCAGTACACAATTGTGTGATTTATTTAATATCAAAACACTTTGTAAATGACTCACTATATTCTAGAAATAGTGTTATGTCATGACGGACTGATCAAATAAACGTAGAAACGCAAATATTCAGCAAAGATAAATTCAACCAAAAGTTTTCAGAAGTTATATAAGCTATTTATAATACAAATACTCAAATTAAAACGACCTGCCATAGATACACTAACAAACCACTGAAGCAGTTTTCAAGTTTTCAAAATAATTAGTAATGAAAACAGTATGGCCAATCTACGCTCTTCTAAAATAAAAAAAATCTACTTTTGTGTGATATTTTTGACGGAGACTTACATAAATGTGTTTCTTAAACGTCAATATAATCTAAAATTCAATGCATTGTAAAAATATATCTACAACTACAGATCTCTTCACCTCATCAAAAGACAAAATGTTGACAGTGGTGCCCACAGATCGCTTGGTCTTTCCGAATCGACTATATTCGAATACATTAACAATATTGTGATCTCATGTAGGTATCTACACTATGCTTGTTTTAAAGTAAAATATCAAAGTGGAATATTTCAAAATAACTGACGAACTGCTGAAAATAATGAAAAGTAATATTATTATTATGATAAGCCTACTCTTTAAAACTATATGTTTGATAGCAAAATGAATGAATGGGGCCTTTTCTGCACATAGAGGCTAAACTGAGCAGGAGCATCACATCTGCTGAGGGATGGATGTTGCGATGAAGCGAAAATCAAATTACATTTGACCAGCATTACAGAATAAAATGATCTAAGCAATTCATTGGATCGAATAATGTGAAAAAGAAAAGAACGCAGATAAAACCCACTGAGATCGATCGTTGTCTGACTCGCCATTACAACGCAAAGTTTTGAAAAAGCGTACGGCCTACATGGTCTCTTTATCTCTCACAGAGACATTCAATGTAACAAGAACAGTTCCGTTTGTTGCACAAAGTTATTAGTACTGGGCACATGCCCTTTTACATTTGATATGTTTGGTGATTCCCTCGAGAAAAAATGATCGAGTAGATAGAATTGCAGCAGAACAATTCTACAACAGATAACACATATGCTGTTGTCATGCGTCCATGTCTGCTTTTGCAATGCGACGTTTCTCCTAGCAGTGTGGCCTGGCCAATGCTACTTTACATGTTAACGAGATGCATCTTCTGTTGGTAGCGGTAGCTTATGGGAAGTCAACTCAAGCCCTCTTGCTTAGTAATTTGTAAACTTGAATCTGTGACAGCGTCTGATATGGATCGCAATTTTTTCAAGTGCTGCAATATCCACCTCCTTGTCTGCTACAAAGGAACCACATTGTTTTGTGTGCAAAGAAAGGGGAATTCGTGGTATCACACCCACTTGAAATGTGAATAAATTATGACATAAATCTGTGTTGTGACGAGCCCAATGAGATTTCATGGATCGGCAGGTGATTGTTCACCCGAGCACCACTTCTCACTTTAAAAATACAGCCTTGCACACTGAACTAGACAAAACACATTAAATTTTATTGTTTACACAATTTTATACATCTGTTGAGATCTGCAACACATTATTAAGAGATAAGTAAGTAGAAAATGAGTAATATACAGCTGATGGTGATTGGGCATGGAGGGTAACTGAGAGCTATGTTAGCATCCCAGTGAAATTTACTCCACTTGTGTGTGACTGAACAATTTAATGCTGAAACACCTTGTCCTATCTCTCAGCTCCGCTATCTTCGAGTCGGATAGTTTCCAGAGTAACAATAATAAGCAGGTAACTCCATTCATCCCAGGGTTTGATCTAATGTCAAACTCTCTATTGCCAGACCGTTGATATGCATATTATCAGCTCGGTTACGAAGTCTCCTATACTTACTTTGTACCTCAACCTTTGTTTAGTGTTGTGCAATCAAATCAACTCTTTTCTTTTGCACCTGCCTTCAATATTAAAAAATATTTAGCTATAGTCAGGATATTTCAAAATATAGTTTTTCTTCCAAATACGTCGCATGTTAGGCATATTTAGAAGTTGAATTTATTATGGCTTAAATCGACGAGCTGCTGCCAGAAGTGACTTGGCATGTAGGAAACCATTAGAAACGATGTGTCACACATTATATTTGAAGAACCCGTTTAAAAGTTATATAAACAAGATATTAGTGGCGGCCATCTTGGATTTTCGCTTTTTTAGCACTTCCTGCAAATTATTGCAAGGTTGTTTGTGGGTATGTGTAGAGATGATTTCCATCGGCCAACCTTGTACAGCACGCCGTGTCCATCAAACCCTTCCGGCTCCCTGAGTATCAGTCAGACGAGCCATCTGATTTACGTGGTTCTCTGAGCCCCACGACACAACACCGCTGCACGCATGTCCTAGTGTATACGGCACCTGGTAGTTCCAGGCGGTCATCCATCCAATTATGGACCGGGCCCGGCGTTGCTTAACTTCGATGAGCTAACGCCGTATTCCGTATCCTGTTTCCAAACAAAGTCAATAGGTGAACCTAAGTCTGGATATCCCATATGTGCATGTTTCCATACTGTTGCTTGCCATACTGCTCGTTTAAAGCTACGACTCCACATACGCGTGATGCGTGAAGCGTGATGCATGATGCGTATTGCACAACTCCACATGTACGTCAAAATGTGATGCGTGATGCGTCAAAGCTCATTTTGCTGAAGGAGCCACCCAGTGCGGATCTCCTGTGGCTTTTACTACACACAGGGACATGACACCTTACTTATCTAAATATAATAAACGTTCCAACATGTTTAGTAGGCCGATAGCTTCTTATAGCTTCTGCCTTTACTGTCGTAAATATTTTCATCTCGGATGCTGTCTCTATATTCTTTTTAATGAAGTGTCATAGAGTGCTGGGTGTTCCTCAAAGATTGAACAGCTTCCTCAGAATCATCAATCACGTTTCTTGACATAATAATTTTAGTGTTAGCAAAAAAGAGCACACATAAGAAAAGAAGACTACATGTAGGCCTATGTAATATACAATGGCAGCACGTTGTTTCTCGATCACATGCAAGAATCTTTAGGGCATCCGAGTTAATCCATAAAATTACATCATGGTAGGCTCGCGTGATGCGTATTGACCGCTCCCAGAGCGGTGAATACGCGAGCCCAAAACGAATACGCATCACGCATGACGTACATGTGAAGTCGCTCTTTCTATCACAGCAGAATATCGACAGCATTGATATATGCATTCCAGTATTTGAATGTCAGGATTTCGTGCAACCTTCTTCAATGAATATATTTAGAAGTGGTTTTAGTGTGTCGACAATGTTTTTATTCAGCTCCAGAACTTCTTCACGGCTATCCATGTTATTAAGCAGCCCTCGCCGAGGCGGGCTGCGTACTGTATTCCACACTGTCCGCCGTCGCCGCCTCCGCCACCGCCGCTGCCGGAGTTATTTGTTTTTAAGATAGCTACTAATTTATCAACTTCTGCTTCCTTATACTTCACATAGCCCTCACGTAGGCCTACCACTGGGGAATTGTTTTGGTGACATTTTGATCCCCATAATCATCATCAACCCTTAATTTACTATAGCCGCTAACAAAGAAATGCTCGTTAGCGCGTTTCAGGGATAACTGTCCATCGGATCTTCTTCAAATTTGGCAAATATGTTCAGCTATGTCAGCCAATGACCTGATTAACGTTTGGGAGCAAGCAATTTTAAAATGGCCGTTTAGCGGCCATTTTGAATTTTAGTAGTTTTGTGATAATTATTTACGCAGCTAAAAAAAAGCAAAATAGCTGGACCATAATTATAAAACAAAATGTAATGTCTCACACAAGGATAACCCATGACAAATTGCGCACTAATAAAATCCAAAATGGCCGCCAGTCAGCCATTATAATTTTTTTTTCTTACCATCTCGGAAATCTTCCATGATAGCTGATCTATGAACTTCTGCTTCCTCTCACTTCACATAGCCATCAGATATCACCGGGGAGGGGGCTTTGTGACATTTTGTTTCTTTTATAATCAACCCTTTAATTACTAGGGCCACTAACAAAGAAATACTTGTTAGCGCGTTTCAGGAACAAGTTTCCAGCAGATCTTCTTTTTGCTTGGCAAATATGCACAATGTCAGCTAATGACCTGATTAACTTTTGAGAGCAAACAATTTTAAAATGGCCATCTAGCGGCCATTTTTAATTTGAGTAATTTTGTGATATTTACGCAAAATAGCTGGACCATACATACAGAACAAAATGTAAGGACTCACACAAGGAAAACCCATGACAAATTTTGCAGAAGTAAAATCCAAAATGGCCGACTGGTGGACTTTTTGAATTGTTTTTTTCACATTATCTCGGAAATCTTGCATAATCACTTAAGCGGTAATATAAAATAAACCTTGAGAAAGTTTCCTGATCTATATCAAATTTGAAATGGCCGACTGGCGATAACAGAGGGCTGCTTTCGTGTTCGTTTCCGAAGAACTCTTTCTAGTTTCCCAAATAAATCTACACATCAAGGCGTTGATTCCAAAGTTCCCCCCAGAGATAGTATGCGTTTTCTGTTCACACCACTTGAAGAAGGACACCATTAGGCATCTTATCATCGTTTCATCGCCTCAAGCGAAATGTTCTCCTATATTGTTTTCCAGAGAGCATTAGGTCAACACTGGCATAATTATGCATAGACATCAGAGTCAATTAAAATGTCACGCAGACCCCCATCTCCCCACAACATCCCAATGACTGAGATAAAACAACATTGTGTGTGACATCCGCCAAGTACCTCATTATGTGGCTAGAAAATTATTCTGGTGAACTCCACATCTTCTCCATTGCAATACTGTAAAATTACTTGATCCATCGTTTGAACAGAATACTGCTGACCCAAAGCAACTGACATCTCCCTACACTTCTTCATTACTGTATAAACTGTAGATATGGTCCAGCGATAAGGAGGCATATTAGAGTATTGGAACAATGCAGAATGTCGGGTGACTGTCTATGACGCTGCCCCAACAATAAAACTGCATCAGGGCAATGTTCGTGTTAGAAATTGAGACGTTTTAAAAAGGGTATTCTGACCCCCTAAGCCCCTTGGATGCCAGTCTAAATAACATGAAAACGAGGTGATGCAGTTGTTGTAGTTGTTTCTAATAGTAATACACTCGTTCTAATGTGAATATATGTTTCCCATTTGCTCCTTGAATAATTAGAATAGTATCAGAAAATATTTTTTTATTATTTAGTTTATATTTAGTTTCATATTTTCGCTTTCTTGACTTTGATCTTGAAATCGACGTTTTACTCTGAAAATGACCTTGAATATCATCAAATAGGACTAGAAATTGATTATTCTGGCAAAAACCCATCAAAATAAAGTATTACACTTGTTGCTATTTGTACTTTTTTAAAAGCACATTTTTGTATTTTGATCTTGATATTGACCTTTTGACCTGTATAATGACTTTGGATCATCATAATAATATCAAACATGGATTCCCCAGTTAAAATGACACCAAAAAGATGCATTACACCTGCTTCATGCAGCTTTATTTGTTGAAAATGCATATATAAAACAGTATGCTCCCTGAAAAATGTGGCGGCCATCTTGAATTTATGCAAAATAGGCATCCTTCGACCAATTGGATTTCAGAAAATTCTTAATAAGTGTATCTCTAAATGATTCTGAACTGATTGGTAATTGTTATTAACCTTTTTGCAAATTGTGGTGTATAGGCTCCCTGGGCGTCTTTTGCCATAAAATGACTGAAATATTATAATCATCAATAAACTAACACCACACCTGTCTGTAACCCTGATTTTCACAAATTTTGCAGATAGCCAGTGCTCCACAGCAGGCGCCATCGGAAAGAAGACATTTCTTTGCAGATAAACCTTGATGTGGCCATGTAGCGTCTTTTAGGCTCCTAGCTGCACGCCTAGCTAGGTCAACATAATAATTTCGTCCCTATTTAAAAAGAAAGAAAGTGAGTGATGCTTGTGGAGTCTTGGTGTGAATACTGTGGGTAGATAGTAGGTGTTATAATCTCATTGGCAGAGCTAGAATGTCATAAAACAAATTCGTATAATTCGTATATTTCGTATCATAATACATGTATTATCATCATGAACTGTTGTCACAATGTATCAAGCACAAAATCGTGCTCCAATAGCGCATGCCTACAGGCCCAGTCACACATACCATCACGCACGTCCAGCGCACAAAAAAAGAAGAATTTTGGTCAGTGCGTTGTGATTCGCTGGGCGTGTGTCAGAATTCGATGATGATTTGACGAGAACGCCGAATGAACGTCATTCATTTTTTGTGTGCGTCAACCTCTGCGCACATTTTCTGCATGCTGAAAAATGTGAGCGTTTTTCCACGTGTGCATGTAGACGCCAGAAGAACGTCAGACCAGCGTCAGTCTAACGTAGAGCACACGCTCTAAATTCGTTGTGTTTTCGTTGACCGAGGTTTGTCCCAGTCACACATAAACGACGCACAGTCCACCCATAAAAAATATTAAAAAAACAATTTGAGTCCGGAATGTGAAAAACGTCGCAAGCTGGTAGCGAATGCACAGCGTGTTTCCAACGCAAAGTGCGAATGATCAGCGCTTTGCTAACGCGTTGGACGCATACAGTGCGCATTAAACCCTATAATGCTAATGTCGACAATAATAGTAGCTTTTACCAGTTTGTTTTGTACATAATTATGTAACCATTTTTAAAAGAAAAAATGTGTCCTAGATTTATGATAACCGGAACATTATAAATTTTGTTTGGACATAATTTCGACAAATTAAAAACAAATTATGCACTTAAAGCCGTGTATCGTGTTAAAAACCAGCTCAAATGATTTAAAATAAATTGTTGTTCTTCAGAGCTCTAAGGGTTAAGCTGCAGAAATAACATAGTCACAGCCTGTTGCTCGAGCTCTGGGCGAACTGCGGCTCATGCAGCGTAGGGCAGGTGCGTTGCCCGCGACTGCCCGGCGCCTTCAACGGGCAGCCATGTGATACAAAGCAAACGTATTTGGCGTTGATATGACGTTGTTCTAGCGCACTCTACGTGTTTCTGGCGTTCTTCTGCCGTGTTCATTTATGCGTTCATATGCGTTCAATATTTGAAACATACCCAACTTCCTTTGACGATTAGAGGGCGCACAAAATATGTGTGGCGTTAGTGCAGCGCGCTCCACGAACCGGTAACGAGTGTTGACGCACGACCGACGCACGACAGACGCTCTAGCAAAAACAATCAATTTTCAGTGCGTGGATTGTGCATCGACTATGTGTGACTGAGCCTTAGGGCTAGAAAAAAAAATAAAAAATGCCGGCACTGAGCACGCATATAGCGCCTAACTAACGTGTTCCTAACGCATTTCCAGCGAACATATAACGTATATAGGGTGTTCTAAATGCTTTCTAACGTATTCGTGCCTCGCGCTGGCGATGCGCGATGTATTCACTAACTTTGTCGCCCTGCTAACGCGCAACACGGTGGCGAAACGCTGTGTATTCGCTGATTTATACACCTGTTTTATTTATAACACGCTGTATAATCGTCTTAAACTCGCTGGCTCTTCTCATATCCTGACAAAATGCATGGACGCACAACGACGCACTGCTCTATTTTTGTCACTCAAGGCGTGGGCTGTGCGTCGTGTATGTGTGACTGGGGTATACCCAGCAAACGCGAGACGTTGCCGCTCCGTTGGTTTGACGTCAAACGTCAACGCCAAATTAAACCAACAGAGCGACGACGTCTCGTGTTAGCCGGGTATGTGCCGGACGCGCCACTGCCCACAGACAAAAGCTGATATCAATATCGGTGAGTAGGCCCCTGTAGTAGTCCCTAAATATATAACAGTAGGCTACAATTGATACGGAATTGCGCTATGACTGACACATCAGCTTTGTGTAGCTTATCAGACCTGTTCAGTCGTGACCAGTTGCTGACCAGGTAGAGAGACACCACCCAGCAGACACAATATTACGTAAAATCACTGTTGGTTTAGCGTTGGTCGACAGTCTACGACGCTGGACCAACGCTAAACCAACATTGATTCAACGTCTCGTGTCTACTGGGCAGAGCTCAAATCAGCAGAGTCATCCTTACACTCCGTCAACAATGTCAACCACCCATCATCAAATTAAACAAAGTAAAAGGAAATATAATAAAAAATAGCAATCCAAACTGCTCAGAATTCACCAGAGTCAATTGAAAATCTGTTAGCTTCTGACAGCCCCGAGATTTCCTGTCGTTTGGCGTCTCCTTCAATCTTTTTCTGGATAAAAAAGCCTCTCTATCACTGGGAAAGACGAACGCTGGGTGGCCTATATGTTCATCATGTGTTGTAAGGGTATTGTATTATGTTTGGTCAGGTGAATCTACAGACGGTCATCATTATCTTGTTTGGCCAAGGCCGTTCCATATAGAACGTTCGATTGGTACAATAGTGGATAAGACAAGCTACTTTTCGTTCTTGTCATGCTGGAAATAATAAGTTGTTGAGTAGTTTGGTCAGATCTTTACTCACGTGCGTTTCTTTAACCTTCTTTTAGAACCAAAAGCCTTTCGAGGTACGCTGTATACAGTAGTTTCACTATTGCCCTGATCATGCGACATGGTTTCTTCTGTGTGTTTCTTCCCCGCTCATTCGTGAAGATTCAATATTGTGGGGAGCCTAAGTGACCGAAAGGTAGCGTGCTCAACCTCAGACCGCCTGGGCTTGAATGTCGAATTCTGAGTCTGGAGGGTAGTGTCATCTCACTCATCTCACCATCTTCAGTAGGTTCTCCTGTCCAAGTTGATCCTACATGTGCACAAAGGTGGCCTAAAACCCCATTCATTCCATGGCATTTCTGTGCGTTTTAGTTTGGGATCCGCTTATATGGTGACACAAGTCAACATGAACGTCGATACTGTTAATAATATGCCAACACCCTCATTTAAAGTCACCATTCCAAATCCTCATGGAGTTTCGACATCCGTAGGCCTACTGCTCTATGCTGCCATGCATAGCCAAAATGCAGTATCTGTTTTATTTACAAATTTATTTACGTTGTTTAAACTATCAGATAGAATATTATTGATGTAGTCCCAGTCAGGGATTTTTTATCGACTTTTTACTTCCTTAAAAGCACCCCAGTCCTGACTTTTGCCACTTTTTCTAGCTTTGTTATATAGTTTCTGCTTTTTACGGCACATTCTCCTGAGCTCAGGTGTTACCCAAGCTAGGTTATAACGGACAGAGGTTGTTTTGCATGACACCAGATTGCTAATGGTTTGGCTGATGTGTTTTTTGATCAGTTGCCAGCTGTGTTCTACAGTGTTCAGTGTTATTTTATTGCTATATTTTTTTAGCTAATTTTGGCTTAATGTCACTGTCGACCAACACTATGTCATGGCCTGAGATTCCGGGGATGACACTAATAAGTTTAGTGAGGCTATAGGTTTGCTAGTGCAGTATAGATCAAGCACATTACACTCTCTGGTTGGTTCTTTCTGCAGCTGTGTTAGATGGTGATCATTCAGTAGCGTTATAAGTTTCTCATGCATAGTCACATGATCAGCTCTTGGTTTGACCGAGTTGGTCTCTCAGTCAATATGCCCTGCATTGAAGTCACCGCCCATGATGATGGTGGAATTCGTGTTGTTTTTCAATTTAAATACTGCTATCTGGTAGAGACTAGCGTCCAGTGCTTCGAGCTGGTCGATCGTGCTGCCAGGTGGCCTATAAAAGGAGCCTAGCTGCCTATGTATAGTGTTTTCTGGTTTCAAAGGGTAAATGTGGCCCAGACCCACCGTCTATATCATTAAGTTATAGGGGGCCTATCTCAACAGACGGGTATGATGATTTTATTGCCACCAGAACGTCTCCACGCCCCCCCCCCCCATTCTTACCCTTCTTGCGATGTTTGCGGTAGCATGTGTAGTTGGGCGGCATGAATTCTGCCGAGCTAACTGTGTTATCGAGCTTAGTTTTTGTCATCATGATACAGTCTGGGTCCATGTAGTCTAGCAAGTGATGTATTTCTGTTCTTGTCCCTGTAATGGTGCTCCAGTGTCGTAGACGGTGGACCAATATTAAACCAACATTGGTTCAACGTGTTGTCTTTGTTGGGGGGTAGTCCGTGACGGAGTTGCTCATCATCCTATTCAACCAGCGCGTCACCACCCTATATAATTATACCAATAAACATCAATTGCTGAACCAATGCCGGGTTAATGTTGGAGCACCGTCGCAGAGGCGGGCCAGCATGAAACCAGCATGTTTAAAACGTCTCGTGTTAGCCAGGCTTAGGTAGTCAGCGCCTCACACTTGGCCAGTCATATGATTGATGCTCTATACGTATAGAACGACCTTAGTTTATTTGAAACAAGTCTTCTATACTGGGATAAAAACACTATACAGGGGCTGGTGACTCTTAGTTTAGTTCCATAGTGGTCCCTAACATGTAGACCAGATGGCGACTGGTGAAGTTTTACAGAAACAAATTACATCGTAAGTACTTGTAAAATGCTTACATTAAATAAATTATAAAGGAGCACATTTTCTATGACTACAACATACACTTTTAGTCATAAGATTATCATATAATGACTAGACTGGATTTAATACATCAGTATCGTACACTGTACTTCGAATACAGCTCAGGCAAACTAGTAGTATAGAAAGTCTGAGTTGTATCTGTTAACTAGTTTGTCTATAAGATGACGAGTTAAAAGTTGATGATTTGTTTATTTTTTATATTAAAAAACAGAGCATTCCGTGATTTTATTACATTAAATTAAAAAGCCTACGATCCGTTCTGTCCCAGTGGATAGCATCGAGACAGACAACGCTCTATTTAGTCCGGTCAATAAAGAACTGAGATAGGAAAAAATTCGGACAAAAGCTTTTTTGTTGCATTTGGGTAGATAATGACCTTGAGGTTATAAAAAAAAAGTTTACCAAATTCTATGGTGGGCTAAGGTCACAAAGAGGTCAAATGCAAAATGGCAGCTGGCAGGGTCATTTGTTGAGGAATATATCAGAATATAGACAAAATGGAAAAGATGCTCCGTATTACACTCAATTCTACAGCTGAGAAAGTGAACAAAGTCACTTTTATTGTGATGACATAGGCTAATTGCCGGTCATATTTAATTGATTTGACCTTGTTGTGACCTTGACATTTGATCTTGATCACAAAAATAACACGTAAGCTGAATTCTCCTTACAAAATGACATGGAAAAGAGGCATTACACGTCTTGATTATAGTGCTAAATGTGAAACAATTATTTTTGATTATGACATATCCTGGGTTAATGGCGGCCATCTTGGATTCGACCTTGCTGTGACCTTAGCCCACCATAGATTTTGGTAAACTTTTTTTTCCGGTCTCAGGAGGTCACATAGATACTATATAGAAAAGAAAATCTTTTGTCCTCAACTTTTCCTATCTACCAGGATTTGAGAGCCTTATTGACCGGACTAATTTCTTGTCTCAATATCATGCACCCGACTAACCATTCCTAAACTTCCGATAAGATAACATGGAGCTCCTCCATCATTTCATGGACACTCCTGTGCATTTACATTGAAATTTAACTGTTTTACTCTGACATCTACTTGGAGCCACTGCATTTTTAGAAAATGTGTGTTGTATAAATGTGTCCGGGGGATAAATCAAGAGCTAATCGTATTGTAGGGGAGACCGGGGCTAGTTGAAACGATTTTCGGAAAATATGCTCTAGGAGTCTTAGTTTTAGTGTCAGGTTAATGAAACAAAGCACTAAAGATCATCATTAACGGCGAATCTCGATGAGATAGACATAAATTGCCTATGTTGTTGGCATCACTGTTTAAATGTGACTTAACTGACACCTTGTCGACTGTTTCAAATAACCCCACACGTGAGGCAAGTTGAAACAAAACAGGGGTTTGTTGAAACATCAGTCAATATGTGGTTATTATCAATTGTAGCGATGAGATAAGGGTTTACATTTATTCGGGAACAAACAACGTTCAGTTAGGCAACGTGTAGCAGAGCTACCTGATTTTGTGCCATATAATTATAATTGGTCATGAATCGGGGTTGGTTGAAACAGTCATAGGCCGATTTATAGCCACACCTCAATTTTATCAAGAATATGTACAATGGGTCCAATGTTGGGCGATCACCGGGTGATGTGATCTTTATCCGATTTCAACTCGATTCTTTCCCGGGGCAAACGTCGGGTAGAATTCTAAGTGAGATTTAATAACATTTTGTGCGGCTGCCGCCCGACGCTCCAAAATGCCCCGATGTCCGTGCGATCATGGGCCGGCCGCCCGGCTGATGAGCGAAAATATACGTAAGCCGATCATCCGACGGCAGCCGAATTTAATTTGTGACAGAGGTATGAATCATATACCCTACTCGTTCCTAGCAGGGTGGGGTCGTTTCCGACCCCGGTGGTATACAAAATGTCATAAAATTTTACTCAGTTATTGTATGGCCATGAAAATCTGTGAGGTTGTCTTATTTCATTTCTGCTTTTACAACACAACACGACACAACAAGTTTGAATCAGAAGAAAAAAAGTGGCAAGAATTTGTGCAAACTCAATATGTTTGGGATTAGCCCGAACATAATTAAGTCATCTGAAGAACTTTCACCACTGTGGCTATCATACTGAAAGTAATCCTCACCATCCCCGTTATCATTGTCTTCATCACCACACATACTACTATCACGATCTAAATGCAGCTCTCGCATCAGTGCAGGCGCTGGTGTAGGCTGTGGTAGCCTTTAATAGTCGGCAATAGACTGTTTGACATTAGATCTCCCACGGGGGATAAATGGAGTTACCCTTCCTATTGTTACTCTTGGGATTATCCGACCCGAGGATAGCGTAGATGTTCGAAATGCCACGGAGTTTCAGCATTAAATTGCATAGCGAAACCCAAGTCTCCGGCCGTCTGAGTATGTCTGGGGGCAGATCCCCTAGACATGCCCAGAATCCCTTATCGGGCGAGCGAAGGAAAACGCTCTCAATAACCCACCATGCCCTATCACCCCCACCCGCACATCATCATCTGTACATCATTCATCTCATCAATTGACGTTTTTATCGTATTACAATGTCACTTAAAAGAACATTTGTGCCGAAAAGTGACGTATATCAATGATTTACTACTACTACTACTATCACGATCTAAAAAGCTCACATCTACATCTCTTATGGAGAATATTTTCAGTTTTGTACCAGAGTAGCTCATCATTTTTCAGCAACTAGTCTGAGGACCAGCACAGCCCGCCGACGTACTTCTCTAGATTCACTGATATTCACTTTAATTTATCTGTAGGGTCAACAGAGAAGATTTGGGCATGTTCCTAAACATAAAGTTACACGAAGTACACATAATTATATATTTTTGTCGTTATCTTTTTGCCTTTACTATAATGATATGATGCGGCTCACTAATTTGCACATTTTGATACCTTTATGAATGCTCTAGATATTTCAGTGAAAATTATATTGATGATTTTGCTGTTTTTGATGTACAATCGGCTCAATCGTATTAAATCACGTCAACAAAAAAGGTCAACATAATAATTATTATGAGAAAAAGCTAAACATCAAGGGTCATTTTGCCTATTTTTACCCATAAAGGGTCCTGGCAAAACATTTATATGTTTGACAGCATGTAACGATGTTAGTCAGGTTTCAGAGTTTCTTTCTAAGTGATATTCATGAAATTACACAGTTTTTACTGTTATTTTTGTTATTTTTTGGTCTTTTACACTACAAATAGCAAAAAATGTAAATTAAAGTGTAATAATAATTTGTGGTTCTTTAACAGTCATTAATCGGCACATTTTGATACTTTTATGAAGGCTCTAGTAATTCTAGATTCAAATGTTATTTACAATTTCATGTGTTTTCATATAATCGGCTAACTCGTATTCACCGGCTTTCACAAAATAGGTCATAATTATGAGGAAAAGCATAACATTCCGCTCCGCCCCCTCCCCCCTGACTTTATATTTTGCATTATATTTCTAGTCCAGGTTTTAAAGACCCTGTGAAGTCATTTCATTTTAGCAATATAATCATAGTATATGTTCCAATGAACTGTCCTGTGCTTCATCAGAGTAATTTAGTTCACCAATCAGCAGTTATTGGCAAAAACAAAAAAAATGAAAACATACAACTTCGCTAGGCTGATCTCACAACTCGTAACTTCACACACAACAAACGCCCATTATTGAATCTGGGTTAACATTGATAATGTGTCAGGTCAATGTTTCATATTTGTTGTATGTGTACATGAACTGAATTAGACTTCCAATCACTTCAATAGACCCCTACTGACAGGGTGAACAAAAAAATGAAATGAATCGGGCTTTAGGCCACTTTTGTGCACATACAGGCTAAATTGGGCCAGGATAACATCCTGAGGATGGTGAGATGAGTGATATGACATTGCCCTCCAGACACAGGATTCGAAATTCAAACCCTGGAGGCCGAGCACGCTACCTCTCGGTCACGGAGGCTCCCCACAATACTGAGTTTTACGAGTGGATGGGGAAGAAACATTTTTGTTTCTTTCAAACTGTCGAGACCGGGAAACGAGCCCCGAACTCTAGCGTGAAAGGCAGAGGTGCTAACCACTACTCTATGTTAATTCTTGTCACCTACGTTTTTCTTGTTCAGAATGTTATGCTGATACCAAAAAAAAAGGGTGTCATTTTTTACGTCACCTTAAGGTCATTTTTCGATCCCTAGATGTCATGACCCCTATATCTAATTTTTTTTTTTTTTTAAACCAGTCGTGTAACACATCAAAATGACCGAAATTGTTCAAGAAATATCATCAAATTAAAAAAAAATCAAATAACATTTTGAAACCCCTCGAAGGTTATTTCAAAATCAACTATTGCAAAGTTTTCAAATATACATATTAGTCCATGGATCGGTTACCATGCACCCCCCCCCCCCCCAACTTACTCACCCCACCAACTTTTTTTAAGCTTTGATATGTCCAAAATATGAAATAAGTAAAAAAAAGGGAGGAATGTTATATTTTGACCAATTTTATGGGGGTACCCCCAAACCTGTCTGCAATTAGGGGGTAGGGTTACGTAAGCGTATGTCGTTGGTGTTCTTATTAGCCAATCTGCACATGCAATATACTATGAAACAGATAATTAAATTCCCGTTCTAATAATACATCACCCATTGCAGTGGAGTAAGTAGTCGTCTCTCCACATACGCTCAAACATGTCAAACTAGTCAACATGGTCATTAAAAACAACATATTAAATGGTAGTTATTGGACATATCCATAGCTAGCGTATGTTTTCTGAACCCAGATATGTGTATGCTTTCAAATGTGTGCTATTTATATATATAAATATCATACATATTTTTTTCATGAAAGAATATTGCAGCTTTTTATGAGAATAAGTCTAGTTAGCCTGGGTTGAAATTTAAAACATGCAACTTTGCTCGGGATTTTAGTGTATGCCTATACTTATGTAGTCACTTGTTTTTACATAATTTGCGTGTGCTGAATGCGAATCTGTCAGATAACGTTCTATATTATGGAGACCTTTACCTTCAAATTAGCAAAACACAAAATGGCCACCAAAATGTTAAGAAAACCCCATATTTTCTTTAGTTTGTCGCAGATAAAAGCACAATTTGTGGTTTCTGCAATAATTTTAATTGTTAATTTTTGTCTTGTGTCATTGGAAAGAAATGACTTTTATTTGACTTTTAGATCCAAGACATCCGCCGTTTTTTATGTATTTACTATAAGTATACTGCTAAACATGTTGACAATAATATGATGTCTTTGTGGTAACATAGTGGATTAGGACTAAACGTTACTGACGAGTAAATTTGAAAAAAAGCCAAAAGGCGGCGAAATTTACATTTATATGAACAAGAAACAAAATGGCTATCAAAATGTAAATATAACCTCTTGTTCTAATTTGTGGCTCGGAATTGCTCAATTTATTGACTTAGTGTGACTTGTGGGCCGAAACAAGCATTTCTGGCGTTTATTGTTCATCGTCTGACCTATAGTTTTTCGTAAAATCCAAGATGGCCGTCATTCGCATATTTACTATTAAAATAATGATGTCATTCTCAATACTAAGCACATCAAAGCATGTTAGAGTCGAATGCCTTGCAACCTAATTTACCGTAATACGTAGTCTACTTTATAGATTTCCTTTCAACAAATGTTATTTTGATAATAAAGTTCACGTGCATGAAAAACACTTTTATTTGTCTGTTGGCGGTAACCATTTTGAATTTGAGGGTCAAATAAAGTCATCTTGATCGAAAAACATGAGACATAAATTTATCAACTCAAAACCATGCAGGAACCAGAAATCGTGCAATAATTTGTAACAGAAATATGGAAAAGATGTGGTTTTGGCGGCCAATTTTTGTTTTGCTTATAGGTGATGGACACCAAATATATAATTTTATCCGACAGATTCAAATTCAGCACACACCAATTATGTAAAAACTAGCGGGACAAAAAACATAGTCTTAATTGCAGAGCAAACTTCAATGTTTCATATTTCAACCCAGGATAAATAAACACATTTTTTAAAAAGTCTGCAATATTTTTTTGTTCAAAAATATATATGCAATGTACAATGTACAAATCTAAATACCACTCAGTTTTAAGGATATACACATCTGGGTTTAGAAAACATAGGTCAAATATATATATGGCCAATAATTATGTTTTATAAGGTCGTTTCCATTGACCATGTTTACTAGTTTGTTTTGTTGTCGATTTTGATTATTTGTATTAAACAAAATGTTTAAACGCATGTTATCCACTGCATCATACAATACATCAGTAGAACGGATATTTAATTATCTTTTATATGGTAAATTGCATGTGAAGACTGGACAGCTACAACTGCGACGACAGTTACGTTTGCGTAACCATAAACCCTAATTTAAAGTTTGGGGGTACCCCCACATAAACGTTCAAAATATATATTTTGTCCTTATTTTTTTACTGGTATCATCTCATTTCATGTTTTGGACATATCAAAGCTTAACAAAAAGTTGGTGTGGGAGAGTAGTGGTGGGGGGGGGGGGGGGGGGTCTGGCATATGGACTATATGTTTGTTTAGGGTTATGACCTTCAAGAGACCGGAAATGACCTCTAAAGCTTCAGAATATTTGTTAATTATGAATGTTGACTATTTCGTGCAAATTTCTCTCAATTTGCTATATTACACGACTTTATTACCTTGAAATACAAACGTCTTAAAAAATCCCCGTGTGTTTTTATGGTCATGTCCTTTAAGACCCCGGAAATAACTTCAGAAAAAAATGACATCCTATTTTATTTTGTTCAGTATTTATTTTTCTTTAAATTAAACACAGGTGTGAAAAATTAACATACAATTCCCACGGAACCACATTCACTGACATAAGACCCTACACTACAGGGGTAATCGCGGTGATGGCCAGCAATTCTAGTGCTGCACCTGCATTCATTCAGCATTGGACCGGCATTTCGTGTTGAGTCTGGTCAATTTCATAACATCATACAGTACAGCATATGTTACATGTAGATGTCCTAAAACCAGCCAAACACGACTACACCTTGGGACGTCATGAATTAGCTCCGCCCCTTACATTTACATTTGGGAAAATCGATCCCAGTGGGTTAAAACGGACAGGCGGGCACTCTAGTCTTTAAAAAGTCATTTAAAATAGAACAAAGTATAACTTTGTGCAGAGTAGCTCTTGGGACTACATGGGACCTTTAAAATTAATAACATGCCTGCTGTGAACCACACAATCAAAGTTTTTACCCCTTTCAGCGCGGGGATCGCCTTTAGAATCTGACGTCTAAAGACGATTCCAACAATGAAAGAATTAAAACAATTCCAATGTCCGTAGACCCATAACAAACATGTAGGTATTCAAACTAACAATTTATGACGATTTCAAATTGAAAAAAAACATGGTCTATACAAAGATATTTTAGCGCTTAAAGGGTTAAGAGCTGAGCTTAGGCTACCGTTACAATTCAGGATGATCATTTCAGAAGGAGGACGAGGTCCGGAGCAATGGTTAACGCTACCGTCTGCTACGCCAGGATTCGGGGTTCATTCCTCACTCGGTTTTCAGGTTTCAAAGAAACTAAACATTCCTCCCTCATTCCCTTGTAAAGAATAAAAAGAAAGTTGATTAAAGCCTACTTTTAGAATATTGTGTTTTCCTAACAGCAGGATAAAGAGATAGATATTTAAAAGTAAGGAAGTGATATATGCCATATTGTATTAAAGGGTCGTATCTGCCATTATGTACAGTGACAGTGATAGAACACCTTAATGCTAATATATACAAAGCAATATTTTATGTTAGTTACAGAGCCAAATAAATTGACTACCGTTTCTTCTTTGATAACTTATTCCGCCATATTGTTTATTAATGTGTTATTATCGTCGCCTAGAGTTGCATTAAAGATACATACATATATTATTTCACGCGATAAGCCTATTAAGGGCGTGCGAAACAAAAATTATCACAATAATGGGGAGACTGACCACTTCAAATAGTAATGGCGTCATCTGCTGATTGGCCTTATTGGCCATCTCAACAAACACGAGATGTTGAACCAATGCTGATTTATAGCAACGCTGGCCCAACATTGAATCAGCATCAGCCGGTCAGCCAATATTAAAACAGCATTGGATGAATGCCTCGTGTTTAAACTCCATTATGATACAGAGCATATTTTGCTGTACAGGAGGGTGTGGAATCTACAGTCTGAGAACGGATTTTATCTCATGGTCTAAAAAGCGTGAGTTGCGGGTGCTGAGTGGCTTGTTCAAAGGAGGGGGTAGGGGATCTCACAAATCTAGACTAAATTGTACAACGATGTGCTCTTTTTGTATTAGCCAAACATGTAGAAACTGACAGCTCGGATGATTGGAACGCAATAATTTCATTATTTACCGGAGAATAATTTGTTAACTTGACAAATCTCAATCTACATTTCTAGTGGGAGAGCAGTTCGAAAACACTCCAAAGCGTCACCCACCATGGTAGAATTAACTACCATGTGGGATTCATGCCGATAAACTCAACAATATAATAAAATATGATGATCCAAATAAGTTCTAGACTCCATGGGTTCGGCTAAAAAAATACATATTAGTTTCAACAACGAGATAGTTATCGCATATTTTCGGGTTTTTTAAGAGATCGCTTAACAAAATATTATGGCGGCCATCTTGAATTTGTGGTTTTACGAAAAGTACTGATATTATTTCTAATCATCTGGATAATCTTCTTGTACTTTAAAACATAGGTGGAGACACCAAAATCATTGTTTTGATTTCAAAAGTAAAATTGGGGTATATCCCTTTTTTTTAAATGGCGTTACCTGGTGTTATTTTGAATTAACTACTATGTGGAATTTATGTTGATAAATTCAATATAATAAAATCATGGTGATCTAAATAAGTGCTAGATTCCATGGGTTTGGCCAAAAAATACATTTTAGGTTCAACAACGAGATAGATATCTCATATTTTCGTGTTTTTTAAGAGATCGCTTCACATAATCAGAGCAATATGGCGGCCATCTTGGATTTTTAGTATTGAGAAAAGTACTGATTTCATTTCTGATCATCTGGATCAACTCTTTGTGCCTTAAAACATAAATAGAGACACCTAGATATTTTTTTTCTAACTACAAAGGTGAGGAATTAGGGTATACCCCTGTTTTTCGAAAATGGCGTTACATGGTGGCGGCCATATTGAATTTAAAAAAATGCACAAGGGGAATTTTTGGGGCCTCTTCGGAATTCGTCTGGGGAGATGTTCAGGTATCATTCCTGAAAAAATCAGCTTTCTGCAATTTTATTCCAGGTTCCTGTATTGTTTTCACTAATGCTCTTGCACTAATATAATATAACTTATACATGCATTATTAAGGTGATACATGAAAACTGTGCGTTAATCAAAAGACAAAAAACGGTAGCAAGTTTGGATTAAAAATATGCTAACATTAGTGAATATGGCAGTAAAACAGCTGATCACAAATATTTGTTTCTGTTGATTAAAATACATTTAACTATTACTTATTGAGGTTTCAACCAGCTACTGATCTACTGATCGCTACTGATCGCTTGCTCTGCTACATGCTTACATTTCTTTACATAATGTAATGTTTTCTGATTATTTTAGATGACTGATAAAGTGGGGGGTTCACTCTCTCAGCCTACAGAGAAAACTATACTGAGAAAGGCGTAAGCATGATGTCGTTTTAATGTAAAATTTATGTGAAATGATGATAATGGATTAGTTAAAAAACACAGAGAAAATAAGGTAGACAGACAGGCAGACAGACATTATATCATACAGTACATAATATGATAAAATAGAAAATCATGTAAATATATGTACAAGTATCAAATGATTTTAAACAATTAAACAAAATATACATGTTGATGATACTATATATGTTACATATATGTTTCCGGCACCAAAACCAGCGATAAAATAACTGTCATTACTAGAAATAGAAAACAAAGTGATTTAAAAAAGGTTACAATAACTAGAGTATATGTAAAAGCTCTCTAAGTCGTCAGATTTTCTACTTTCAGAAAACAAAGATATTCCACTTTGCAAAATGGAGACACATCTAGACATTCAGAATTAGGTTCAGCTCAAACCAGCTGGATATCAAAGATCTATGAAAGGTAAATTATCACGATCAAATTTTTCAACATTATATGTGCAGATGTAAACAAAAACTTACACTAAGATTACGGTGATAAACACAGCTAAGATGTGCCTCTTGAAAACGAAAGCATGATAAAGGCTATTTACGCATAGTCCTACTGTAGAAAAATTAAACAATATCTAGGATTGTAGTCAAACAAAACGTGTTTTGTGTAATGGATTTTGAGAATTTAGATGTTACTTTAATTTTAAGACGCTTACAACTTGTTTTTATTCACAGGTGTGTACAAGCTTTCACACATGGAAGACTACCGTCTTCCACAATAACACAGGCTGCCCAATCAGACGACTCGCGTGACTTTTTGATCAATAATAGGTAATTTTATTAGCAATCACGATATATCACAAATCCCAAAAGGCTAGACGAATGTTGTTTAAAAGCCGTTGTTTACATATATATCCTTGTTTATTATAGTTATTTGACCAAATTCAATGCTGAGAGGTCTGCCTTATTCAAATTTAAAATGTAAATTATTTTTAAATTTCTAATTAGGCCCTACCATGTTTTTTTCAAACTTAGCATAGCTTATGTATGTTTTGCACGCTAACATGCATATGTGATCGATTTATCTACATAAATAACTGTGTTTAATGACAAAGGAATATTGTGTAATTCATTGATAAAGTAATACTTTACAATCTATACAATACAAGAAAGGTAATGTATGTCCTCCTCGTGGTGCAGCAGTAGGTTTTGGTGGGGAAACAAAATGATAGACCCCTATGTTATCTTGGCAGTGCCTTTTAATTTAATTTAAATTTTAAGTAGTAGTCATTTATATTGGCAAAATATCCAGTGTTTATTATGGCAATGTCACTTAACATGATTTTAGTTATATATGTCATACCATGTATATTGTCATATGGTTTTATCAAAATAACAATATTGTATATACATGTTCATATATCTCTCTCATTTCTATGACAAATAAGTCTGTAATGACTTTCTTTCTGTCAATAAAATATCTGTCTGTCTGTTAATCCAATGTTGATTTAAAGCGACTCTGTGAAATGGCATCAATTTTTATTTTTTATTTCGTGATAAAGTAGTGTATCCCACAGATCATGGTTCTATTTTTTTCAGAATTTTTGTATTTTATGAATCCGGGAAAAACTAAACTTTGTATATATAGCAGATTGTTTTGCTTACACGGCAATATACGACCTGGAAATCAACCTAGTTTAGTTTCTTTAGGTGCTTTAAAATTTTTTTTTTAATTTTTTTGTATTTTCAATCATGAATTCAATTTTAAAATTGACAAAATTGAAAATTCTCATCCTACGGGATCCCTTAAATATTGGTCAAGCGTCTGCGACGCTGACCCAAGATAAAAACAACTTTGGCTTAACGTGTTTCCTGTAAATGGAAAATCTGATTATATTTTCCTTGAGAGTAGCCAATCAACAATCAACGTTACTGTCACAGGCCGATTCCCGTATTTTGAACGAGATGCTTCCGATACATTCACCAGATGTCTCCACTGGATAAACATAGGAGACATGGGAACGAAATAATATTAATAAAAGGAAAAGTACTCCCATCACTTTTTTACATTTAGTTTTTCTCTCATATTTATTTCTTTATGTATCTTTGGCAATGAGAAACAATATGTGCACCCAGATAAACATGTTAAAATGTAAATCTACATTTTATAGCCTGAGGTCACTTCTAAAGGCCCTTTAACCGACTGTACCACTTGTAGTACATGTCGCTATGTAGCATATACAAATTCTGAGTCATACTATACTCATGTTGATTTTGCTTGATGGTGATTTCTCACATCTATATATCCCGACTGAACAAATAAAAACTGTTTTTCATTTTCTTCCTTTGGCAATTAATGAGAGGGACATGGCGCAATGGTTAGAGCGTGGCGCTCTGCCGATGTCGCTGCCTGTCGTGCGGTTTTGAATCCCGCTTGGTGCAGGATTTTCAGAGAAATATCATGTTTCTCCGCTCTCAATCTTGGGACATTGTTAAGATGGTGTGTCCTTGGGCAACACACTTCATCCTCAAATGCTTCACTTGACTCAGGTGAAAATGAGTACCTGGTAGGACAGAGATGGCAATGTGTACAATAAGTTCAATGCGCTGAAACGGCTGCAGGACTGTATGCTCTCCGGGGAGTTGAAATGGCACTTGAATGAACAGGTCTAGTGACCAGGGGGTAGAATATAAAGTCAATAATAGGTCTTTAGACTTGATATCAGACTATAAAAAACCTGCACCTTTACCTTTATTGAAAAATCCAAGATGGCCGCCACTGACTAGCAAAAATCAGGTTTCTGCTATATTATCACTAATAATGAACATACAAACACAAAATCAATGTCATTTTTGGTCTCTTATCCATGAGAGCGGCCAGAATATCATATTTCGATGAAAACATATAGATAATACTAAATTCATTACTAGATTGTATAAAATACCTAAAAACTCGTGCATACATTCCATCAGTAACTGAATAATAATTCCTGCAGGAGTGTCTCCCAGCAATGAAATGAGATGTTAACAGTAAAAATATAGGGACGAACTTATATTTTGATATATGGGGATGCCCCCAAACATGTCTAGTAATCGTTTTACCAATTTGTTAACGTGGCTAATTATATAGAATGTTTGACGACATGGGAGAGTTATTTTTGTCACCGTGGTCATCAGAAGGCCTACCCCGTACTCGTATCTCCATTTTATGCCTTTTTAACACACTTAGATATTAACTTTGCCCATGATGACCGCCTAAGCGGCGCCCCTGGTGTAGTGTTATCACGGCGGCGCGTCCCATGTTCTGATACTTAAACTCCACAAATGTTTCTTCCCTTTTCACTCGTAAAGATCAAAGCGACTCAATCAGACCAAAATCATCATTTTTATTTTGGCTCCTTGCCATGTCCATAATATGTCACATGTCTAGAATCGCGTAAGATTTTTAAATTTTGTGTTGCACATTTACCAGTTGAAAGAAAATAAGGACGAAATTTAATTTCAGTCTTGCATGTCCAAAATAAAAAATACAGGAATAACTGCTAAACGGGGCTTTCGGTAGGCTACACTTACTACGTTGCCACAGCAACCCAACATTTAAAAGACTTCCGCAATTCTTTAAGTATTGCAGCCTGCTCGCATCAGCCACCAAGGCTGGAATACAGCGGAATCCGGCAGGTGAGGGGTAGTGTAATATATTTAAATTGAATTTGAGCTTTCGAAAATTTCACCAAACAATTTAATGATGTCCCAGTTTGGCCTGTCTGCGCATAAATGGTCTAAAGTCCCACTCAATCATTCATTCATTCGTTCATTCATTCATTCATTCATTCATTCATTCATTCATTCATTCATTCATTCATTCATTCATTCATTCATTCATTCATTCATTCATTCATTCGTTCGTGCGTTCGTTCTTTCGCATTTATTCATGCCCAAGATATAAAAATCTCCTGTTGTGATTTTTTTTCAGTGATGAAAGTTCCATTTATGAGGGAGATAAACCACAGAGTCCCTCTCCCTTCGTTGGCGCTTCGTGGATCTCCCTCGTGACTTTTTGGTAAGTGTTAATTTTAAGTACATTTTAAGTATTATCTTAATACATACTAGACACATACTAGACACTAGTACTATGTATACTTGATATAGGTTACGTGCGTGTCCTTTTCTAATTACATCCCTTGCAAATTACCATGAAAAAGGATGAATAATGGCTATGATCAATGGGCAATCATCCAATGGTGATAATCTGATAATCAGGTGATGATGAGGTGCTACCTTTTGTTCTGACCGGATATTACCTAACAAACACGTGACATTGTCTCTGTGTGTGTTTTATGTAAGTCCAACGTCGTAGACCATGGGTCAAGATTTAACCAGCACTAGGTCTACGTCTTGTGTTTGTTCGAAATGGCGTCCATTGCATGCAATGCATTTAGTTCGAATCCCACTCTGGCCTCCAAGTTTCAAAGAAACAAAATGTTTCTTTCCAGAAACAAAATATTTCTTTCCCGCTCACTCGTAAATAATTATTTGATATTGTGGGGAGCATCCGTGACCTCGAGGTAGCGTGCTCGGCCTCAGGCCGCCAGGGCTCGAATTGCGAATCTTTTACTGAAGGGCAGTGTCATCTCATTCATCTCACCATCCTCAGGAGGTTCTCCAGCTTAGCCAATATGTACACAAAGGTGGCCTAAAAGCCCATTCATTTTATTTATTTTCACTTCATTGACTTAATGCGTCTATTTAAAGGCCCCATGTAGTCCCCAGCCCAGACCTACTCTGCACAATGTCATATTTCATACTATTTTAGATGACTTTTAAATATTAGACTGCTCAGCTCCCATTTTTAAACCACTGGGAACGATTTTCCCGGAGGCAAAAGTAGGGGCGGAGCTAATTCGTGACGTCAAATGGTGGAGGCATGTTTGGTTGGTTATAATACATGTACATGTACATGTAGCTGATGATGTATTGCGTGATTTTCTAAAACTGACCAAAGTCAACACGGAACGCCGGTTCAGCGCTTCCTGAATGCAGGTGCAGCACTAGAATTGATGGCCATCACCGCGACCGCTCCTGGCCAGCGTCTAGCATACACGCGCCCCTTATTCACCCTGTCGATGCGGGCATATTAATATGAATAGAAATCAAGTTCAGCTCATGTACAGATACAAGAAACATGAATCATATACCCGATGCAGTTTCAATGTTAATTCAGATTCAATAATGGGCGATTTTTGTGTGTGAAGTCATGAGGTGGGAGATCCGCCCAGCCCAAGAAATGTGCCAATTTTCAGTTTTTATTTTGACAATAACTGATATTTATTGGACTAAAATAATGTGCTAAGTTATGAGTTCATTGTGATATATATGTTAATTATATTGATGAGCTGAAATCACTTCACAGGGTTTTTAAGCCATCGTTATGCTCGTTTCATGTGGTGTCATGACTTTCAGCTCAGTTAATAATTGATGATCAGCATAAAAAGTAACTATGTGTTTCTTCATTTATTTAAAAATGAGAAATGTTCAGGCGAAATAAAAAACATTTTTGACTCCTATTAAGTTACATCCTTATCATCATAATCATTGACATAAATATACAACGTATCAGTCTTTCTGGTCAGTTCTGCTTGACCAAAAGGTAGTAGCTGTTTACTTAAAAAGTAAACAGTTGCTGCCTCTTGGTTTTGCACGGCAGTAGTTAACCCTGTTATAAGTAACTAACGTTTGAGGTACATATTCATATATTTTACCTGTGGACCTCTCACTTTTTATAAACACCTTTACGTTCAATTTTTTTAAAAGCTATATCTGGTAGACACTATGATCAGAAAGTGAGTTTCATCAGGCATGTCTGCCCATTATGAATTCATTTCAGCTAAACAACTCCCCAAAACCAATGGATAACTAGATCGCCTGTTGCTGAAGCAGCATGAACTGAGTTTGGACAGAGCCTGGCTGGGCGATGATGGGGGATTTATCTGTTTTGATAGGATTTTAGCATATTTTTTTTACATTTCGGCCATGTTTGCCATGTCGGTCATGTCGGCCATTTTGAAGTTTGTCGGCCATTTTGGATTTTGTCGGCCGTTTTGAATACTAATTGGAAAGTGGCATATATAAATATATAAATAGAAATTTAATCCGAATTTCACTCCTTTTCTGCATCAGGCGCACCATTTCCGAGATCTTTTATTTTCAAATTTGATAATGTAATCTCTGTCCATGGATTTCCCCCAAGATTTCACTTCTTTTTTATCCCCAGACCACCAGTTTTCGAGGGATTGCAGTTTTTAATCCAGCCAATTTTCTAATGTTATTTCAATGGAATTTTTCAATGGAATGGATAAAAACTGAGGGAGAAATAGTTTGCCCAAAACTCAAAGTTGCAACAACAATAGCTTGGACGAAGTCATTCGTCGAAACTAGTAATTGTATAGCATACAGTTAACGTTAGGCCTACATGAGAATCGACATTCGTTTTTGATTGATGATTAACAGTGTTGATTTAAAACAACAATTCAGGTGGTTGAATGCTTTAATTCGTCGCGGATGGAAAGAGGAGCTAACAAAGAAACAAATCGAGAATCTGAGACCAACAGATGACTCCGAAGTGGTTACGGCAAATTTGCAAGCGTTAGTAGGCCTAAATATGTCACCTTCTCTATGTTCTCTGATTGGATATTCTATTTAATTTGACCTTTTGTGTAAATTTTCGATAGCATAGGCAGCAATCTGATCCAATATAAATTCAAATTTTGATTCTCTAATCATGCTAATCGACGTTACTTCTATTAGGCCTAAATAAAAATATTTAAATATATATATTTAAATTGAATTCTAGGCTTTTGACAATTTTACCACACAATTTAATGATGGTGATGGTGATGGTGATGGTGTTGCTGTTTAACATAATCATAATACAGTGTACTATTACATCAGGTACTGGGATAAAAAAAAAGTTACAGAAGACAGTGATATCAATTATCTGTGGAGAGGTATACTGTCTGTCTACTGGAAGCATATGATCCTGGCCGGTATTTGTCAAATGTTCAGGGTAAGAAATTCATTGTTAATTTAACTTGTAGTCCATTCTTTTTGATTTCTGATATAGGGCAGTCACTTTTGACCACGTTTTGACCTCCTAATTTGCATATTTTAATTTGCCATATAAGATGGCCGCCAACTAATATGTGTAATGAGAGTGAAAATTTCAAAATTGAGACAGCGACTTGCAAATAGGCTCAAATTGAAGGTAATACCAAACTGATTTCAAATTTCAAAAAAATATTTTTCTTATACCCCATTTCCCTATCCTAATTTGCATATTTCCAAAATGGCAGCCAATATCCAGGTGAAAACAGTAAAAATGTCAAAATCGAGATAGAGACTTGCAAATGGGCTCAAATTGAAAGTAATAATAAGCAGATTTAAATTACAAAAAATAGTATTGTTATATATAAATTTATCAGCCTAATTTGCATATTTCCAAAATGGCTGCCAATCGCTAGGGAAGCAGTGAAAACGCCAAAATTGACATCCAGAATATTAGATAAAAACATGGGTCATGGTATATTAAAAAGGCCTGTTTAATCAGTTTTCATATCTGTTTCTGGTACTATTAGACCTACATATAGTATAAAGATAAGTGTTCTGGTGAGTCTTAGTCGACAATAGACAAGGCCTACTAGTATTAGTACTAGATAGTTGGGGCCAAGTATATGGCCTATTGTAAACCTATATGCTTTAACGTTTATGCATAGGGTAAATTTGCAATGTATTCAGGTTGCTCTAACGTTATTAGTCTAAGCTTAGAACGATTATATGTGACTAAAAGTATTAGGGAATTTAATTATCACTAGGGAATCGTGTGTAATCTGTACTGAGAGATCTAGATAGATAAAAGAGTTTGAGATATCACGTCAGGAACGTTCTTCACAATCTGCTAATAAACTGCTAATAAAGCATAATGAACAATCACCATCTGTACATAGGAAATGTTTACCAAATATTGAAAACCTGCGTGAAGTATACCACCACACAGAATATCAATTTATGGATGACACAAAATAAATATATATCGTCTAGACAACAAGGAAGTCATACCAGAAACTATAACTGCAGCCTCTATGAGAGCAGAAGCTGTAGGCAGATGCCAATTCTCCGTATATGATCAAACTTTTAATACACATGACGTAAAGATACATTAATAACCAAAACCATAATTTTGATAAAAACAAGATTTGGTACATATATTCTTTGAAGAATGGGTTTTTAGAAAATTGTTTTGGCCATTTAATGTTTTTTAAATGGCGCAAAATCCAAGAGCAAACAATTAATTGATATAATTTTGGACAGAATAGAAGCAGATTCATGATTTTGTCGTCTACCATAGGGTTTTAGGGTATAGTGGTGTGACCAGAAAGTAGTATATATAGACATTGCATTGTGGGGAAAATTCCAAATTGCTAATTTAAACAATAAATGTATTTCATTTTGTTCGAATATAAACATCTTCATTATTTTTTTTGAAAGGTAACTGTAACCATCCATCAGTTTGGTCACATTGCCCAAACCCAAGGACTGTATTTACCCCGTTGGTATCTCATGTCATATTTATAGGACCTACTCAAAATATCTATAATGTATTGCATTATCTGGTTATTTTGCCCAAACATAGCATAAAATAACACATAACAATAAATATAGTTTGTTGTAAGATTCTTATAAGATTTAAACACATCTTTTTGGAATATATAACACCTTGTTTAAAAAAAATGTTTATTTTTGCGGCATATTTTGTGTACAAAACATATGTACGTTAGTGACGACGGAGAGGCATTAAAGAGCGATGAAAAGGCATTGAAGGCTTAAGAAGAGGTGTTAAAAGGGTGACAGAGAGGTGTTAAAGAGCAATGTGGAGGCGCTAAAGGGCGGTGACGACGAGTTAAAGATCAACTGAAAATATTTACATTGCGAGAAAGAGGCATTAGAAGGCAAAAAAGATGTGTTAAATAATGACAAGGAGGCATTAAACAGGCATCAAAGAGCGAAGAAAAAGCATCAGAGGGCGATGGAGAGGCATTAGAGGGTGACAGAAAAGCGTTAAATGTCTAACGGGAGGCAATAAAAGGTGACGGAGAGGTGTTAAGGGGCAACGATCAGGCGCTGAGGGGTGAAGAAGAGACTTTAATGAGCAACAGAGAGGCGTTTAAGTGCGACTGAAAACCTTTGAATTACGACGATATGTCAAAAAGTGACGAAGATGCAGAAAAGGGCTACAGGGAGACGTTAAAGCGCGATGGAAAATCGTTAAAGTCTGACGGGGGTGCGAAAAAAGGTGACGATGAGGCAATAAAGGGCGATGGAAAGGAGTTAAAGAGCAATGGGAAATCGGTAACTCATAGCAGAATATACCGTATTTGATTGGTGTCAATGTGATGTTGCTATGGAAACCGGGAGCGATTTTGAATACATGTATGCTAAATCAAATATCACATTTTTAGAATTTTTGTATAAAAAATGGTATTTTTGTGATCCACAGAATTTAAGAGTACAAAATTATGTCAATTCACACAGAATATATGAAAATAAATCAAACACATTTCGTCAAAGCATTCAATAGGCCTATACACACACAATAATACATTAGGAGTCTTTCTATATGTCCTGAGGAGTATACCAGATTTCATAGTTTCAGTTGGACTAAGTTGAGTTTCCAACATCATCATGATAAATACCCCGAGCCCCATATTCATCCGAGCCTTGTGTTCTATTTTTAATTTCAGAAGCGGTTGTGACGAGGATAAATCACCCTCATGTATTTTAAGTTCCCCATGCCATGTTTATTGGTAGGCAAGTGGGGTAGCCTGGTAAATGGTTAAGCATTATTGCCAGGTCCGAGCTACGCTCTGCAGTGTCATAAAATGTTAGATCGGATCTCTGCTCGGACTTGGACTGCTATGGGATAAACGGGGGACGAACAGGCGTTATTTGGTGATGAAGATGCATTAAAGGTGGACAAAATGGGGTTAAAGGGTGACTGAAACACGTTAAATGTTGATGGAGAGGTGTTAATGGCAAGGGGGAGGGGTTGAAGGGCGACGAATATGTGCTGAAGGTTTGCAGAGAGGTGTCAAAGAGCTACCACAATATTTTAAATTGCGGCAGTAAGGCACTAAGTGGCGACGAAGATGCATTAAAATGCGTTGGAGAAATGCTGAAGGGCGACGGAAAGGCATTCATGTGCGACCGGTTATGTTTAGAGGTGACGGGGATAGACTAAAGGCTGATAGGCAGGCATAACAGGGTGATGAGGAAGCGTTAAAGGCCAATAATGAAGCATTAAATGGCCATGTGAAAGCATCAAAGGGCGATGGGGATGCGTTGAAGGTCGTAAAATGATGACGAAGAGTCCATAAAATGTAATGGGGGCTGCGGTAAAAAGCGATAGGGAGGCATTAAAGGGCAATGGGGAGGCGTTAAATGGTAACTGTGAGGCTTTAAAGAGAACATTAAGTAGCAATGGGAATGCGATAAAGGGTGACGAACCAGATGCTAAAGGGCGATGAAGAGGCGTTCAAGGGCAACGGGCAGGCTTTAAAGGTCAATCTTAAGGCGTTAATAGGTGAGGTAGAGGCATTTATGGGCGATAGGAAGGCATTAAAGGGTGATGGATAGCGTTAAAGAACGACAGAGCAGCGTTAAAGGGCAGCAAAGAGGTGTTAAAGGGCGTCGAAGATGCACTAAAAGGCGACAAAAAAGGGTCACAGGCGATGGAGAAAAGTTAAAGGGAATGGGGTTTTATTGTTTTACTGTATGTATATACATGTCAAAGTAGATATTTTCCTGTATATTTTATCTAAATGGTAACAGACGTATTGTGACATTTGCTTGTTACAAAACATAGATGGTTCGCGTTAACATTGGCGTAAAATTTGGTATTACTTTTAGTTAAAAATAACCTTTTTGGTAGGCATAATTGCATGTATTAGCTGAAGCCTTTGTGGTCATCTTTGGTCTTTAAAAATACTTTGGAATTGTTCGTCTAGCGAAAATGCCTTGCGGATAAAGGGGCCATCTTAGATTTCACCAACAATGCATTGTCTAAATTATTTTTTGGTTACACCACCAGGTCGGGCTTACTTCAAAACCCTAGACGCTGTAATCGTGAGTTTGCTTTTATTCTGTAGAATGTTGTATCAATTTATCGTTTGACCTTAAATAGATAGCAGCCATATTTGATATTATCAATAATGCAATGTCGAATGTCTTTTCTGGCCGCACTACTATCTCGAGCATACATGAAAACCCTACGGTAGACACCAAAATCATGAATATGCTCATGTTCTGTTGAAAATTATATAAATTTAATTTTTCACCTGGCACAAATGGCGACCAACTTGGTTTTTACCCAGAATACAATGTCTAAAAATACTTTTTGCCCACACCACTATATTTCAGGCGTTCCCGAAAACCCTTGGGAAGACACCCAAATCATGAATCATTATATTCTGTTGATATTATATCAGCTCATTGTTGACTTTGCACAAATGGCGGTCTTTTCATTTCAGCCTATTTACAGGTCTCGGTCTCAATTTTAACGTTTTTTACTGCTTCCCGGCAATTGGCGGCTATTTTGAGAAATGCAATCATGTTAAGACAAGTATGTAAAACAATTGTATTTTTTTGAAATATAAAATCAGCTTATTATTACCTTCAATTTGAGTCTAATTGTGGGTCTCTATCTCGCTTTTGACTTTTTTTACTGTTTTCATCTTGTGATTGGCGGCAATTTTGGAAATATGCAAATTTGGTTAAAAAAATGATGTATATCAATAATATTAGTTGTAATCTGTAATTTGTAATCAGCATATTATTACCTTCAATTTGACCCTATTTGCTGGCCTCTATCTCGATTTTGACATTTCCACTCCAATTACCCCTATCAGATGGCGGCCACTTTGGAATTATGCAAATTAGAAGGTCAAAACGAGGTCAAATTCCACTGCCCTATATCAAAATTCAAAAAGGGTATATTAGAGGTCATCTGTGCCAAATTTCATGATTTCTTCACAAAGTGCACACTACATGTGGGATGTGATGAGTGTAGTGTGATGTGTGTAGTGTGATGTGTGTGATGTGATGTGTGTAGTGTGATGTGTGTATTGTGATGTGTGTGATAAACTACTACACAATTTTGATAATTTAATATACCCCGGTAACTTATTATATATGCCTAGCATGACGAAAACTAATCTACTCCATGTTATAATGAAGTCATCATTTTTATCCTTTGTGTTTAAAAGTGACCCATATTTTAATCTCCTCAAAGCCCATCACGGAACTGGGTAGACATATATGCCATATGGGACCTTCGTCAGATTATTTCAATACACCAGCTTAAAAACGATATCCTCTTAGATGTTGAAGCAAACACTTGTGAATAGTTATCAATAGGACATATTTTCGCTTGAAACACAGGATTAACCTGCAGTCGGAAACGGTTTACAGGTAGATTTCCCCACTTTAATGTCCCATTATTATCCAAGCTATGCAAAGCACATCTGATGTTCTCATTTTGTCAGCTTTATGGCACTGAGCTATCCTTAACCAGCAAATGAAATATGTCCGTGGATTGTTAGATTCAAGGCACAAAACTATACCTAACCATCAAATGAAATTGTTCCGTCCTTCTTAGATCTAGAGTTATCCTTTACAACCAAATGGACCGACAGTGAATATATGCAAGCCAATAAAAAGCAACGGTGCAGGCTTATAGTCTGATATAAAATCTGACGACTTATCAGACAACTATACAATTTGCCCCCTGATCACTGGACATGCTCATTCGTGTGCCATTTCAACCCCGCTGAGTGCATACAGTCCTGTAGCCATTTCGGCACATTGAGCTTATCATACACATTGCCGTCCCTGTCCTACCAGGTACCAAATTCTATTTTCATAATATGTACATATTTTTAATTTGTTAAATGTCTATTTTTTTTTTAAATTGTATTTTTTTTGTAATTTTCATTTCTTGTAATTGTTGTTGTTATTGTTGTTGTAGTTGTAGTTGTTCTTGTTCTTGTTGTTCCTGTTGTTCTTGTTGTTCTTGTTGTTCTTGTTGTTCTTGTTGTTCTTGTTGTTGTTCTTGTTGTTCTTGTTGTTGTTCTTGTTTTTGTTGTTGTTGTTGTCATCATCATCATCATCATCATCATCATCATCATCATCATCATCATCATCATCATCATCATCATCATCATCATCATCATCATCATCATCATCATCATCATCATCATCATCATCATCATCATCATCATCATCATCATCATCATCATCATCATCATCATCATCATCATCATCATCATCATCATCATCATCATCATCATCATCATCATCATCATCATCAGCATCAGCATCAGCATCATCATTATCATTATTTTTATTATTATTGTTATTATTATTATTATTATTATTATTATTTTATTATTATTTATTATTATTATTTTTTTTTTAACAATTTGACTTTTTTGTTTTATTGCTTTTTTTCTACAATATTTATTTTTTGTATTTTTTTATTGAACGAGGTGTGAATGGTTATACGTGTGTAATGTGTGTAATGTGTGTGATATGTGTGATATGTGTAGTGTGTGATGTGATATGTCTAGTGTGATGTGTGTAGTGTGATGAGTGTAGCGTGATGTGTGTCATGTTATGTATGTAGTTTGTATGTATAGTGTGATGTGTGTGATGTTCTGTGTGTAGTGTGTGATGAGTGTGTTGTGCTGTTTGTGGTGTGATGTGTGTACTGTGATGTGTGATGTGTGTGATGTCGTATGTGTGGTGTGTTTTATGTGATATTAATTTTATTATTTTTAGTTTTGTAAATTTTATGTTCATTATGTGTATTTTTTTTTTTTTTTTAATGTATATTTTTTAATAAATTATTTCTTTAAATTTTAATTTTACTTAAAAAAAATTAAAATAAAATTAATTTTACTACTTTTTGCAATTTTATTTCATAATTAGAATTTGTTGGTTTTTTTGTTTCAGTATTTTTTATTTTTGGAAGTTTTGTTTTCTCTTTTTTTTTTAAATCATTTTTTTAGTGTGATGTGTGTAGTGTTGTGAGGTGTGGAGTGTGATGTGTGTCATGTGATGTGTGTAGTGTGATGTGTGTAGTGTGATGTGTGCCATGTGATGTGTGTAGTATGATGTATGTCATGTAATGTGTGTTGTGTGATGTGTGTTTTGTGATATGTGGGATGTGATGAGTGTAGTGTGATGTGTGTAGTGTGATGTGTGTGATGTGATGTGTGTAGTGTGATGTGTGTATTGTGATGTGTGTGATGTGATGAGTGTAGTGTGATGTGTGTAGTGTGATGTATGCGATGTGATGTGTGTAGTGTGATGTGTGTGATGTGATGTGTGTAGTGTGATGTGTGTATTGTGATGTGTGTGATGTAATGAGTGTAGCGTGATGTGTGTAGTGTGATGTATGCGATGTGATATGTGTAGTGTGGTGTGTGTAGTGTGATGAGTGTAGTGTGATGTGTGTAGTGTGATGTGTGAAGAGTTGTGAGGTGTGTAGTGTGATGTGTGTCATGTGATGTGTGTAGTGTGATGTGTGTTGTGTGATGAGTATACCATGATGTGTGTCATGTGATGTGTGAAGTTTGATGTGTGTAGTGTGATGTGTGTCATGTGATGTGTGTAGTATGATGTATGTCGTGTAATGTGTGTTGTGTGATGTGTGTATTGTGATATGTGGGATGTGATGAGTGTAGTGTGATGTGTGTAGTGTGATGTGTGTGATGTGTGTAGTGTGATGTGTGTATTGTGATGTGTGTGATGTGATGAGTGTAGTGTGATGTGTGTAGTGTGATGTATGCGATGTGATGTGTGTAGTGTGATGTGTGTATTGTGATGTGTGTGATGTGATGAGTGTAGTGTGATGAGTGTAGTGTGATGTGTGTAATGTGATGTATGTAGTGTGATGAGTGCAGTGTGATGTGTGTAATGTGATGTATGTAGTGTGATGAGTGTAGTGTGATGTGTGTAGTGTGATGTGTGTCATGTGATGTATATTATGTGATGTGTGTAGTGTGATGTGTGTAGTGTGATGAGTGTAGTGTGATGTGTGTAGTGTGATGTGTGTCATGTGATGTATATTATGTGATGTGTGTAGTGTGATGTGTGTAGTGTGATGCGTGTAGCGTGATGTGTGTAGTGTGATGTATGCGATGTGATGTGTGTAGTGTGATGTGTGTAGTGTGATGAGTGAAGTGTGACGTGTGTAGTGTGATGTGTGTCATGTGATGTAAATGATGTGATGTGTGTAGTGTGATGTGTGTAGTGTGGTGAGTGTAGTGTGATGTGTGTAGTGTGATGTGTGTCATGTGATGTATATTATGTGATGTGTGTAGTGTGATGTGTGTCATGTGATGTAAATTATGTGATGTGTGTAGTGTGATGTGTGTCATGTGATGTAAATTATGTGATGTGTGTAGTGTGATGTGTGTGATGTGATGTGTGTAGTGTGATGTGTGTATTGTGATGTGTGTGATGTAATGAGTGTAGCGTGATGTGTGTAGTGTGATGTATGCGATGTGATATGTGTAGTGTGGTGTGTGTAGTGTGATGAGTGTAGTGTGATGTGTGTAGTGTGATGTGTGAAGAGTTGTGAGGTGTGTAGTGTGATGTGTGTCATGTGATGTGTGTAGTGTGATGTGTGTAGTGTGATGAGTATACCATGATGTGTGTCATGTGATGTGTGTAGTTTGATGTGTGTAGTGTGATGTGTGTCATGTGATGTGTGTAGTATGATGTATGTCGTGTAATGTGTGTTGTGTGATGTGTGTATTGTGATATGTGGGATGTGATGAGTGTAGTGTGATGTGTGTAGTGTGATGTGTGTGATGTGTGTAGTGTGATGTGTGTATTGTGATGTGTGTGATGAGTGTAGTGTGATGTGTGTAGTGTGATGTATGCGATGTGATGTGTGTAGTGTGATGTGTGTAATGTGATGTATGTAGTGTGATGAGTGTAGTGTGATGTGTGTAAGGTGATGTATGTAGTGTGATGAGTGTAGTGTGATGTGTGTAGTGTGATGTGTGTCATGTGATGTATATTATGTGATGTGTGTAGTGTGATGTGTGTAGTGTGATGAGTGTAGTGTGATGTGTGTAGTGTGATGTGTGTCATGTGATGTATATTATGTGATGTGTGTAGTGTGATCTGTGTAGTGTGATGAGTGTAGCGTGATGTGTGTAGTGTGATGTGTGTAGTGTGATGAGTGTAGTGTGACGTGGGTAGTGTGATGTGTGTCATGTGATGTATATTACGTGATGTGTGATGTGTGTAGTGTGATGAGTGTAGCGTGATGTGTGTAGCATGATGCTTGTAGTGTGATGTGTGATCTGTGTAGTGTGATGTGCGTATTGTGTTGTGTGTAGTATGTAGTGTGATGTGTATCATGTCATGTGTGTAGTGTGATGTGTGTAGTGTGATAGTTGTCATGTGCTTGTGTAGTGTGATGTATGTAATGTGATATATGTAGTGTGTGGTGTGATGTGTGTCATGTGATGGGTGTAGTGTGATGTGTGTAGTGTATTGATTTTATCGTGATGTGTGTCATGTGATGTGTGTAGTGTGATGTGTGTAGTGTGATGTGTGTCATGTGATGTGGGTAGTGTGATGTGTTTAGTGGGATGTGTGTAGAGTGATGTGTGTGATGTCATATGTGTAGTGATATGTGTAGTGTGAAGTGTGTGTGATGTGATGTGTGTATATCCCATCATTTTTTTAAATGTCTAATTAAATATTTAAGGGTCATGCCACTGCCATCTACTGCAAATATACAATACATGTACTACGCTAATACCTAGTCATTTTTTTAAAATGGATTTACATTAATTGACATGATTATGGGGTTGTGAGATGAGCTATACATTATTATTCAGCAAATAGGGTCGAACTGAATATTTTTTATTTAGTTAAGGCCATTTTCTCAAAAGTACAAAATTGAAGGTTATTATTCGACTATCACTTAAAATATGTATGGATGTAGAACACGTGGAATAAGATTTTCAGTTCTATCCTGTTTTGTTACAGTTGGGGTTTCTGGTGCCACAACCAGTTTTCATTGCCCTGATTGTGGAATATTTAAGAGGAAATGAAGACATAACGATGCAGCAGGCATATCTGAGTGCAGCAGCTGTAGTAGCTTGTACATTTTTGTGCACCATACCATACACTATGTACAGATACACAGTATGTACATATTCTGTGCGGGCACGAGCCGCAATCAGCGCCATGATCTTCACAAAGGTAAAAATAAAACTAGTCTGCCAGTAAACACAAGACATTGACCCATGAAGCTGGGGCATTGTTGGTCAACCGTCTACGACGCTCTCTAAAAAATTGTCATAGCATTGGGTCAATGTCGCGTGTTTGATCATATCCCTCAAAACATGCAAAAGGTCTAACCAGCCGAGCGGAGAGTGAAAACACATTCTGAAGGACTTCAGACTGCCAGACAACACAAGGTAATGACCCACTGCTGGGTCAATGGTGACGCTGCCCCAATATTGTCACATATAGTCACATTGGGTCAATTCTCTTGTTTGCTGGCCTGCTTCACAGAAAATAGCAAGCAATCCAGATAACGTAGAGCAAACAAAGATCATCTCCCCTGGATATGTTTTGAAATGGAAGATGACAAATACTAGTAGGCCTAGACATTTTGTCAATGTTATATCATGCATATGGAAGGCTTGCATATGTATTTTCGATCGTGAACATTTATTTTTTTGTTATAATAGCAAAGAATCAGTTTACGATTACTAAATTACCACAATACGGTTTCCTCTTAAAAACACTTAAGTAGTATTTATCCTAAGTAGTATACTAGTATTACACTTTTTTGTTGTCAGTATCAAACTTTACTAGTTTGTGTTTTCAGTTGTTATAACATTATAAATGGTACATGATGCAAAACTGAAAACCAAAATTTTCAGGGGAATTTAACTATGACCTAACTTGTCAGTTCAACAAAATTAAAACATAAGTTCACGGATGTTTATCGGGTTATATAAGATTATTATGTTGGCTACATATCATATGAGTGTTATGCCCAGAGCCTGGCTTCTACCATTCTCAGTCATCAGATCCACTATCCTTCCGCTAGCGTAGCTAGTGGCTCTGATTCAGTACACTGTAGCATGCGTTCTGTAGGAATATACATGAATTTGACCTGATTTTGTGTTTGGACAATATGGCAATACCTAACAAGAATGGTGTCCTTGACATTCTAAACCACATGGTCAGGCCAAGAAATACACATGGCCAAGCAGGTTAGTATTTTTAACTACTTCTTTTAGGAGAGGTTGGATGGACTGGGGAGGGGTTTGACTACATCACTACATCTAGAATGGCCAGACATCCTGTGGATATTTAGGCCTGAGACTATGTGCTGTCAGTATTGTCTGTTGAGATATATGCCTACATCTGTACTAGTGTACCATGTGTATTGACTATCCTAGTAGAGTTGTGTTATATGACTCAGAAAACACATTCTAAACCAAATATTGATTTTATGTTGGGCCAGCATCGTAGACGGTTGACATACATCAATGCAACATTGTCAATCCTACAGTATAAACACGATAGGTCTACATCGACACAAAATTCCCAAAGTTACGCAAATTTTTAGCCCACTTAGACTTATGCAATTCTTATCTCTTTCGGGAATACGGCAGCTGGCATTAATTTTTTTCAGATGTTAAAGCTGTCAGAACGCGGCTGGCAAAGAACAACCACAGGTTCCATTATCAACCTTCTGGCAAGCGACGTGGAAAAACTACAGTTTGCAAGTTTAATTTCTATCTTTATGGATCATCTTAACGATTATAAAATACTTGAATACATATATGACATTTAATGTAAATGCTTGATCAGCTGATAGTATTAATTACTAAAGATTCAGTTGGCAAACACTAGATACATTGAGGATATAGTTGTCATGGTTGGTTTTATTCTATGACCTTTCCCAGCAAGCACGAACAATTTATCTGATGCTGGGTTACTGCTTGGCCGGCGTCACAGACCATGGGCCAATGTTTAAATAAGTAATAAATGTCTTGTGTTTGCTGCGTTGTACAATATGTGTTCGAATAATTTTTCTAGTATTTGTGGTGCTTGCTAAATTCATACGTTAAACCTAGCTACTAGTACGTTGTTGAATCACCATATAATTATCACGCTTGTTCAACATTTAACATGTTATAGTGGGCTGCCTTAGTGCATGTAGGGAGCATAGTATTATTTGCTGGACAAAATTACCAAACTTTAAGGTATTGTTACTTGTGGTTTTTTAAAGTGCCACTGATTTTATTTTCAGTTTGACCCAATATAAGGGATTTTTTAAATGGCCGCCAAATCTCTATAAATGCATTATGAGCATTACACCGGGATATCGGGAACGATTCGTTAATACATAGTTAGAAGTGGTTATGATGTATTATCTGAAAAGGCATTTAAAAAGCGAAATGTCTGCTATTTTTTTCAAAATGACCGCCACACAGTATGTAGCAGACAGTGTTTGTTTCGCTGTGGTAATTTCTTGTGGTACACTGTGGTTCTTTAACTGTGGTACTTGAATACCTCAGAACGTCGATATTATTCAAGGAAGCCATTCACTGTATACCTATGAGAAATTTAGGTTTCATAGTAATGGTAACAGTAATAGTAATGGTAATAAAACACGATAGTGATCTACTTCCATGATATACGATCGTTGTAGCGTAACGTAAAACAACATCTTTTTTTCGCGTTAAAATATGGAAGATGTCAAGTATTTTTGCTATGCCTGCATCGTAAATGTGGACATGAATTGTTTAAAGGAAGTAAATCATCATACTCTAATCTGCAACGGTAGTAACCAAGATTGATGTATGCTTATTATAATCTAGTTAATTATGTTCCCTGTAAAATTTGTTGGTTTCTATTTGGTAATTCCGTGACCGTTGCTATCGAAGTTTGTTTTTATGATTTTATAAAATTGAGAAAAAAGTCCCCATGCCTTCCGGAAAAGTATGGGCGGAATTTCTGAAAGCCTAAAATTTCAAATGGCCACCAAAATGTAATAAAAATTGATTCTCTGTTGATTTACCATATAGGTAGGCATGTGTATAATTTATGGTTTCTATACGATTCTGGTTTAGAAATTAATTTTGTTTTGTTTTAAATTGACCTATATTTTACCCACTAATACAAGATTGTCGCCGTTTTGTTTCAGTTATGAAAAATATGCTTGCAATGGAGATATGTGTAATTTATGTTGTACACCCCCTCCTAGGAATCCAAGATGGCCGGCATTTTTTTATGCGTGAGGTATTTTTTGTCTTTTAGATCTTTCACACTTAAATCGAAGAAATGGTCACCATTTTGTTTATGATTTTTTTTTATTATTTAAATAATTATCTGATTTAATCGTTCAGGTAGGCAAAACTGGAGACGGTCACTATTGTTAGAAAGAAGAAGTAATATTTGTTGATCTACTTTATAATATGATCATTGTCATATACCGACTCACTTTATGTACACGAGCTAGCCCCAAACTAACCCTAGTAGTCAGTAAAAGTTAAGCGATTTCTTAACAAAACCTAAAACAAATTCCTTACCAAAAAAATATTTTACCATTGTATACTATATAGACCGTGGGCCACCCGTAACCCCCCTCCCCCCCCCCTGGGGATTTTTCAAGGTGGTTATTTTTGAAGCCTCTGAATATGGACCTATTGAAATCCGGTTGTTTGCATTTAAGCTGTTGGGGCTAAATATGCTAAAATATGCAAATTAGGCAGCCATTACCGAAAATCCAGTTTCAAGCAATATCTCAGCAACTAATCAAGTTAGAATCCTAAAAACAGTGTCTATCATACGGTTTTCATGGTCAACGAATGCAATAAAATATATCTAAATAGAATCAGAATAATAAATTAGCATAAAATATGCAAATTAGGCAGCCATTACGCAAAATCCAGTTTCAAGCAATATCTCAGAAACTAATCAAGTTAGAATCCTGCAAACAGTGTTTATCATACGGTTTTCATGGTCAACAAATGCAATAAAATATATCTAATTAGGATCAAAATAATAAATTAGCATAAAATATGCAAATTAGGCAGCCATTTATTACCGAAAATCCAGTTTCAAGCAATATCTCAGCAACTAATCAATATATAATCCTAAAAACAGTGTCTATCATACGGTTTTCATGGTCAACAAATGCAATAAAATATTTCTAATTAGGATCACAATAGTAAATTAGCATAAAATATGCAAATTTAGCAGCCATTACGCCAAATCCAGTTTCAAGCAATATCTCAGAAACTAATCAAGTTAGAATCTTGAAAAAATGTCTACCCTCTGGTTTTCATGGACCGGGATTGCAATAAAATATATGTTATCAACATCATGAAAACATATTAGCATAAAATATGCAAATTAGCTAATAATACGTATTATAGAAAAATCAGGTTTCTAGCTATAGGGGCCTATATAAAAGACCAAACAACTGAAGAGTAAAACATAAAATATCTACACTCCCATTTCTGTGGTCAACCTTTCATCTGAAAACATTTCAAGAGTTCCGAAATGTCCACATTACATGTAATATATAACATTTCAACTGGTAATTGTGTACACACATGTAGTTAAGGCGTTGTGAAATAGAAATTCGTGTGAAAAGACAAAACTCAAATACGTATTATCGCCACACACGACCTCTCATTAAGCCCCTTGACCTCTCAGCTAATACCCACGACCAGTTTAAACGTTTATTTTTCATATTTTGATCTTTTAATACAGCAGTAGACCCTACTTTGTTTTATTTACAATATTAGGGTGACCCTATAACCCGGATCTCGTGGAAAAAACCTTTAATTAAAATGACTGCTATTTACTGTATAAGTATTTGGGTTTGGGCAACTATACTTATACGATAATACCAAAATGTGTTTTTTATTGTGATTTTCTTACTTTTAATTTTTTATGGTTTCCAGCATGTTACCTTAACCTATAGTTACATGATTGTCCGATAATACATACATAAAGTGACCAATAAAATGAGCATGTGCCTGTAGCATTTTTTTATTTCATTCTGGTGCCAATTCAGAAGTGTGGGCTTCTTAATTATAGTTCAAATAATATGTAAAAGTTAATTTAGAACCTAATGTTGATAATAATGTTGATATGCCCACATATCCTGCTAAGCTAGTTACCAAGCATCGAAATATGAATATTAGGGATATCAACATGTTTATTAGGGATATCGGGAGTTAAAAATAAACACATCGTCCGAACATATTGTGCACCTTCTGATTGCCAGAAAATTATTGCGTTGGTTTTTTCAGACAAAAGCCTTATTATGAACATGGGTTTGCATAATTATTAGAAAGGTTACGTACACTATGCATACTAGTTGGTGGTAACAAGTTATCTAGAATGTAATAAAAATAAAAATAATGTTTAGACCTATTTATCAGCACCTAGCGTTGCACCTGCTAATTATTAATCAGTGATATATGTCGAGACATGCTTTGGGTTTGGGTCACATGAACTCAAAAGTCCTCAAAAAGAGTATCATTGTTTCAAGCCCTTCGTGATTTCTGAGATTATTTTATGCCCATACCTTCTAAATGCCACTGACATGATGAAACTATTATTTTATCACACCTTGGTTAAATATAACTGACCTGTAATATAGGAGTTAATTGGTTATTACATGTATGATGTAATAATAAACCCATACTTGTTCATTTAAGTTCATTTTTTTATTTACATAACATCTTCTACTGACATAACTAGGGTTATTTTAATGTGTAATCCTTGGGATAAATAACTAGAGTTGAACCGATAGATACAAACAATCTTTTCTGATATTAAATTTACTGTGTAAGATGAGCCATTAATTGTTCTTGTCCTAATATCTTGAGTGCAAACTAGCAGATATTAAATAAATATATAATAAGTTGTCTAAAAAATATTGTCTTTAAAAATGGGGAGGGGGTAGGGGATGTTTTTCATGTATGTTTTTCATATACACATAGCACGGAAGACGTGTACTTTGAAAATTAAATGGTCATTATATATAATGTAATGAACCCCATATTAAAATTCAGGGAGTACACATGTTTGATGAACCGATATTTTTTACAGCCCCAATATTTTGAGTGCAAACAAGCAGATATTTTATAGATAAATAATAAGGTGTCTAAAAGTTATTGTCTTCAGAAATCCCGGCCATGGTGAGGGGGTAGGGGATGTTTTTCATTTCTGGTTTTTATTTACACATAGCACGAAAGACGTGTAATTTGGGATTTAAAAAGTCATTATATATTATAATGAACCCCATATTTGTTAATCTATTTTATTTTCTTGTTACATAACATCTCCTAGTAACATAACAAGTGTTTATTCCATGGAACACATACCTGGAATTAAAAAAACAATCACGGCATGTCTTCTAGGAAATTAAATTTACCGCTTATAATTCATATCATATGTTTGATGACCCGTTATTTTTTTCCAGCCCCAATATTTTGAGTGCAAACAAGCAGATATAGAGCAGATAAACAATAAGGTGTCTACAAAATTATTGTCTTAAAAAATCCTGCCCAGGAGGAGAGGGGTGGAGAGGGTTTTGTTTATTTGGTTTTCATATACACGTAGCATAGGAGGCGTGCAATTTGGGATTTACATGTATTAATAAACCCCATATTTGTTTTTTGTTTTTTTTATTTTAGCTGCACATAACATCTTGTAACAATACTAGTGTTTAATTCTTGGAATAACTACTAATTAAATTTACCGCTTAAAATTCAAGGGGGTGCATTATGTTTGGTGTCCCAATATTTCTTCCTGTCGCAATATTTTGAGTGCAAACAAGCAGATGTTGAGTGGATATTAAATAAGGTGTCTAAGAATTATCGTCTCCAAATACCTCGCCCCGGAGGAGGGGATAGAGAGGGTTTTTATATTAGATTTGTATGTAAGCGTAGCAAGCAATATGTGGAATTTGAGATTTAAAGGGTTATTACATCGATAAACCCCATATTCTTTATTTTTTTTATTTTCGTCTCACATAGCATATTCTTGTAACATAACTAGTGTTTAATTATTAGAATAAATACGTGTAGTTGAAAAAATATATACAACATGCCTTTCAGTAAATTATATTTACCGCCTAAAATTCAAGGGGGTACATATGTTTGATGACCCAGTATTTTTTTCTTTTCTCAATATTTTGAGTGCAAACAAGCAGATATTGAATGGATATTGAATAAGCTGTCTTAAAATTATCGTTTTCAAATATCTCGCCCTTGAGGATGGGGGGTGGAGAGGGTTTTTATATTAGATTGTCATGTAAACGTAGCAAGCTATATGTGGAATTTGTGATTCAAAGGGTTATTACATACATTAATGAACCCCACATTATTTTACTTTTTTTCATTTTCGTCTCACATAGCATCTTCTTGTAACATAACTAGAGTGTAATTATTAGAATAAATACCTATAATTGAAAAAATATATACAACATGCCTTTCAGTAAATTATATTTACCGCTTAAAATTCAAGGGGGTACATATGTTTGATGACCCTGTATTTTTTCCCGTCGCAATATTTTGAATGCAAACAACCAGATATTTAATGGATATTGATTAGGCTATCTTAAAATTATCGTTTTCAAATATCTCGCCCTTGAGAAGGGGGGTGGAGAGGTTTTTCCTATTAGATTGTCATGTAAACGTATCAAGCGATATGTGGAATTTGGGATTTAAAGGGTTATTACATATATTAATGAACTCCATATTATTTAATTTTTTTTATTTTCGTCTCACCTAGCATCTTCTTGTAACATAAATAGTGTTTAATTATTAGAGTAAATACCTGTAGTTGAAAAAAATATATACAACATGCCTTTCAGTAAATTATATTTACCGCTTAAAATTCAAGAGGGTACATATGTTTGAAGACCCAGTATTTTTCCCGTCGCAATAAATTGAGCGCAAACAAGCAGATATTTATTGGATATTGAATAAGCTGTCTTAAAATTATCGTTTTCAAATTGAGGCGGGGGTGGAGAGGGTTTTCAGATTAGATTTTCATGTAAACGTAGCAAGCGATATGTGGAATTTGGGATTTAAAGGGCTATTACATATATTAATGAACCCCATATTATTTTGTTTTTTTATTTTCGTCTCACATAGCATCTTCTTGTGACATAACTAGTGTTTAATTATAACAAAAAATACCTGCAGTTGAAAAAAATATATACAACATGACTTTTATAAAATTAAATTTACCGCTGAAATGTTTGATGACCCAGTATTTTTTATGCCCCAATATTTTGAGTGCAAACAAGCAGATATTAAATAGTCATATAACATGGTGTCCAAAAATCACTGTGTTCAAAAATCCCCAGGGGGGGGGGGGGGGGGAGGGTTTACATATCTGGCCCATGGACTAATAGGGTCTTAGCTAACTTGTGACAATTTGTTCACGCTCAACTGTCATAGGAGGTTTTTTTACAGAGCAAAATGTAACATGGCCGAATCGGTAATAAAAAAATCGAAACCAGACATATTTTGTCATGGCATGCTAATTTACCCTAAATTTTATCAGCGGTGGGTAGACAGTTACGTTAAATGTAGTATTATTTATAAAAGAAAATAATATCAACAGGAGAAAAACCAACATGGCAGACAAAAACAGCACAGTATATTAGTGATCAGTAAATGTTGGTTTGAGAAGTGCAACAAGCAAATCTTATGTTCTCGATATAACTATTGCTAAATGTGAACATGTCTGCTTTTTGTAATTGAAAACAATATTTTATTTTGTCTTTATTAGATGTATGTGTAATAAATATAGTGTATGTGTAGTGCATGTACAAACGTAGATTGGAATAAGGAGCTTTGTTGAGTGGTAAAATGCTCCAGACAGTCGAATGTACTAATAACATAGATGTTGATCTGGTCTGGGAATGTTGGCTCTAGTGTTACGATGATGTATTAAGAAGATCAAATGTACCCCCTAAAATTCACCACCTTGGTTTTAATAATCGTTTAATAAAGTTTAATAATCGTCGTCATTGGAATAAATTTATAAAAGTAAATTGTTGCAGTTCAAGCACAACCAGTTCATTGCTGATTTGCCTGAAACACTAAAGAAAAACCATAAACGATTCTGGTCTTATTGTTGATCGAAAAGAAAAAATATACAAATTGTCATGAAGGTCTAAGCGCTACAAATCCCAATGATATGGCTTGTATGTTTAATAAATAGTTTGAATTAGCTTCTAATAACAAAACTGGTGAGTCATTAGCTTTTGTAGTGGCTGAGATAACTTTCAAAGTGGCTGTGATGACTTCTTCAGTGGCGTGGCCAAGATCACTTTTGTAGTGAATGAGACAACCTTTAAAGTGGCTGTGATCACTTCTTCAGTGGTAGATATAATTTTTGTAGTGACCAAGATAATTTTTTTGTTGGCTGACATCAGTTTCGTAGTGACAAAGATCATCTTTGTGGTGGCTTAGATACTTTTTAAAGAGGCTGTGATTACTTCCTCAGGGGCCAAGATCATTTATGTAGTGGATGAGATAACTTTAAGTGGCTGTGATGACTACTTTTATTAGTCGCCAAGTTCAGTTTGTTTGTGGCCAAGATCACCTATGTGGTATGGCTGTGATGACTTCTTCAGTGTCCAAGATCAGTTCGTTTGTGGCCAAGGTCACCTTTGTAGTGGCTCAGATAACTTTTATAGTGGTTTCAGTGGCTGACATCAGTTTGTTAGTGACCAAGATTGCCTTTGTAGTGGCTGAGATAATTATTAAGGAGCATGTGATCACTGCTTCAGTGGCTAAGATCACTTATGTAGTGGCTGAGATAACTTTTAAAGTGGCTGTGGTCATTTCTTCAGTGGCGAAAATCATTTTTGTAGTGGTTGAGACAACGTTTAAAGTGGCTGTGCTAATTTTCCTCAGTGGCCAATATCATTTTTGTAGTGGCTGCGTTAACTTTTAAAGCTGCTGTGTCTTCTTCGGTGACCAAAATCATTTTTGAAGTGGCTGAGATCACTTTTAAAGTGGCTTCGGTGGCTTCAGTTTGTTAGTGGCCAAGATCACCTTTGCAGTGTCTGAGGTAATTATTAAGGAGGATGTGATCACTTCTTAAATCGTCGTTGACGGTGCAATATGGCGTATGTGGTCATTTGGGTCATATGCACTTTTTGGTGCTAACGTATCCATTGGGACACGTGCTTTCTGATGGTAAAATTAATTTTACAAATTTTCAGCTATATCTGCACGAAAAATGCGTTTGAAATTTGGCGTATGTATACCCATGAGGGTAATATGGCGTATGTGTCAGTTTCTGCCACAACAGTTGTCCGTATTTTGGGCGTATGTATTTCAACGCATTGTTGGTTGTCTGTATTATGGCGTATGTGTTACATACGCCTTACTGCCGACAATCCTATTCCAACATGTCCAATGACTGGTTTAGGTGTTTGTACTGTTGTCCGTAATATGGCGTATGTGATACACGCCCCATATTATGATTTTTTAACACAGAAACCCAGCTTATGACAGATGATAATATAGTGTCGATAGTTCAGGTACCAGATACATTCTTTGAAGATAATAATAGAGATGATATTGCCTTATTCGACGACCTAGCTAAAGTAATGTTCCACCTTTTGAAGAAACACCAGAGAATGTTGCACAAAATAGTACATTTTTATGCCGAATCCAGCATTTCCAATCACTTCCCAATCAATAATAGAAGCAATGTCTCCGGTCATTCATTCAGACTATATGGTATGTCTGATTTGGGTGCATGTGTTGATGGCCTTGCAATTACTAATATGTGATACCTCTATCCCTTTTGAAATAGAAGTTGAATGCGAACAAATGAAATGAAATGAATGGGGTTTTTAGGCCACCTTTGTGCACATATATATAGGCTGAACTAGACCAGGAAACCCCCTGAGGATGGTGAAATGAATGAGATGACACTGCCCCACAGACACAGGATTCGAAATACGAGCCCTGGCGGTCTGAGGCCGAGCACGCGGTCACAGAGGTTGTCCATAATATTGAATCTGAATGCGAAAAAGATGATGTGGTTATAGAAATTAATCGTGATTCAAGCTGTAGTTTTTGCATGTGTTTTGCATGTTTTCTTTTGTTAAAATCAATACGCACACTTAAAAAAAGTTATGAATGCGATTTAAAATTGTCATATAATGTATGATGAAATAGAGAAAATAACTTTGAAAATTACTTAAGTGACATTTTCGGTGTTATATGATATGCATTTAGGATTCCATCCTTCATGTGCATATAGTTTTTAATTCATGGTAAAGTGTTCTATGCGAATGTCTCAACTATTAGGGATTATAGGTGATTTTTTATGCTGTTTAATTAAATGGTTTTGTATATAATCTAGATGTGTTGATTCTGATGGTGTTTGTGTGATTGGCTACCACCGTGATATTTTCATTAAGGAACAAGTGGAAATATTTTTAAGAAAGGGCGGCCTCCAAGAATCCCGGATTGATTCAAAATACCGTCCCCATTTTTTCTATTGGTAATTGTTTTGTCGCTTTTTACTTTCGAAAAGTACGTAGGGCTACTTATATGTGTGTAACGTTTACATAAGACGAAATGAACTGTTGCAATTACGAGTATAATTATTGGTTTTCTCACTTGTAGGCCTATCTCTCAGGTTTCTTCCTGGTTTCCTATACTAACATCAATAAACACACATACAAAAGTAAGGTATATGCTATTCTAAAAATGTCACATATGATGAATCGAGGGGGATTTACATTTACATTAATACCTGGACTATATAGGGAGTTAGTGGCTTTAGGTTGTTCTCTGCACTTTATATCAATATTGCTAAAGGGAAAAGTCTAAAGTCGAGATTATGTGCTACTCTTCCAGAAAGCCCTTACATGTTCTTTATAGTGCACCTTGCTACAAAGCCATATGCAGCAATGCATAATCAAGACGATCAGTTTGGAGCGCTGTATAATTATGTACAATTACAATTACCAAATTCCGACCCATACAGGAGTCCAGCCACTTACCCCCCAGTCTATGAGTCACTGAGCTGTTGAATGGCACCTTTAATGGAGCTTACTCGGCCGTAAAAGCTACAACATAATTATCATCATCGTTATCACAAGTGTCTTACGTAATACCAATTACGGAAATCGCTATGTATACACAGTATGCCTTTAAGGAACTTCTCAACTCACACGGGCCTTTGCACAAACGGTGGTTCAATGTTGGGTCACCTCAGGAGATACCAGGCCAACATTGAGTCAATGTCGGTGTAACATACATTTTTAGTCAATGTCGGTGTAACATACATTTTTAGTTGAGCGTTGGCAATGGACTCTGGTATTGGTATACAGACACATTAGTAGACCCTATAGGCTGATTAGCAAAACCGTCACAATCACTGACTTATTATTATAATCAATAAATAGACATATTGATGATGTATGCTATTCTATTCTAAAGTCTATTTTGTTCACGCTCACGCACCAACGGCTAAGATGTACACTGCCGCTTAGTCCTCATAGAGGCTGTAGTTAAAGCTCACTGTAGTATTGGTCACATACAAACCATAAATCACACATATCTATAGGTTTTGAATGAAGATTTTTTTCTCATTAATGAGAACAACAGCAGCCATCTTGGATTTGTCGGTAGAAAAAGGTTAAATTATCTCAAAAACTCATGCAATATATTTTTAAACTAACACTAACTAGAAAACCTAAAGTATACATAACTATGTGCTAAATCAATGGAAATTTGTGTTTTACCCCTCGGCTCGTTGGGCCCTAAGGGTTATTTTCGTCCCCTTCTTGCTCCGCCGCCGCCGTATCCACCGCCGCCGTCTCCGCCGACGCCGACGCCGCCGCCGCACGCAGCCTTTTGGCTACTACACCAACATGGTGCAACAGGTCCAAGGTCAGGGTAAAAAAATCAAAAAAAATTCTTGTTAACGCGATAACTTGAAACTAATTATTGGATCTCCCCAATTTTTTACGTGAAGTTACCACCTTACTTGATTTTCAGCTTTCCACCGATAATCAAAATGACCCCCATCTGGTAACAAATTTTTTTTAGCTTAATGTTTTTTTCAGAATTCCCTTGAAACCAAGAGGTTTGGTATTATTCGTATATAGGTATTCGGGTTCTGTGAGTTTGTTGGCATTGTCCGTTTTCGTGTGCGACCAAAAACAAGGCTATGGTGGCCATCTTGATTTTTTTATTCTAAAAATTCCTTGTTAGCGTGATAAATTGAAAGATAAATATTGGATCTCTCCGTTTTTTTACGTGGAGTTACCCATGAGTATGGAGATGACCTAATTAGATTTTCAGCCTGGTATATATATAGGTTCTCGGGGCCTGCAAGTCTATTAACAATGTCCGTTTTCATGTGATATAGAAAACGAGGCTTCGGCGGCCATTATAGTTTTATCGCTTTAATTTTCAGTCAAGTGCCTTGAAACCTGGCTTAGATAGGTTTTCGGGGTCTGCTAGTCTATTGGCATTATCCGTTCTCATGTGCGATCCAAAGCAAGGATTTAGCGGTCATTTTGATTTTATCATTGATCTTCTATTATTGGCATAACGTATTGGAAGCAGTTGTATCAGATTTTGTGGACATTTAGAGTCACTGCATTAGCCGAAGGGTGTTTGAGTGCTTGCACGGTATCTTTATACTTTTTATATTTTTTATATTTATTTGTTGTAGAAGGCAAGTTAAACTACCATAATTATATGACCCAACTAAATGGCGGCCATTTTGAAAATAATGACATATTTCTGACAACATCCATTAATATACTTGGCGCTATTCATAAAAATCATGTCTGGGACATTTGTGGACAAACCCTGAAAATGTCATGTTTTTGTCCAGCAAATAACACTAGGGTCAGTAAGGGATCTCACTATTAAAGCAGAGTCAATGGTAGTCTGCTCTTTATTTTCCTTACACAATTATTGTATTGCAGGGTCTGCTTTATTTGAACTTGACTTGGTCTGCTTGTATAACTGGATCAGTTGTGAGTGGGCTTCTGTTCTGGACATTTGGTACAGCATTTCTAGCAGGCCTGGGAGTATATATATTAGCCATGGTTTTCCAAGTAGTATTTGGGCTGCGCATTGGAAAAATGAGGTACTAATAACACGGCATAGTTTCTGCTTGTTCCCATTATGTAACATTCCTGTTTAACCCTTATCCTAGACTAGAGCAACTTCTATCAGTTTGACACAAAAGGATACATTTTGCTGGACCATGTCAATTTTGTTTAAACTGCCAGATACAGCGCCGAATTTGTAATTTCACCAAAAGCCATTGACATGGTTTCACATGGTATGATTCTAGTCATTTTGGAGATGGTCCCTACACTGCTGTAGTAGTTCGAGAGTACAATAGTAACATTGGCGGATTTATTATGGTATGTCACTGCTGTGCTCATAGGAACACTGTTTTCAGTGGAGAGAAACATGGCAATTTTCTTATCAAACCGCCAAAGCCGCCAATATAAATCGGCGCCAATATTCCCCAGCTTACCATACACTGTGGTTTATCTAGTCTGGCATCAGCAAAAATATAGTTCTGGTTTGTCATCTTGAAAATATATTAAATAACTCATATTAAATAACTAATTGCCTAATATTTGAATTATTCAGATTGATAATAGGTGAGAGAGGTGATAAACGACAAACCCTGATGCATGATATTATATCTGCCATTAAAATGATCAAGATACACTGCTGGGAGGATCCCTATGCCGACCAAGTGTCAGCCGCCAGAAAGTAAGCATATCTCGAATTGTTCACCCTACTAACCGTGATAACCAAAAATGATTCTCAACTTCCCCACTGGCTCAATATAAACAGCTGATAAATAGTGTTGAGTTAGTGTTGATGAATGATCGCCACTGGATACATGCAGCAGATCTTTATTATATCGGCTGCCATTTTATTTGGTAATAAGGCATGAATTACCATTATACATTATTATAGTATTTAGCTTTTTTTGCCGCCGTCACCGCAGACCCTTCTGCAAATCGGTTTAGCTCCCATCCAAAGTAACTGATGAGTTTATTTTCCACACATTACTACATATCATAACCACAATAAAATCTGGTTGTGGTCGACATCAGTGTCCTAAGGGTTAACTTTCAGGACTAAATCATCGGAAAGAATGGTTGATGGCATCTATCTTGACAAAAATATATAAAAAGATATATAAAGAAATATAGCTGGTGGCAAGCAACTTTTTTAATAATTTCAGTAATCACCACAAGTATTTTAACTAAAAATGTTAATGCTACATCCCAAGCTTTTTAAGACATTTTGAGTCTATTTTCATATTTGGGAAGTAATCAGGAAGCAATGTAAAACTAGAGAGAAAGTAAATCGAGTAAATTACGCGAATGAGCGTTTCCACCACTTTTCAGTGATTTTAAGAAAAGTAATGAGTAAAATTCAATATCCTAATTTCTGTTTTGCAGGCAGGAAGTTGCTGCGATCAGAAAGATGGGAATTCTAAGCAGTCCGATGGAGGTGATAAACACGGTGACTGGCAGAGTGGCCGTATTTTTCACACTGCTGGTGTACGCACTGCAGGGCAACCAGTGGACTATAACAGCTATCCTGTACATCATAGCCTGGTGTGACCTGGTCAGACAGGCATTGTGTGGAGATCTACTGTTAGGATTCTACTACGGTGCTGAAGTATATTTCAGTGCACTTAGAATACAGGTACTGTACTACATTGCGCTGTCGGGACCGTGCATATACGTTTTAAGTTTCAACTCGAAATCAACTAACACTAAGGTTGATAAAATATTTCGTGGTGGATATGTGTCGTCATTTGGAGCTAGAAATTACGTCAGCAATTCCAGCTTCAAATGAAACGTATTTTATATGTATTCAGCATAGAACAAATAAACAATGTGTGACAAATAAAATGTGTTCTACTGGATTGAGTTGTTATGTCAATCGGTTCGACCAGATATGCACAGATACTATAACTTACAAAACGCTCACCCAACCTCAAACCAACAATGTGTTGTCACATCATCTCGGCTGGTATTTCCTACAGCTTGCAATATTTTTTTTCCCTCATGGCCGCTAGTCTTAAATGGTTATTTTATGCTCATCCGAATACTTATCTTATCTTATTAGAATTTCCTCGCGAAAGATGAAGAAACAAGACGAGAACCATCACAACGTAGTAACTCTGATAAGAAATCACCAGCTTACAGCATAAATATAGAAAACCTGAAAGTAATTCTGAAAACCGACACCAATAAGTCATCACAGGTACTACAAATTGTGTTCATCAGTTCTGCTAATTAATTACAAAGTGTAGCCATAGCAAATATTGATAAACATTTTGCTATTTCAATGCTTAAAACTACAATAAGTAGCACTGCCAATAACATGTTTCAGGAAAAAGACAAAATTATGGAGGACGGGAATGAGGAGTTTTCTCTCAACATAGAATCTCTTAAAATTAAACATGTAAGTTTATTTCTAGATTTAAATACAGTTTGAAATGTGAATGTTGTAACTTTTTAATCGCCTTTGTCGCATTTCTCCATCACATGCCATTCAAATAGAATTAGTTGAAGAAAACATAGTAGACCTATAATCCACCCTAATCAGAATACTCTGACATTTTGTTCCATATATGTTATATTAACGTCACGGCGTGGGTAAAAGGTTTATATCACACGACGTGTAAAAATGGATAATATCAAATGGTGAGTCAAGAGGGTTGATGTCACATGGCGTGTGAAGAGGGTTAATGTCACATAACGTTTTAAGAGGGTTTATGTCACATGGCGTGTGAAGAGGGTTATTGTCACATGGCGTGTTGAGAGGGTTCATGTCACATGACGTGTTAAGTGGGTTGATGTCACATGACGTGTTGAGAGGGTAATGTCACATGGCGTGTGAAGAGGGTTGATGTCACATGACGTGTTGAGAGGGTTAATGTCACATGGCGTGTGAAGAGGTTTGATTTCACATGACGTGTTGAGAGGGTTGATGTCACATGGCGTGTTAAGAGGGTTGATGTCATCTAACGTGTTGAGAGAGTTAATGTCACATGACGTGTTAAGAGGGTTGATGTCACATGGCGTGTTAAGAGGGTTGATGTCACATGACGTGTTAAGAGGTGTAATGTCACATGACGTGTTAAGAGGGTTGATGTCACATGGCGTGTTAAGAGGGCTGATGTCATCTAACGTGTTGAGAGGGTCAATGTCACATGGTGTGTTAAGAGGGTTGATGTCACATGGCTTGTTAAGAGGTGTAATGTCGCATGGCGTGTTAAGAGGGTTAATGTCACATGACGCGTGAAGAGGGTTAATGTCACATGACGTGGTAAGAGGGTTCATGTCACATGGCGTGTTAAGAGGGTTAATGTCACTTGACGTGTTAAGAGAGTTAATGTCACATGGCGTGTTAAGAGGGTAATGTCACGTAACGTTTTAAGAGGGTTATGTCACATGGCATGTTAAGAGGGTTAATGTCACATGGCGTGTGAAGAGGGTTAATGTCACATAACGTGTTAAGAGGGTTAATATCACATGGCTTGTTAAGAGGGTTGATGTCACATAACGTGTTAAGAGGGGTGATGTCACATGGCGTGTGAAGAGGGTTAATGTCACATGGCGTGTTAAGAGGGTTAATGTCACATGACGCGTGAAGAGGGTTAATATCACATGTTAAGAGGGTTGATGTCACATGGCGTGTTAAGAGGGTTGATGTCATCTAACGTGTTGAGAGGGTTAATGTCACATGACGTGTTAAGAGGGTTAATGTCACATGGCGTGTTAAGAGGGTTAATATCACATGTTAAGAGGGTTGATGTCACATGGCGTGTTAAGAGGGTTGATGTCATCTAACGTGTTAAGAGGGTTAATGTCACATGACGTGTTAAGAGGGTTGATGTCACATGGCGTGTTAAGAGGGTTGATGTCACATGACGTGTTAAGGGGTGTAATGTCACATGACGTGTTAAGAGGGTTGATGTCACATGGCGTGTTAAGAGGGTTGATGTCATCTAACGTGTTGAGAGGATTAATGTCACATGGTGTGTTAAGAGGGTTGATGTCACATGGCGTGTTAAAAGGTGTAATGTCACATGGCGTGTTAAGAGGGTTAATGTCACATGACGCGTGAAGAGGGTCAATGTCACATGACGTGTTAAGATAGTTAATGTCACATGGCGTGTCAAGAGGGTTAATGTCACATGGCGTGTTAAAAGGGTTGATGTCACATGGCGTGTGAAGAGGGTTAATGTCACATGGTGTGTTAAGATGGTTAATGTCACATGGCGTGTTAAGAGGGTTAATGTCACATGGCGTGTGAAGAGGGTTATTTAATGCCACATTACGTATTAATACGGTTAATGTCACATGATGTATCAAAAGGGTTAATATCACAACTTTAAAAGCATATTAGCACACGAAGTTCATTCAGTGCAGAAACCACACATGATCAGATAAATATATGCCATTGAATTTGAAATTATGAGTACTGTTGTTTATGTTTTATACAGGGGAATTTGGTGGCTGTTATTGGAGAAGTTGGAAGTGGTAAGGTGGGTACACATTAAAACATTAACTTGTCACATTGTAATTGAAAGTTGATAACAGACAATTTGTTGATAGATTTTTTCAAATTGACAACTGTATTGGAATGTAGTGAGTGGTCCACTGATCTGCGGTAATAAATGGTCAGAAGTAGTAATTAAATAATCGATAATAACATGTTGTATGTATAGCAATTCTATTTTACGGTGTCTATCAATGACTTTTACAGAGCACATTGTTCTCCACTATCCTCGGAGAGATAACACCCAAACAAGGACATGTACTCACGGACGGCACTGTGGGATATGTACCACAAAACAGCTGGATATTTTCTGAAACGATTCGTGAAAACATTTTATTTGGCAGTGAAGTATCCCAACGATACCACGATGTCCTGCATGTGTGTTCACTGGAAGAGGTAAGAGTTTACAAGAGTTTCACTAACAAACAGGATGTAATGGAAAACGTAGAAATGATATACAATAATTGCATTAACTAGCAATATATAATGAAAAACGTAGACATGATAACGTAGGAGTTTCACTAACTAGCAGGATGTAATGGAAAACGTAGGCATGATATATACGACTTTCAATAAGTAGAAGTATCATGTATATAATGGAAAACGTGGACATAGTATAAAAAACTTTCACTAACAAGCAGGACATAAAAAACGTAGGCATGCTATGCAAGAGTTTAATTAACTAGCAGGACGTAATGGAAAACGTACACATGGTATGCAAGAGTTTAATTAACTAGCCGGACGTAATGGAAAACGTAGACATACAAGGGTTTCACTAACTAGCGGGAACTAATGGAAAACGTAGACATAATATGCAAGAGTTTACTAACAAGCCGGGTGTGATTAAAAAAAATAGACACGATAAACAAGTCATTCACTAACTAGCTGCACGCAAAGGAACACGTAGACTTGCTATACAAGAATTTAAATAACTAGCAGGATGCAATAGAAAACGTAAAAACGAAAACGATAACGAGCATGATAGACAGGAGTTTCACTAACTAGCAGGATTTAATAAAAAACGTAGACATGATATACAATAGTTTCACTAACCTGCTTCCTAGCAGGACGCAATGGAAAATATAGACACGATACAAGAGTTTCACTAACTAGCGGGATTTAATAAAAAACGTAGACATGATATACAATAGTTTCACTAACCTGCTTCCTAGCAGGACGCAATGGAAAATATAGACACGATACAAGAGTTTCACTAACTAGCAGGACGCAATGGAAAATATAGACACGATACAAGAGTTTCACTAACTAGCGGGACGTAATGGAAAATATAGACACGATACAAGAGTTTCACTAACTAGCGGGATTTAATAAAAAACGTAGACATGATATACAATAGTTTCACTAACCTGCTAACTAGCAGGACGCAATGGAAAATATAGACACGATACAAGAGTTTCACTAACTAGCAGGACGCAATGGAAAATATAGACACGATACAAGAGTTTCACTAACTAGCGGGACGTAATGGAAAATATAGACACGATACAAGAGTTTCACTAACTAGCGGGATTTAATAAAAAACGTAGACATGATATACAATAGTTTCACTAACCTGCTTCCTAGCAGGACGCAATGGAAAATATAGACACGATACAAGAGTTTCACTAACTAGCAGGACGCAATGGAAAATATAGACACGATACAAGAGTTTCACTAACTAGCGGGACGTAATGGAAAATATAGACACGATACAAGAGTTTCACTAACTAGCGGGACGTAATGGAAAATGTAGAGATGATATGCAACAGTTTAACTAAGTAGAAGTATCATGTATGTAATGGTAAAATTAGGCATGATATGACGGATTTCACAGAAAAGTGAAAAAAACGATCACCTTCACTTGCCATCGTGACATAAAGGATAGCAGAAGTCACAATAGCAAATGGACAAAATTGATGATAAATACTGAATAAGTATTATACGCATGGAAAAATAAGGAAAATAAGCAGCTTATTTAATCACTTTGCGCATCAACCAAAACAAAAGTTAGATATGCTATCGTAAAAAAGAGACAAAAGTACATTTATTATGTATTCAAATGTCACGATAGCAGAAATTGTCTAAATTTGTCTTTTTGTCACAATAGGACATTTAGCACTTAAAAAACGTTCATACACAGCAGCCTAATACAACTAACGACACCTTATTATTTGAGTTTGATAACATTTGCGCGATTTTATAAGAGCATCATGCTCTTTTTCAATTTCAACAAGTAAAAAAATGATCAGAGACATTGTTTGTTGACTATTGTGACATATAGTCTACTGCCTTGAAATCATGAAATAATTTTTAAAATGAAATTCTTGGCATGAAAATATTGTTCTGAACTTAAACCAAAAAAAATTCTGCTGATTCTATTGTGGGGCAGCATGACTGCGGCAAATAATTATCTCACCCGCAGTGCCCATTTAAAAATTGTGATATCGTGACAGAAATCGGACAGAACGTTAATTTGTCCACTAGGGTGCCCCACTTTAGGACCATATTTTTAGCGTTTACATTATTTTTCGTCACCTGTAAATTTAACTGATGAAACATAAAATGTTGCTTTATCTTATGTTACGGGGTGTTTACGATGGAATCAGGGGGAAAAATCACCGAAATATATTATATGAAAATTTGGGACGTAACATACCGATCAGAAAGACTAATTATATGAGACAGATAACGTGAACTGATGTGAATGATAAGAACAAAACAATTAACAGTTATTGATATTTTAATCCCTTGACTCATACAAACATAATAATGTAAAATCGAGATGGCTCTTTCACAACATCGTTTTCATAGTCAATAGTCAGGAATATGAAAAGAGAAACAAACTTTAATACATCAAAATAAGTGTCAAATATCTATAAACTCTAAGTTTGACAATCACCCAAAATATCTGGTTGACGCAGATAATATTCTTATATCATACAAATACTATTTTGATTTTTCGAACTATTCAAAAGGGTGAATCTAAATGGTCATCAACTGAATAATTCAAATGAAACAGAACTAGTGAATTATCTCGCAAAAAATTATCAACATTAAATATACCAACATTAAATATCTGTACAAATACTATTTTGATATTTCAACCTTTAAAAACATAATGTAGGCGGGTGTGTGTATGGCGTACTGGAGTGATTACTACTCTGGCCAACGAGTCGACTCTTTGGCTAGATTCGTAGCGAGGGTCGGTGGTTCGATCCCCGGGCTGGGCAGTTGCAACACTGTTACAATTAGGAAGATAGAGTAGTTGGTGTTTCTGTTATTCAAGTGTCTATTTCTTGCCTCATGAATGCTGCTATTGTGACCATTTTTTTGTGAAATCGGCCATATACAAGAGTTGCACTAACTAGCAGGACGCAAAGGAAACCGTAGACATGGTGTACGAGAGTTTCACTAACTAGCAGGATGTAATTAAAAATGTAAGCATGATAATACAAGCGTTTCACTAACTAGCAGGATACTATGGAAAACGTGGACATGATATATACAAGAGTCTCACTAAGAAGAAGAAGAAGAAGAAGAAGAAGAAGTGTTTATTCAACCATAAAAAATTAGTAAATGAAACATGAGTGAAATAAAATTGACAGGGTGGTTTGGGAGACCTCCATTAAGACCACAAGGTCGCTAGCATGGAGGCCACCCATGATATCATCTATATAAACATATAACATTTTGAAGTTATGAGTAGTAAACATATGAGCTATACATGTGAAGTGAGCGAATATAATAGCTTTACTATAAAGTTTAACCTATAGACGTAGTAGTTATATAAAAAATAAAGTATGAAAAAATAAACTTTGATTCTGCCGTGCAAAACCAAAAGGCAGCATCTGCCTGCTTTACAAATAGGCTGATCCTGCCGTTTGGCTCCACAGAGCAGAATTCACTAGTTCAAATTGATACTGCATACATAGCAGTTTGAGATATTACAATCAGTAGCATATGTGTCTAAAAATATAAATTTGACATACGTTGAAAACCCGTTAAAACTATGAGTGTGTACTTTATCGGTTATTGATCGTGGCATGCTATTTACAGTTTTTGTTAATTGATATCGAACACAAGCTTTGGCAAAATTATGTTTTACAAAAGGTATGCGTAATTTATGTTGATTTCTTGTATTATGAGCATGGATTTCAGAATTGAGCCTAAGATTAAATACATCAAAGTATTTTGGGAGTAAATTGTGCTCGTATTTAAAGTAACATTTTAATAGTTGAAGGCGATATATGTCGTTTATTTTTAGGAGGTTCAATTCTTTAAATATCGGATCTGTGTGAGACAGGCGAGATTCCTTACGTATTATTCGTACTGCTCTTTTTTGCAATTTAGAAACTCGACTGTTTTCGCTGCCCCATAAAAGAATGCAATAGTTAATATGTGGTATTATTAGAGAATTGTAGATATTAATGAGAATATTTTGAGGAAGGGTGAATTTTAGTTTGTTCATTATACCTATTATTCTGACTATTTTATTTGAGACTTTGTTTAAATGATTTTTCCAAGTAAGATTCTTGTCAATGATCACCCCTAAAAAGTTAAAATTATCAACACATTCAATTTGTATTCCATTTATTTTGACAATTGGTAATTTAATTTGTTTCTGTGGTTTTCTGAATATCATGAATTTCGATTTAGCAGAATTTAGTGATAATTTGTTTACTTTCAACCAAGTGCTTATTTCTGCTAATTCTTTATTCAATTTGTTATTTTTGTTGAGATTGCTGAAATTAGCGAATAGTGTAGTGTCATCTGCGTATACAATGAATTTAAATAATTTACTTGAAAAAGAAATATCGTTCAAATAAATAATAAATAATAGTGGGCCCAAGATAGAACCCTGAGGAACTCCTGTGGTAATTGGTATGAATTCTGACTTAATATTGTCGTCTTCTACATATTGTAATCTATTAGAGAGATAGCTTTCTAGAAGTTTTAATGGACAGCCATGCTAACCAGCAGTATGTAATGGAAAACGTAGACATGATATCATACAAGAGTCTCACTAACTAGCAGTAATACGTAGATATGAGATCGCTAACTAGTAGGGCGGATTAAGGGTCGAACCGTGACCGGCTGGACAAAAGTATGAAATTTGACACAGTTACTCCTGCGATATTACTGATCAATTTCAGAAGGGTAGCCCAAAAATCTGAGAAAATTTTCTTTGTAAAAATTGCATTTTACGTAACCATGGCAACACAAAAAACTTGAACAATTAAAATCGGTGATTCAATGCATAATAAATAAATAAACCCTTTTGAAAACTGATATACACGGAAAATACATCATCCTCTTATATAGAGTGGCAGTAAAACCTTGGTTTTGTTAGAAAATTCCGGTTACCATAGCAACCAGGTATGCATTATTACAGAAAATTAATTGTACTTGTCATTATTCTTTAAATAAACGAATTATAGCGTTACAGAGAGTTATATTAACACTAACAGCGCTTCTGTAAAACATTATCGACAATCTCAGATAACAGTGATAACATAAACAAGTGATGATATAGAAATTATCATGTTGCCATGGATACCGACGAGATATCCTCTGATACATTTCTTCACAAAATATATACATATACATTACATAAATGCTTTAAATGAATCACCAGTTTATTATTTGGATAAAAAACTTAATCCCCCGTGTTTGCCTGATACTCGACATCAAAAATTTTATGACGTCATCATTTTATGACGTCACATCTTGCTTATTATCGCTGATTACTCAGATCGGACAAACTTTTGAGTATCACTCAATAATTAATAATATGTTTCATTGTAAACGACTGAAGATCATGCATGGTCTGTTAGATCATGGTCTTATTTGACCCATTTGAACGATTTTTTCTGGCAAATAGACACGCCTGGTTTTAAAAAGATCAGCAAATGATATTTTTATCTAAGGGGGACAACCTCGTGAATAAGCTGCTAAAAATATGTAAGAAGATAAAATGCAAAATGATCGCCGGTGGCCAATTTTGGATCTGATTAATTTCTAACTTTTGGAATACAAATCCAATCTTATTGTGCAACACCTCATTTTCGACTAAATCAATCTTGACAAATTCATTAAAATGTTTATTGAAGGTCAGCTGACGATGAAATCCAAGATGGCGGTCATTTAGGATACATGTTCTCAACAATAAAAAAAAGCTTCCATCTTCCATGTAACACACCTTTTCGACAAAATCAATGAGGACAAACTCAATAACAATATGTTTTATGTTTCAAGATCCTCTACGGATTATCAAATCCAAGATAGCGGCCATTTTCAATTCAGTTTATTCATTGCATTTCAAACACAAATTTCATCGTAAACAAGCTGCTTAAGTTTTTTGGGAGCCTTGGAAAATAAAGCATTATTGTGACGAAATTTTCCTTCTTACTACTTCACCCATTTTTTTTTTGTTTCTCACTCATTTTCAGTTGCTTGTTGACGCGTGAGTCCCTCTAAGTTGTGATCCTGGGCACATATAGATATGATTTTCAGAATCAAACCTTTTACGACAGATCGTGTCCGTTAAACCAGCCTGGCCCCTGGGTAAAGGGTAGCCCAACCATTCGAGTAACTGTACTTGTTTTATTAGTGATTCCGTAACCATAGCAACAACGGTGAACAATTAATACGTATTACATATCATACATATTAGATTCAGTTATTGTATGTATATATATATATATATATATATATATATATATATATATATATTTACATCAATTGCATAAACAGAAATACATTTCATTTCTAATATACATGTATTTATACCGTGACAACCCATCATCAGCTCATTGTGTTTGAATGTTCCGTGAGCCATACAATTTTACAAATAAAACTGTAATAATCTTTCCATTTGGGCTCGTGTGATATTTTCACATACCATACTAAAATGTTATTTATATCATGATACTGATGTATGTAAGCAAGACAACGAAGTATTTCTGATATTCATAGTGGCCAGGGAATATTTTTGTGAGAGAAAAATCATCTATGTCTTCACCACGACATTGACTTGCTATGTAAAGTCGTCCAAAGAGATTGCAGTCGTTTTGGGGCCCACAATTACATTCTGTTCGTATATTTTGCATTTGCTTGTTTTGAACAGACAGAAACTATTTGTTTTATTTTATATTTTAATGGGAGACTTTTGTTCGGTAGTGACGTTTGTTACATATTTCTGGTATTTATAACTGCTAAACAGTTAGTTTGTGGGAAATAGACAAGGCAACTTTTTCGTATCTTCCGGGTCGAATTTAATTGTTAAAATCAATATTCTCACTTGTTCCCTCGCGCCTACTAACCACCTCACGAATACAAAATTGTCAGTGAGGGCCACAGCGTCACAATAGGTTTTGATGGAATCGTTGTTTTTGGTCCTGTCGCATATAATACATATAATACATACAAATGTATTGTGCGACTTAGGCAGCGCCCAGCAGTGTTGAAAGTATTTTTTGAATTCCAGTAAGAGTGTATTCATGTCTATTATGTATCGGAAACCAGCGTGCATAGTCCACATGGTCCAGTGCACAAAAACATAATACAAAAGCCTCTAGTGATGCCATAAGTACGAGAGTGTATTTAGAACATAACGATGTTTTTTTCTAATCCGTCATAACGCTCTCATAATCCGTTATTACGGTCTCATAATCCTTTATAACGGTCTATTATTTCGTTATAGCGGATAGTATTCTTTTAACGGTCTAGTATTTCGTTATAACGGTCTAGTATTTTTATCACGGTCAACTATTCCGTTATAGCGTTGTGGTATTTCGTTATAACGATCTACTATCCCGTTATAGTGGTGTAGTATTTTGTTAGAACGGTCTACTAATTGATTGTAACGGTCCTCCACCAGACTACTAACTCGTTATAACGGTATACTAATCCGTTATAACGGAATAGTAGACCGTTATAACGAAATACTAGACCGTTATAACGGATTAGTGGACCGTTATAACGGAACACTATACCGCTATGGCAGAAAAGTAGGCCGTTATAGCGGAATAATAGACCTCTATAACAAAATAGTAGACCGTTAAAACGGATCAGTAGACGTTATAACGGGTTAGTAGACTGATATAAAAAAATAAAGGGCCGTTATAATGAATTAGTGGATCGTTATAGCGAGTTAGTAGACCATTATAGCGGAAACAACATGCCGTTATAACGCAATAGTAGACCGTTATAAGGAAATATGCGATCGTTATAACGGAATAGTAGACCGCTCTAACGGACTAGTATACCGCTATAGCGATATACTAGACCGTTGTTACGGATTAGTAGACCGTTATAAAGAAATAGTAGACCGTTATAATGATGAAATAAACTCTCATAATGGAATAGTAGACCTTTATAACGGATGAGTAAACCGTTATAACGACATAGTATACTGTTACAACGAAATATTACATCGTTATAACGGAAAAATAGAGCGTTATAACAAAATACTAGACTGTTATAGCGAAATACTAGACCGTTATAGGGGAACAGTAAGCCGTTATAACACATCTTCATGTCGTAAATGCACTTTTCAAAAAAAAGATGTCGGATTTACTTTAAGCAACACGGGGCCACTGCCCAAGCAGACTGATCAAGAAAATCGACTTTTGTTTTCTAGAGAGCCTCATTCAAATGCAAACCACCGAACATCACTATAATTTGGTTTTCATCGTAGATTTCTAGCCACTGCCATTGGAGGATTTAACAACAGCAAAAAATGGTTGATAAACAGCAACGACAGCCAGTTACCCAGGATTAAGATATTCTGTTATGTTATGCTGTATGACCATGCATCCCATGTCTAATCATAGCCACAGCTGCAGCTTTTTCATTAAAGAAAGGGACACATGGGTCAATAGGTTGTTGTTCAAATGCATGAAAAAGACCCATTCTGTATAGTGTTTCTAAATCCGTGTCTCTCCTTATATGGGGTACTGGGATGATTGCTAGTAGTAGTACTTTTTCCCCCCATCCGGGGAGGGTCATTAGGGATCTGTTTCGTCTGTTGGATGCTGTTACGGCATTGTACGGAAGCACTAGTCTACAGCAATCATCCAAGGGCAGCTGCAGCCTCCTCGTATCTGGCTATAATCTTCGGGCGGATTGCCAGTGGCGTACCCTGGTTCCTCCGCTCAACAGCGGAGCCAATGCAGCACCCGCATCAGTGCTGGCGCTGATGTAGGCTGTGGTAGCCTTAAATATCCGGCAATAGCGTGTTTGACATTAGGTCTCTCACGTGGGATGAATGGAGTTACCCAGAGGGAGTGATCCTTCCTATTGTTACTCTGGGGACTATCCGACCCGAGGATAGCGGAGCTGCGCAAAATGCCAAAGAGTTTCATCATTAAATTGTACAACGAAACTCAAGTCTCCGGCCGTCTGGGCATGTCTGGGGGTATATCCCCTAGACATGCCCAGAACCCCTTATCGGGCGAGCGAAGGAAAACGCTCTCAATAACCCACCATGCCCTTTCGCCCCCACCCTCACATCATCATCTGTACATCATTCATCTCATCAATTGACCACAACGTTTTTATCGTATTATAATGTCACTTAAAAGACCTTTTGTGCCGAAAAGTGACGTAAAGCAATGATTTACTACTACTACTACTCTCCTTATATAGAACAGAAGCGGTTTGTTTTCGCCCCGCAGTTTCTTCTGCGATGGCATTTTCAAAACCTGTATTGATACTATGTCTTCTGTGCGTGATACATGAACGTAGCGCTCTGGGAGACAAAGTCGGCATATGTAGTACTACACTCACGACTTATTGGCTCGTGGAATAATACCAAACAGCAACCACCCTACGGTGATGGAAACTGAAAAATACTCATTCCAGTACCAAGAGGGACGTGGCACAATGGTACAATGGGTAAAGCCGTGAGAGTCCGATACTCGCTTGATGTAGGATTTGAGAAATATCATGTTTCTCTCAATGCTGGGACATCATTGTTTCGATGTTGTGCCCTTGGGCAATGCACTTCGCCCTCACGGGCTTCACTTCACTCAGGTGTAAATGAATACATGTTCTAATTATCTGGTAGGACATAGATGGCAATACGAGAAGTACCCAGCGCCGAAATGGTTGCAGTGCTGTATGCTCCAAAGAGGAGTTGAAATGGTACATGAATGAACAGGTCCAGTGACCAGGGGGAATGCTAATTATTGTGATTGTCAATTATTTTCCAACTTCTCGTAAGTATGTGAATATTTCTTTAAGTCGGGATAATTAGGCAATGGAGGCTCCTTATAGTTGGTATGGCGTGATATTGCGATTGCTTTGTTATTGTAAATCAATTACATAATTATGATATTATATTGTTGAGCAGGTTTAAGATGTTTGTGCATCCTGGTGCTGTACATTTAAGAAAGATTCAGACAATTTGAAGGAATGAAGACGAATAAACATACAGTGGGCTATTCATGCCATCAAACTGTGAAAAATCTCAATTTTAATCGTGATGTAATAATCTTTCTACCAGCCCCAGCTCTAGCAGTGGGCGATCGTGTATACCATGAAAAGTAGATTAAAAAAAATAACTTTCGCTTTCAATGAAGGACAGCAAAACTCAAGCTTCAATAATTATTATTTGTTTGAATTCGTTGTCATCGTCTCTACAGTCTGCTCAATATAAACCTTTGTGGTGGTTTCTGAATGCTGCCAAACTTAATTGATACTCAGATTCGTTTGAAATCACGGCAATAATGATGTGTCTTAGAAGTTGGTGTGCGTGTAACCGTCACATGGATTCCATCGGCTGCCTTGCTGTCAGCGGGACATTTGAATAAGTCACCTCCTCCACTTGTGATACAATAATTTCAATTCATGTTGTACGGAATGCATGTACACATATTCCGGGTGAGGGGGGGGGGGGGGGCGGAAATATATAAAACGTTAATATATAAAACAGGCAGACTGATTGCCCAAACCCTTGTCCGTGCATGTAATGTATTGACCAAAAACACGCTTTTGAACATAGTTTTCACTGAAATGACATCCTTTAATATACAATGTGGGGTTAAAAGGCCCTTGACCATACAAAGTATATATGGACCAAAGCATACTTTGGAATATCCATTTTTAACAAAACTCTTTTAATTATGTATAAACGATGACAAAGTTAATGTTCAGTGCTTGTGGGCTTCTTGTTAGAAAATAACCCTCGCAAATTTTGAGGAAAAAACGGCTGAAAAATCAAAGGAAACATGCCCTACTGGCATTAAAAAAAAGTACGCAGCGGTAATAAACACGGTGTGACGTCATAAAATCATGACGTCATACAATTTTAAAAGTCGAGACAATCACGAGGGTAATTATTTTTTTCACAAATAATATTTAAAACATCTATATATATTTATATGATAAAAAAATATTTTGTAAAAAATATACGAATAGGCCTATCTGTCAGAGGATATCTCCTAGGTATCCATGGGAACATGATCATTACTGTATATCCTCACTTGCTTATGATATCTTATCTGAGATTGTCTATAACGTTCTAAAGAAGGGCCGGGGGTGGTAATATAAAGTTGGGTGACGATATAACCCGTTAATTTGGAGAATAAAGACAGGTATAATTAAATTTCTGTATTTATGTATGCCTGGTTGCTATGGTAACCGGAAATTTCGCGGTAACCATGTGTTTTACTGCCGTTATTTTCTAGGTGGTATTGTTTATCGTCGGGATATCAGTTTTACGGAGATTTATTTATTCAGCTCACTTGAAATCACAGATAGTATAGATATTACTGATTCAGGCTTTTAGTGTTGCCATGGTTACGTAAAACATGATTTTCACTAAGAGAATTGACTACGATTTTTGGGCTACCCTTCTAAAATTGTTCAGTAGTGTCTAAGGAGTAACTGTGCAAAGTTTCATTCTTTTGTCCAGCTGGTCACGCTTTCACCTATTTTGGGCCATAATCCGCCATACTAAACTGGCGGGTTGTAATGTAAAACGTAGACATTATTATACAAGAGTTTCACTAATAAGCAGGATGTAATGAAAAACGTAGACATGAGGTCTATAAAATTCTTGCTCTTGAATAATTTGTTTTCTGTGATCCGTAGGATATGTATATTGTAATGAATATATTTTTTATGAATAGGAGCATACATATAGGATTATATATCACACCGTTTACCATTATTAAATGTGTTTATAATCATGTGTTGTGCTCTTTGATATTAATTGTCATTATATTTTTAGGACTTAAATATTTTCCCTGCTGGTGACCAAACTCAAGTAGGTGAATACGGATGGTCCCTTAGTGGTGGACAAAAAAGTAGAATTAATCTTGCTCGGTAAGTAGGCCTATTTAGGCAATTCTTTTAATTGCCACACCTGGGAACTCAATGATTCCAAGTGCATAGCATAACTGATTGAATATAATTGACTTATCTTCTAATATTGAAGACACCCTACAATCCCTTATTGTCCATTCACAACCAGCTAATATTACTGTGTACAGAAATAATATAACATAGGGTTTCACTTCTTCAATAATTGATGTTGGTTAACATAATATTAATGAATACCCCTTATTTATTTAATGTAGGGCTGCTTTCACTGAGAAGGACGTGTATCTACTTGATGACCCTTTAAGTGCTGTGGATGGCAACGTTGGGGATACGATATTCGAAAGGTATGCATGTTTTTTTTTTAAATTTGGCTATCATAAAAGATTAAATTGATTGCTTATGATGCTACTCTTACGTAAAATTCGTGGAGAGTGGCATTCAACAACAGCTTGCATTGCCATACAGAGTCTGCCGCCAGGATTAATGTCAGACAGCGTGCACAGGATAAAGTGCTGGCTGTCTGGGTGACAAATGTATCTACGCGTACACATAGTATACCTACCCAATTCCGGTTCAATGTTGGGCAAGCGTCGCAGCGTCCAGTTCATGATCGTTCTAGTGATAGAAGAGACAGCGTGAGGCCTTGAACCGATGATGGATTAAATTAATAATTCAATGGTGGACCCCTATCCAAAATGTTGAGGAAGTGGCATAAAGAGCGGTCTAGCATTAAACTATAACATTGTGTCAACCCGTGCAAGTTGAAACTATAGCATTATTTCAAATCGTGCAATTTTAAACTATATCATTGTTTCAACCTGTGCATTTTTGAGGTAATGTTTGCAATATCAGCATTTTAATAACCCAATGCCGCTTCATTGCTGGACCACCGTCGCCGGCGCTGACCCAACATCCAATCAGCACTGGCCAGTGCACCGTGCTTGCTGACAGACCCACACAATGCCTGCTCAATAATGGGCCAGCGTCACAAACGACGACCAGACCTATAGATATCAGTGCATATGCATGTAGTTGACAATAAGCTTATGCTACAGTGATAGGCCAGCATGTAGCTTTGATGCTGGCTTAATGTTGGCCCACCATCTTTGACGCTGTCCCACCGTATGCGACGGCTGCGGCCCTGGCACAACCTTATATGAGTGTTGGCTCATCATCGTGTGTTCTTTTTTGCATTTATGGGGGCAGATATGACAGGCGATACCTTTAAACACAATGTTGGGTTCGTGTTGGTGAAGCGTCGTAAACAGTGGTCCAACATCAAGCTAACGTTGACTTGCAATAAAAGCTCTGGCATTCAAGTTTCAAAGAAACGAAATGAATATATTGAATATTGTGGCCGAGGGGTAGTGTGCTCGGCCTCAGACCACCTGGCTCGAATTTCGAATTTATGTCTGGAGTATAGGCCTATCCATGCTATTGGCTTCTATTTAATATCACCATCCTCAGGAGGTTCTCCTGGCTCAGTTTAGCCTACATGGTCTCAAAGTCCCATTACAATACATGTAATATGCCTCAATTCCACGAGCCGATTTTACTTCTTTTTGCCCTCCCCGCTATCTAGTGCCGCATATCATAATGAAGCCTGGACTATGTTTTTGTCAAAAACAGCTCTGATATGGGTTTGCTACCCGGAAAGATTTTGAGCTTGGCCCCCTGGTGTGTAAAAAAGTCACCATAGTTCAAATTAGGTTTAAATTCAAACCCACTTTCGCAGAGCAGACACACATCTTCTTAACCCACTGTATCCCTGTGTGGGCGGGGGCCCTAGGGTAGTGGTTAGCACCGCTGCCTTTCACGCCAGAGTCCGGGGTTAGGTTCCCGGTCTCGGCGGTTTGAAAGAAACAAAAATGTTTCTTCCCCATCCACGTGTGAAAGTCAGTATTGTGGGGAGCCTCCGTGACCGAGAGGTAGCGTGCTCGGCCTCAGACCGCCAGGGCTCGAATTTCGAATCCTGTGTCTGGAGGACAGTGTCATCTCAATCATCTCACCATCCTCAGGAGGTTCTCCTGGCCCAGTTTAGCCTATATGTGCACAAAGGTGGCCTAAAGCCCGATTCATTTCATTTCATTTGTATCCCTGTCAGATTATCAAGAACCAGTTATATCTGATATCCGACATGAAGGAGGCATTGTGTACTTAATAAATATCCACAGAAATATAACTTCTTCTTTTTTGTTTTTAATTCAACAGAGGTTGAAACAGCCGCATTGGAAATACACATCGTTTATTCAGTAGGGTGGCATGTACTGATGTCACAATATTTTGTGTTATGATTCCATCATTGGTATACAACTGCCGTGATTTCGGCTTATTTAGGGTGGTGAAACCACATGTGCACAAAGGTATTCTCAAACCCCCCTCATTTCATTTTATTTTTGTAATAATAGGCCTAATAAAACCTTCTAAGCCAGTGTTATACATTCACACACCGTCCTTATTATCAGGCTTACCATAGAGGTAGTTATATGGACCTATATACTCCTATTTTCCTGTTTAAATTATGCTATTTATGCCCAATTGACTAGCTTTGCCTACACGCTTTCATCCAAACTAGCTTTAAAATCAAATGTATCTTCTTACTATTCCATAGATGTATCTTGAAATATTTGAGAAACAAAACGAGGATATTGGTGACACATCAGCTCCAGTACTTGAATCAGTGTGACTGGGTTGTGATTGTGCATAACGTAAGTTTGATACATAACCTAGTTTAGTGCTTAAATTTGCATCCAAAAAGTCGTTTAGTGGTTTCTGTAGCCTATGTTAGCCTGCTCTGAGCAAGGGAGTCTATACCACAAAGTCCTGAAAAAAAACATTACACCTGTAGTGAATAACATATACTTATAACAAGCATGTATTATGGTTAATCTATGCTAATAGATTGTTGACTTGATGTTGACCCGATTTACACACTGTATTCTGCCTCTTTATTATGTATGACAGGGCCATCTGGTGGAACAAGGCACGTTTAGTGACGTGTCTCAAACTGAGGCTTATAAGCATCTACAGTATAAAAGTGAAGAGAAACAAAGCCCAAGTACTTATTATGTGGGCGCGGAGAAGATACCTCTAGCTCCGTGGGCAAATAGTGTAGGGGAAGAAGAATATCTGCAGGTGAGTAACAAATATTTATATGCTATAAGTAGACTATTTTCTATATGTTGGAGTTCCTTTAAAAATTTTGAAAAAAAATTGACTTATTTTCTATTCAATATTCACAGGTAAAATCTAGAGATGAAGCAGACGAAGTATCACCAGTGAGTATTTTAATACCGAAATTGCAAATACTAATGCTACTATGATTATTATTTCAAAAGTACGGCATAACTCTTACAACGCTGACATTTTCATGTATAAAACAAACGTTATTTTCAATGTGAAATCATCAGAAATGACATAATTAGCTTTTTTCGCTTCATTTGAATACATATGTTATGGTTATATGGCCATCATATTTTTAAGTTTGGACCTTGTGGTCCAAACATATTGAGTTTTCCTGGGTTCTGGCTCGTTTGTATTCCGCTATGTCCAAAAATTGGTGTGCTATTTCTCATTCAATCAACTTCAAACTTTGGCACAATGATCCTTAGGTATTGGGGAGGTGTGTTTTTAAGAATTCCCAGTTATTCTTCAGGATTTATTCAGGATTTCTGGATCACTAAGTGTGGATCAATGTCGGTTCAATGATGTACATGTCAGGCAAAGCCTCATTCACTGTACAGTGATATTTAGACCAGTCAATAGGGGCCTTTTGTAATAGGGACTCCATACCAGCACCCTTTAAGCACCATTTACATTTAATAATTAAAATAAATTTATTCAGTAATGTTTCAATGACGAGTCAGCGCTGCAGACAATGGCCCAGCATTGAAGCAATATTACGTGTTTGATATGGAAGTAGAATCCTTTTAAATGCTACATGATCCAGAAAATTCTTAATTAATCCAGATGAACAACTGGGAATTCCTAAAAACATATAGCACTGTAGGCCTACCTCCCCAATACCTAAGGATCATTGTGCCAAGGTTTGACGTTGATTGGATGCAAACTTGCATGAAATAGCACTCCAATTTTTTTACATAGAGGAATAAAAACAGTCCAAACATAATAACAGTTGAAATTCCATTCGAACACGAAACGTCAACTCAATGTTGTTTTAACGTTGGGCCATCGTAACAGACAGGGATACAGTATTAGGTCAGCAGAGAGACAAGTCAATGTGTTTACTGGGCCCTATGGATATCTTCCATTTGACAGAAAAATATATCTATTTATTTAAAAGTACAAAAGCTGAGTGTGTACTTCTCATCTCTGAAATTTGAAGTCTGAAATCCAAACTCTGAAGTCTAAAATTCCAATTCAAAATGACTGCCAAAAACCCATAAGCAAAATTCCAATCAATCTGTCATTAGAAAAATAACCCAGCAAAATTCAAAATGACCGCCAAAAATGATTTAACTTTATTGTTACTTGAAAAGTCACAATTCCCCTCTAGTTTTAGTTCTGTCTGCTTAGGGGCCGTTTATAGACATCAGCATCTGGCTCCTATAGTCAGATTCTGATGTCTAAAGACGGCCCACGTACTGAAAGGGTTAATTGACTTATTTGTATTATCATGAAATATATTACTGACATATTAAGACAGACAGACAGAACAGAACACGTTTATTTTACCAAATTACATGGCCGGGGACCCTTGCTAAGCTTACAAATTAATGCTGTCACGAGGGCCACCCAAATGTTGTAATACCGTATATACAATCACATTATCATAGCAAATAGACATGCATAATACATACATGCATAGGCCCACATACGTATATACACATATACAAATACATACGCACATATGATACATATATAGAAATACATGCATATATATACCTACATAAGTGCATACATATGCAAAAATATACATATACATTATACATAATACAAAAACACACGTACTATTAACTGTTGTATCCAGTATATAATATACTAGCAATACAATATAATACACAATACACAATAAAAATAACACAATAAAAATAATGTTATATACATGAATTATTTACCATCGCAGAAATATATTTGTGTATTAAAAATTATTTCATACATAACAATTATTATTTTGACATATGTCAAAGTATTTAATCCAAAAGATATAATTTAATGTAAAATGCAAAACCATACAAACTATGAGTTGTTAATTTTTGAGGAAATGCGTGATGGATGCGACATGTTAGGTTTTGATTTATTTGACGTGTGTTGTATCTGTGCATATATGTGTGACGTTTGGGTAAACAAGAATTGAAATAAAAAGGTAGTGTGTGATTTTGTATTTCATAAATACATTTAAGGTGCTGTAATTGGTGAATATCGTTTAGTTTTAGAATTTTCTACAGTTTGAATATAGGATCAGTTTGAGCATCATATCTACTACATGTTATTGTTCTATTAGCTTTTTCCGAAGTTTTAAAAGTCTGGATGTTGAATGACCATACAGCAATCCCATAAAATACAGTACACATTTTTAAAATATCAAAAGGAAGAATGTTTTTTTTTTCAAGAATCTGTTGGTTTTGGAAATTGTAATTGAAATAGCGTTTATGTGATTTACCCATTTTAGGTTACTTTGAATTATAATGCCTAGACAATCAAAATATGTGACAGATTCTTTTTCAGCAGTTTAGTTAACTATAACCTTCCGCCGAGGCAACTCAAAAACCATAAATTTCGATTTTTAAGACAATTTATTTACTTTGCGCCAATTATTTACCAATTGTGCTTGTTTAATAATGTTTGAGATATCTTCTATTTTCTCAAAATCCCCGGGGTTTCAACTACAAAATACAGTTGTATCGTCTGCACAAATATTAAATTTGAAAAAAACGCTCACAAGAGGTTAATTATGTAAGTTATGAGGAAAAGAGGGCCTGATATAAGCTTTAGGGTACACCAGTTTTAATCGTTTGTGATCGTTTGTGTTGTACAAGATATTTCGCCCATTTGGACAAACTGTTTTCGGTTTAATAATTAGTTTTTGAATAGGGATAATTCATTATTTTTTTTATACAATTTAGATAATAATATACTGTGGTCCAAGGTATCAAAATGCTTTAGAAAGATCAAGATATATATTAATTGGTATGTTCCCTCTATCCACTTCGTGTGTCACATTATCAATTATAAATGAAGAGCAGCTAGTTCTGTTGAATGGTTGACTCGAAAGCCGTACTAATTTTTATAATACAATTTTTTGGTAAAATACTCACGTATATGTTCAAATATAACCTTTGCAAATACTTTTGAAATTCATGGAAGTACCGAAATTTACCGGCAATTAGCAATTACTTTTATCATCTTTTTTTAAACAAAGGAAATACTTTATTAAACAAGTTATCGGCTATGTTACTTCTACATTTATCAGTTTGAAGAAATATCATCAAAAATAAAGCTATTTTTTAAATTAAAAGAATAAACTATATTATTAAAACATCTGTGTCGTTAACACTATGTAATTCAAAGATATGATTTTTTTAACTATCGTTTATATGAGCGTAAGCCTTATAACTAACTATAGCTACTTCGTCTGAATTTTTTTTTTAGAAAAAAACATCTCGTAAGTTGGATATAAAGGTGTGGTGGCATTATCTGACTGCAGGAACATTGTGGGGTCTGGCTATTACTGTTTACAGCATGTTAACATTGACTTCTATAGTAAGTAAATGCAAAATATGATCAAGTTTGCAGTATTTTTATGAAGTAACAAAGTAACAAAGTATATTCAGCACCTAACTTGTTAGTTGCAGAAACAAATACTTTGCATATTTATTCTGAAAAGTTCGTATTGTTGTGATTAAAAGGTGCATTTCGATTTCAAAAGCTGAACAAATATGTAGAAACAACTAAAGGTCCGAGCGCATTTACGACTTCATTGGCTTATAATTGTGTACATCAGTACGTACAGTGTCATCTTGTTTTCTTACAGATGTGCTTGGTGCTGGCAGACTGGTGGTTACTGCACTGGTGAGGAAAATATTACTATACTTTATCAACTAATACTCAGGGCTAGTTTTCTGAGAATGATAGGATAACGTACCTTTTAAACTTTTTTAATCACATAGTGTAAGCATATTTTATTGACAATTGAAGCAGTACAAATGTAGTCGAGGCTTCTCTTGCGATGAAAAAAAGTAAAATAATTGTTGCATGACATGTAAACAAAGTGGTATGGTATTGCTGCACAAAATTCATTATACATTAAATCTTTGATATACAGAATAAAGAATAGTTATGACAATTATTATAAATCTTATGACAAATTATTCATTATGTTACATTTTTATCCACTTGAAGTTGTGTCTCGCTATTGCAACTCACAACTTCAAATGGCCAACAAATATTTACATATGTACAATTTTAATTGGAAAAAACGGCAATCTAGCAAATTCAGTACGCATTTCTCGTGAAAATTTGCTAATGTGAATTTCAAAGAAAAGGGCTAAAAACGGCTATAGGCGTGATTAGGATAAATGTTATGACTGATGTGGTTTTGGATCAGAGTTTCAATCGCGTAAACGAGGGATTGTTCTTTTTTCCACAGGATACAGCCGGCTTATTTTGAAGTGAGCATGTATAATACAAGCAATGGCTCTGTGACATATATGAATATCACAGCATCGTCACCAGAATATATCGCATATAGAGATTATCGACTTGAAGTGTATGCCGTCATTATTATAGGGTTAATAATGGCTGCAGAAATAAGATCTCTTCTTTTCTTCATCTACACACCATCTGCTGCGGAATCTCTACACAACAGAATGTTTAAAAGAATCATTAATGCACCCATTGCTTTTTTCGAAAAGACCTCTGTTGGTGAGCTTTGAAATGGAAATTTGTATTTTTTCTTAAATTAATATGCAAATATATATATATTGTTATTTTTATGACAAGTTATGAAATTTTGCATGAAAATACATTGATCAGTGACTTTCCAAATACTGCTCCACCTAAAAAGAAATCCCGCTATTTTTCAAGTCCGCCCGTCAGTCAAAACCCCTGCGCGGATTATTTCCAAATATATTCCGTATGCATACTGGTCCTGGGGAATTTGCCTGGTGTTTTTTTTACGTTCTCAGTTTCTTTAACAAAATCAAAGATGACCGCCAAAATCCTATGCCATTTTCTAATGCTTGAACCGCTTTATGAATTTCTTTCATGTTTGGTTTAATGGAAATACCTAACCCTGGACGTGTGCTGATTAGCTTTTGGCGTGATTCTGATTAAAAACAACTTTGATTAGTTTACGTTTTAGAACATTAGCGGATATTTCAGATGATTGATGTATTTCAGCTGCGAAATCTATGTGGAGCGGGTGGAGACACAAGCTTTGTCCCTCAGGAAAATCTAGCTTTCATCCTTATTTGTAAAGCTTAAGTCATTTTCCAAGATGACCGCCAAAAAACGTTGTGACGCGATATCTTATGAATCATTTGTTGATTGTATGCAAATTTAACTCAATTGTTCTCTATTTATTGCTCATGATCCAACATCCAACTTTTTAGAAGAATTCATTAAAAACAAAATCACGGACAGCAGCCATATTTAAAGGGACCCTTGGGATGAGACATTTTAAATTTGGTCAATTTTGAAAATTTAATTTATATGAAGCTATATAGCTATATAGCCTACTGATCTTAACTAAAAATACAAAATAGTCAAAAACAATTTTAAAGTACTGAAAAAAAGTGAAATAATTGTATTCTCAGGTCGTATATTGCCATGTAAACAAAACAAGTCAGCAATATATACAGCACTTTGCACCACCTATTCCCACGTTTGGGACGGTGATATGAAAGCAATAACCGCTAATTGGTGTCTTTTAGTCAGGACATGGGTGAATACACCTGCAACACTGATTGTCTGCCCAACAATAGGCCGACGGCATCAATATGTGGCCTAATACTATAGGAACATTCAACCGTCCTTTAGCAAGTGTTTAGGTATACCAAAAGTTTGTTTGGGTTTTAAGCGGATTCATAGAAATGTTGATAAAAAATATTTTTTTTAATCTAAAAACTCTGAAAAAAATAAAATCATGATCTGGGGGATACACTACTTCATTACAAAACTAAAAAAATGATGTCATCCCAGGGAGCTGCTTTAAGACATCGGTGGTGGTTGGAGAGGGGCATTTATTTTTAATTATTGTCTGTCTAAATTATAGTCCGTCCAAGTTGATGACCTTTCAAAAAATCCATAAGATAATAAAATATAATGTTGACAATGTGTAATTCATGGTTCCAAGAATCAATAAGATAGTAGCAAATTGTATTAACTTTGAAACAAGTGTTTGAAACTTATGCCGTTTCGCCTCGCTTGCAAGCCTTGACACATACTAGTGTCCTGGCTATGAAATGGCTCAGACATCGGCGGAATGTACCGCACCTACACCTCCATCTATGTGTCTACCCACACAGATCAATACCTGAACTTTACATCTCGCCATCCTCTGGTACACAAACGATCTGTGGTACGTACTCCAACTAACAGGGCCAAATTATATGTGACTACACCTGACGACCAAGAAGCAGAAATAGACCATGTCCATAATACCCTTAGAGCCAATAATTATGAAGAGTGGGCCCTCAATGTCCCCATATCTAAACCACACAAAATGGATAATAATAATAAACACCAACATCAGACGTTTGATGATAGGCCTCCCCTATGTAGAAGGCACGTCTGAGATCCGGGCTCGGATATTCAAATCCCACGGTGTAATACAAGCTGACCAATACCATGCGGTCCATATTCGTTCATCCCAAGGATAGGACCCCGAAGGAAAGACAATGTGGCACGATCTATCACATCACCTGCATGTGTGGGCGAACACTGCCTCAACACCGGACATAGTATGTCAATTACCAACTTCAAAATCCTAGAAAGAGAAATAGACTAGCATAAACGCATAATCAAGGAGGCCATCCACATACGCCAGCGACGCCCAACTATGAACAGGGATCAAGGCTACCAGCTACCACCCATCTACGACAAGATCATTCCGCCGATGTCTGGTCATTTCACCGCCAGGACACCAGTATGTGATCAAAGCTTGCCAAAGCTAGTCGAAACGTCATAGGCCTAAATTTCAAACACTTGTTCCAAAGTTAATACAATTATTTTACTACTATCTTATAATAAACATAAGTTATATAATTATATGATTGGAAAATTATCCAAGCAATACAAATACTTTTTCCAACATGGCCACCAAACAATTGTGAATAAGATATCTTATGAAACATTTGTTGATCGCTTTCTAACTTGATGTGATGGTAATAACATGGCTGACAATACCTTTTTTCCAAATAAAAAAAATATTGAAGTGGTAGCTTTATCAGCTTTAAGGTTGTGTTTGGAGCGGCAATACCTATCTGGGAAGCTGGTTCGGGGATGTGTTTAATGTTGTCACATCTAGTTACTGAAAAACTTGGGTGTTTAAAATATATGTTGTAATGGTACTTTGCTGGTCATTTTTGTAGGCAGGGTGTTGAATCGCTTTTCCAGGGACACAAACTTCATGGATGAGCTACTTCCGCGAAATCTAGCACAAGTTCTCACTGTACGTAGCCTACTAACTTCTAACCAGTAAAACACCCTGCTGTGTCATTGATTTCATTTTTAATCGCACTAAATTTCTAGTATGGAAGAATGAAATTCATTTGCAGTAACAAAATATCTACATCTTGTCAATAACCAACTATCTGTTATATTCCATTATTTTACAGCTCATCTGTGAGTAATCACACTACAATAATCCGTAACAGAGGATTTTTTAACATTATCAGTGAAAAAGGGTTTTGTCAAGCTTCCAACATCATCTACCACAAGATATGTTACCAATTTTAGTGGTATTTTATTTGGTCTGAAATTTGCTTGGAACTGTATATATACACAATATTAAGTATGCGTAATATCTGGAAAACCGGTCCAGATAGCTAAACCACTGCTGTTCAACATAGGGTGTGATTTTCGAGAGGGTTACGCCCTGAAAAATTTCAACTAAATTATATGGTAAATGGCAGACTTGTGGTATTTTTTTCGAATGATTTTCATTTTAAACGATGATTACAGGCTGAGGCCTATTTGCGTTGCCGACGGGCCTTGCTATATTCTTTTTTATCCAGTTCAATAGTTCTATTCTAGATGACCCGTGGATTAATTTACAACATTTCCAGTTTCAATTGATTATCTGCGGTTGCAGATTAGACTTTTCACAGTGCCTAATATTGCATATTTCTGATTATTGTCGGGTGATTAGCGTTGTTTTGTATTGATCCAATGTTGATTTAATGTTGGTCCATCGTCTGCGCTGGCCCAACATTAGACCAACATTGGATAAGCGTGGTAAATGTTGACCTCTGATATGCTCCTCTGTTTGTAGCTTGGCTCATTACTGCTGATTCTCAGTATAGTTATAATCGTGGTTGTACCCTGGCTGGCCATATTCGCTATACCAGTATTTATATTCATGGTGGTGTTGCGCCATTACGCAATGTATGCAATCTGTGACCTGAAGCGACTAGAAGCTATATGTAAGTGTCCACGATATTGTTATTGTAACTTTTAGTTTTTGAACGCTGATTCTTCAACCCTCGAAGCAAGTAAAATAGCATTAGAATTGTCAGGAAAAAAAGATAGATGCTCAGTTATTGAGAAAACTCAATTTTGTGGATATAATAATATGCTTCCTTTTCTACCATATTTGCTCAATCCTTCAACCGCCAAATTATTCAATTTTAATTTTCACCCACTTAAAGTTGTGTCTCGCTGACGCGATCCACAACTTCAAGTGAGTGAAAATTATTCAGATTTGACAAAATGGAGGTCAACTTTTTTTCAATCTTGCTGGTTGATGTCACATTTTATCTTTAACATATTTAAAATGTGGTACTCCATGTGCTAATAAAAACTGACAACGAATATATGCGGCATATATGCGGCAAATAGTCAAACATGTCGTAGGAATAGCTCTATACGCGTCATTTGAATACTTATGTTATGAGTTTACATGGTCTCTGACCCTTATACATTTTTTAATTCTTTCAGTGTGGCGATCGTCTGTAGACGTCAGAATCTGACGACAGTCCCCGCACTGAAAGGGTTAAGTTGATAATAACGTGTTTTTTTGTGGTGGATCTTACATGTAGATGAAATGTATCCAAGCTTTCTAAAATGAAAGTAATCTCTTTTTCATTTTACATGGCCTACTGCTGGGCAATTCCAGTTTTAGGGACATCCAATGAGCGAGGGGAACTAAATTGTTATAAGTAAGCCTAATATGCAATATTATGAGTTTCGTCTACTGTGACTATTATTATTGTTATAATTTGTTGTTTGTGTTGTGACAGGCAGAACTCCAGTCTACGGTCATCTATCTAACTGTATCCACGGAATTCAAGTCATCAAAGCGTTTAAGAAGCAGGATCACATGATGAAGAAGTTTCATCAGAGTCAAAATGTGCACAGCTCTGTATGGCTGCATTACTACCATTCATACAGATGGCTTTCTGTCAGGTTTGAATGGGGCTTGATTTTCTACCTGATGCTCAGCCTAGTTACAGCATTCTGGACCAAGCATGGAGGTAATGACCTAATTATAATGTTATTTACAGTAAATTAACTACCCTACTCCTAGTGCAGTAACTTTTGGGGGTCGACCATTTAAAACCCAGGGGGCGGGGTATTGTGTTAGCGTAAAAAAAAAATTGTTCACAAAATTGGCAAAAAAAAGTAGTTTGCTCTATAGAGTGTGGTAAAAAAAATTGTTCATTTATGTGTGAGAATAAAATAGTTTTTTGACAGCCAGCAGATCTTTCCAAATCTGCCGGAAACTGCAAGGCAAAAATTTCCTCGGTCAAACGTCTAATGCATATAGGTATTATACCAGCACACTGTAATGACCATGAGAAATAACACCTGCCTTTTAATTTATGGGATTAAAGGTCTAGTCAACTGTTAAAACTTGCAGGACATGGGTCACCCAGAATGCAATATTGCCCGTGGGTAGGCCTAGGCCCTATATCATAATAATACTAAAATATGTGTTTCATATCACCACCGCATTAAGAGCAAGTTCCCAAATCATAGCAAGTCCATATATACTTAAGCGACATCCATGAATTAATAATTCCTCCAAAACTCAAAGCTCTCAGTCCAGGCTCTTAGCTGGGCGTTGGGTTTGTAATCTAACTGACCTTGTTACTGCCGGGATAGCGAAACAGCTGACCCCGAGAATCCGTATTGACAGGACAGCTTTTCCTCAAACATTGTGCACTCTTGGATCAATGTTGGGCCAGCGTCGCGGACATTGGTCTAACATTAAAAGAGCATTCAGTCAATGTCTCGTTTGAGTAATATCTTGTAATCAGGCTACTGTAGGCCTACACATGACCGTCCCACGCATGCCCGTTTCGCAGTTGAGTGGATCTTTAAACAACTTCAGGAAAAAAAATGTTCTTCTGGTATTAAATGGTCCGCCCCCAGTAAATTTCTTGATAGGTCCGTCTGTCTTCAGGGTTATCTGTATAATGATGTATTTAGGGATGATGGGGAGACGGCCATATCATACACCCATGTACACGTCATGGCGTGTGCGTCTTTGAGGGTTATCTGTATAGCGATGCCTGGTACTGGGGATCGAGAGAGGGCCCTAGCTCTCCTACAGGGAAGCCTCCGTGACCGAGAGGTAGCGTGCTCGGCCTCAGACCTTCAGGGTTTGAAATTTTGAATCCTGTGTCTGGAGGGCAGTGTCATCTAACTCATCTCACCATCCTCCTGGCCCAATTTAGCCTGTATGTGCACAAAAGTGGCCTAAAGCCCGATTCATTCAGGGTTATCTGTTTTGTGTCCTGTAGCATAGATATACTAAATTAACCTTTGGAATAATGAATCAAAATGTCTATTCAAATTTGAGATATATAATCCGGGCACTTCCATACTTGGGAGTACTGTGGATGTGCTGCTGGACAGGTTGCCTTTTTGGAGCTCCCAGCTTTGGCACAGGGTGTATTTTTTGAGCTTCCAGAATTGGGACAGGGTGGTTTTTTAAGCGTCCATGAAACATGAAGTATATTGGTACTAATTACAACATAAACCAATCAATTAAATTCGATGCTAATATAAAAATTGGGACAGGGTGTCTTTTTCAGCCGTGAGGCGAATTGCGACAAGGTCAGTTTGTGAACATGCCGAAGGCACACCCCTACCCATTTCTAAGGCGAGTACCCCCCCCCCCCCCCTCGGGTACATAATGTGGACTGTGATGATCTCAACACTGTGTCTGTTTATTAGACAATTGATTCGTTGAATGTTGCCTATTTGCTTTTCCATCATTTCAGGTATAGATGGGGTATTAGTCGGCCTCAGTCTCACATACTTGCTGAACATATCTTATCTGTTACAATATCTACTGAACGTGTCAGTGGAAACGGAAACTTGTGTAAGTTATTCCAATATCTATTGTTTCATATACAGATATATATCCCAGCAAACACGAGACATTGACCCAGTCACAGACATGTTCGTGGACCCAGTGCTGGTTCAATGTCGAGCCACCGTCTACGACGTTGGCCCAGCATTGAGCCAAGACTGGGTCAATGTCCCATGTTTGCGGGTACTGATAATAACTTTGAATTCCAATCGAAAGTTTGACTCCATAAAAGCCCGATTTAAAATATGGCCACAGTAAAGAAATAATATGGACAATGCTTAAAACATAAGGCTAATGTTTGTATAGTATCAGAAATACATAATACAGAGAAATAAACAACTCGCCCATCGTCTTTTCTGAGGGTACCGTAACGTCTCCCTTCGTTACTCTGTGACCAACCGGCCGATAATCACATGCAAAGTATCGTTAGAAAGGTGATATTCTGAGCCGTGTTACTGTCTTTTCATATTGAGGATACTGTTAAAATTATTTTCGCTAGGTGGCTCCACATAAATTGTAGCTATCCACTCGTGATGACGAACGTCCATGAGCCGGGTACTACAGCAGGACAAGATGCTGTATTAATTATTCATGAGCTCGCAGCGGCGGCAGACGAGTCCTGCTCAGTGATTGGCCAATGGTTTGTTTACTTTTCTCAGTGGTGAAAACAATCTTGTGTGTACGACTTCAGAATAGGTGGGGGCTGGGGGTGATGTTAGTGAACAGGGGTTCTTTGTTTTACCCTGTATTCCTGTATCCTGTCGTAGGTCTATGTCTGTATGTAGATCCTTGCATGTACTACATGTACATACAGCTTCAGTATGTCAGTTGAGCTGAACTTGCCCCCTGGTTGCGTTGACCTCTAACAGATTGTGGATTATTCCACATATAGGCCTACATAGGTTGACCCAACATTAAATCACCATTAGACCATCGTCTAGTGTTTGCAGGGCAGCTGCTATATCTTACCAACAACTCTATATATAAAGTTGTTGATCTTACACAGCAAACACAAGGCGTCGACACAATGTTGTTTTGATGTGGGATAAACGTTGTAGATGATGGGCTATTAACTTCAAGGCAACATTAGGTAAACGTTTGCTGGGAACAAGAAACGTTTACCCAATGTTTTTGCAATGGTGGTCCACAATCTACAACGCTGGCCCAGCATCAGCGTAACGTGGGTGAACGCTTCTTATTTCGTGGGCCTATCATAAAATTAATCATAATTTATAAATAATCATGTAGGCCTAAAGGCATGTGTTTAAATTGACAGATCAGTAGACCTTCCTGAGTGAATCTATTGCCAGAAAGAAAGGTCTAACGTTTGAAACAAGTTTGGAATTGGGACATTTAAGGAGTTTATTAATCTTACTTTACATAGTAACATTTGCTGGGAACAAGAAACCTTGTTGTTGCAATGGGGGTCCACCATCTACAACGCTGGCCCAGCATCAACGTAACGTGGGTGAACCTCGCTTCCTATTTTATTAGTCATATAGGCCCTAATATAAATTTTCATGTAAAGGCATGTGTTTAAATTAACAGTTCAGTAACGTTAGACCTACACAGTGAATCCATTGTCAGAGCGAAAGGTGTAACGTTTAGAATTGGGGCAATAAGGAGTTTATTAATGTTACTTTACATAGTAACGTAATGGTTACATTTTTATGTTTGTTCACAAATTAGCTTATTCAATGAATTATCAATACAGCGTCGTTCAGAAAGTGCACATTCACGTTGCGTTTAATTGTTTTCTGGCGGTGGATCACGTCAGAGTTCGATATATAGGATATGACAACTCTAGGTAGCCTAAGTCCCATAGTATAGACCTAGAATAGTTTTGCATTACAGAGAATAGGCTATACATTGGAATTACGGGGGATATTAATTAACAGCGAGACAATCGTCATGCTTCATTGATAAGTTGCCATTTCAAAAGCTACAATTTCGAGCTAATACGAGACGTTGGTATAAACATTATTTTATGAACCAAACAATGCAAGTTTGTAATACAGGGCTTCGTTCGGAATATACGAGAAGATGACTCTATGCTGGCTTCTAATCACACCACGTCGGTTATCCAACAATTCAACCAGTATGGCTCCTGCTTGTTGCATCCCGGTATGCAATCATTAACCCTTTAAGACCACACGTGAATATTTGATATGTGGCAGAGAATATGTGATCAGTAAGCGTATATCTTGACAATGTCATCATGCCGAGAAAAACACTCTTGAGACTCTTATCAAATGTTGCCTTAACGTTGTGCTAGCAGCGTACCTAGCAAACACGATACATTGATCAAAGTGCACGTCTCTAATAGGGTGTTTAAACAGACTTCAAATGGTCAGCAATCGTCAGTCAAATTCAGAAGTCCAGCTGTGCTTTCTCTCCTCACAGCTGGGCAGATATCCGGACGGGTAGATTACTTTGGGTGATCACTTCCTGGGATTGCTTCACCCAAAGTTATATATCTATGTAATAAGAACATCTTTGCCAGTTCTATAACGATTAGCTTCCAAGACACATAAGACACATCGATTGGCAGCGCATACTATTATCTTTTGGCTAAGAATGGAAATAAATAAAAAATCATTTGTAGAATATATTGTGAGAAATAGTGAACAGGAAGGCCATTTCAAATATTTCGAGGATCGAGCTCGTCTGTGGACTGCAGTAAAACAAGATAAGGACAATCTGCAGTCACTAGTTTGTATCCTTCTGACAGTCAGAAAAATGGGCCTCTGATAAATGTGATGAAGACATCAGACTGTAATAGTGGACCAGTATGTTAAAACAAGGATACTTGAACATCTGTTCTAGTATCCTTGGTTAAACACATTACCAGCAAAATTAGGATTTGCAAAAGAACCGGATATGCTGTATTGCAAACATTAGGCAAACATGCCTTTGATTATTCGATGATTAAATTATGAAAAGTAGCAACAGCACAACAAGCACCATAAATTAACCCAATGTTGGCTTAATAGTGGGCTTCATATTGGGCCAACGCCGGCGACGCTGTTTCCAGACTTGAGCCAGTGCCTCGTGGTTGGGGAGGGGGGGATTATTACTTTTAGCAGCCCTGGAAACCTTAACAGGTGGATTCAACCAAGATCCTGATGTTATTTGCCTATACAATGAAATGTGCATTTACGACCTACACATTTTCCAACACCAAAAGTGCATAATATACAAGGCAACTTTAATTGTTTAAAGGGACTGGCCCAGGCTAAAATCATCAAAAAATCGGTGATTTTATTTCGGGTTCTTAATATGACCATATCATGTAAACATGTACATAGACTAGAACTGCAAATTTTTATAATTTTTGTGCTGCGCACTTACCAGTTAGACTAGATATAGAGACAAAATTCCCGCATTTCTTATTTTTGACATGGTTGTCAATAATTACAAATCAGGAATTTCGTCTCTATATCTAGCCTAACTGGTGAATGCGCAGCACAAAAATTATAAAAATTTGCAGTTCTAGTCTATGTACATGCTTACATCATATGGTCATATTAAGAACCCGAAATAAAATCACCGATTTTTTGATGATTTTAGCCTGGGCCAGTCCCTTTAACCACTGCACCAGGTCCCCCGACCAAGCGTCAGCTGAGGGCCATTCAGTCCTAAAGTATGAGCGTTTCAATGTTGGCATAAGAGTGGGCCAACATCTGCGACGCTGGCTCAATAATAAACCGACATTGGGCAAATGCCTCAGAGAGGATTGGTTACTTCTAGCAGCCCCGGAAATCAGGTGAATTCAAATGCCGGCCAGGTTATTCAACCAAGACCCCGATATATGACGTTATTTGCCTATCCAAGTGTTAGTGATATGTGCATTTACGACCTACACATTTCCAAGCAGCCACATTACGATCTTTACAAAGCTAAAGAAAGGCTTTAAACTACATCTAATTGAATTAACTGATAAGAAACGTTAACCCTTTCAGCCCCTCGTCGCGTCCAAGCATCACATAGAATAATTTATCAATAAATTGCCATTTCATTCGGACCCAGCAAACACGAGACGTTGGTCCGTCGAAGACGATGGGCCGTCATTAACCCAACATTGGGCCAACGTCTCGTGCTTGCTGGCTCGTGTTTGTTGCATCCCGGTATGCAATCAATATAATCGAAGTTAACCCTTTAGTTTTAAGACCACACGTCAATATCTTAGGTTCCAGAGAATGTGTGATAAGTAGCTTATTTCTGTATAATGCCAAGCAAACATTCGTAGACGGTGGACCAACTTTGAGCCAGCATTCTTATCCTCATTTAGAATGTGTAGAATATTTTTTATATTAGAATTTACTAAGCCTATTGTGTCCAGGTGAATGATGTTTCAGATTAATGGTGACCCAACAGACTTGAAAATGAAATAAATTGAATAGGGTTTTGGCCCCCCTTGTGCAACAAACGTTGACCTGAGAACGGCTCAATAACACCGGGCCTACATTATGAGCGGTGGACCAACATAAAACCATTATTGTTTAGGTGTCTCGAGTTTGCCGGGAGGGGGGATGCTGTCAGTGGAGGTATATCTCCATGTAATAATATTATGTTTGTCGGAACAAGGCCAAATTCTGCACAGCTTGGTTGCTGCAGACTGAATTCAACAATTAAATTCAATTGATCAGCCAAAATTCGCGTATTTCTTATTTTGGACATGCATGTCCGAAGTAAGAAATCGGGAATTTTGTCTTTATATCTCGCTTAACTGGTAAATGCGCAACACAAAAATTAAAAAAATAATAATAATTCTAGTCTATGAACAATTGTTCACATCATATGGCCATATTAAAAAGCGAAAATAAAAATACAGATTTTCTTATGATTTTAGCTTGATTGTGTCGCTTTAATTAACATGGTCTAATAAGAAACGTTAACCCTTTCAGCCCCTCGTCGCATCTATGCATCGTATAGAATATTTTGATCACAATATATTCAATGATATAACAATGATATAAATTGATTTAAATGACATAATTCATCGAAATAAGGACGACGTGCCCAGCAAACACAAAACATTTGTATAACGTTTATACAATGTTGGACCAACGTCGAAGACGTTGCATAAATGTTATACGAATGTTTTGTGTTTGCTGGATGAGCCTTGATCTGATATAGTGTACGTAATTATTTTATGAAATCAAAACAGATAATTTCATTCATTTTAATAAGTGTGGCATGTGATTGCAAATGAAATATCTATTTGCTTTTAGAGGGTCAATAAAGAAATGTAACGATTTTGTTACATGTTTAAAGAATACAATACCACAAAGAGGCTTACGTTGTATGGGGCCTATAATTAATTTAAATATCAAAATATGTTAGATGGTTTGAAAGTGATCTGCTGGTCGGCTTGCTCACCAGAATTAATGATAAAATACTGACTATTTAAAAATGAATTAATTTAGCAGACACAGTATATATAAAAACGAGGTGGAACCTCTTTCCCACAGTTGATGAGAAAAATGCATAGAAAACAAACAAAATAAAGTAAATAGCATCTCGACATTGAACCTAATATTTACTATTGTTTTTTTTCAAGCATAAACACATCGGATAACAACATGACTTTATAATAGCAATGCTAAAAAAACGCATGGTAAATTAAAATACGGTGAGTGATAGCTTAGGCCTACTTAAGCGATCATCAGTTCTGTTTGATTGATTCTCAGTATGAAACATGATGCTTTCTCATCTGACCATGTATTGCCGTGGTGAATCGCTAAACGTACCATCGACATACAGGGATCATAAAACCGCCGTCTCAACCCCAGCATACCACGACTTGGCCCACGTGGACGTTGTACAGATCCCACGTGCTCTTGCCCCCGGCCTCCCCCTCTCTCTGCTAAATATAGATTTCCGCATAATATATGCAGTGGTGGTGGAGATAGGAAGCGAGTAACCGGCTCATGGATGCATTTTGGACGATCTTCTATTTCTTAGTACACATCGCGAAAGCTAGCAGATCGAGTTTTAAAAGCAGAAGAAAGATGAAAATATCGTAATAAAGTTAAGATTACGACCTTTCCAACGATGCCTTACATGTGTTGATCGGTCGAATGGTTATAGAGTTATAAGGGAAAACGTATCAGCGCACTGTGAAATGGTGAGGTTAGAGTTGTTTATTACTCTGTATTATGTATTTCTGATAGTATTTATATAAAGACCTCTTGAATTATGTTTCTCACCTGAATAATTCGGCCTACTCTAGGCCTATATGTATGCTTATTTCACCCAAAAATACACACCATTTCAAGCAATGATACAGGTTGCTTGATTAGCTGACTGACTATCGCAAAAGCCTTTGACCGAAGACTATTAACTAATCAGCGTGTTAAGAGCTCGTTGAAAATTCCATTGAGGAAAACAAAATAAAATTATTAGTAAATCGGACCACACGTTAATCATAATGTTATCAGGTTTTTTATATCAGAGGTGAGTGCCGAGCTAATATAAGGGCTCTGGAAAATGAAGTCCCCCTGCTGCTGAGCGATGTTACCCGAATGAAGGGCAAATGAGAAAGAGAGGCCATACTGCAATATTTGCCAGTAAAACAAAAAAATACGAAAATGCAGCCCTTGTCCAAAATGATAAATAGTAGAAACTGGTCAATACTACACCGATATTTCACTTGAAAACACTGAAATATAATTTAGATTTTTGTTCATAACGCCTGATAATTTCGTGAGTGGGAGATATTTATCTGTTCTAGTTTTGAGAATTATTCTTTCAGATGACGTCAGTAGAACGAATTCTGGAATACTCTGAGATAGCACAAGAATTAGACTACGACAATGCTGTGATGCTTCCGAACAATTGGCCGTCACATGGGTGTATACAATTTAGGAATGTATCGCTGAGTTATAATGCTAATAACAGCGCACCAGCACTGAGTGATCTCAACTTCACTATCAACCCCCGTGAGAAGGTACAGTATCAGTTATTAGTGAACTGACAATGTCACTCAGTTTTGAATATTCCATGTGGTGAATGAAGTGTTTTAAATTTTGCATTTATTTTGACTTGTTTCATTCAGTCAAGGCTGGTATTGATGCACGATTATCACAATTGAACGAAAATCATCCCTATGCTTAATATAACTGTTTACCATTATCTCAGTCCATACTCATGACACTCGCAAGGTTTTAACTTTGTGTGAATTACAAACATAGCCTACTTAAATGGTTTCGGAGCAAAAATTGTATTTTTGAAATTATGCAACAAGATTGGAAAAATACCTTGACATGTAATAATGAATCTCGAGCAAAAATAAATTAAACTATAACATGTTTAATAGAAGTTTATTGTTGGGTCGCTCTCACTGACCGGTGCTGACCAATACATCAAAATATGAATTAAAATGTGTTAATAATTACCTAAAATATGGCCAAAAGCATCTTTTATATATGATATGATAGATATTGTTCCATGTACAGAGCTGATGCATAGATCTTTGTTGTAGATTGGATTAATTGGGCGGACTGGTGCCGGGAAGTCCTCTCTTTTTGTGACAATACTTCGTTTAACTGAGCCATCGGGTGACATTTATATTGATAATGTTGACATCGGCAAAATAAAACTGAAGAATCTACGTTATAATATATCAGTTATTCCTCAGGTCAGTCTGACAATTTAGTATTTTATGCAACTGATTGTTTCTTGTAAATTGTAGATTTTGGTATTCTTTTTTTTTTAGCAATTAAAATGTCTACATTTATCTTTAAAGCATTAAAGAGAGAAAACAGTTTTCCTTGTGGACGAACCGGTTTTATGGTTAAAACCTTATGATATTTTTCTTCTGACTGCATTAAATTCACATAATGATACGAAAAAAACTACTGACTTGCTGTGCTTTTATCAAGCTCGTGTATTTAGCTTGGCGATAGACAAGCTTTTAGTTCAGTTTTTGAAGCACACGTCTGTCGTTAACTTCCGGTTTCTCTGTTCTCCCTGTTATATGTGCAACGTTAAAATGCTAAGAGGTTACAGAGTGCCGCTCAGAAAACACATGACGCTCACTGTGGCCTATTTAAATTTGTCCCGCCGTCTGTTAAGCTGGCCCAACTCATACCAACATTGGCTCAACGAATCTGTCTCTGTATAGCATCAGTTATTTGTCTCAGTTATTTCAAATCAGAGTAGAAACTGCATTTACTTTTCGGCAAACAGCAGCAACAGTATACTTTTCTGTTAGTAGCTCCAACCCTACTGTTTGCTTATGCCAAGACCATTGTCGCAGTGATGTCAGTAACTGATATAAAGTTAGTCCTCGTATTTTCTGTTATATACCTGAAATGAAAAGCCAACAATCCCCCAAAAACACATTATTTCACTTGAAAACACTGAAATAGAATTTAGACTGATGATTAAATATTTATTTTGGACAATGCTCAGAATTTTTTTGTTTCGCTACAACTTCTATTCTCTATATGTTTTACACAAACCAGGGGCATGCATAGGGTTTTTTCTAACTTTTGCTTCTTGATCCCCCCCCCCCCCCTGTGTCTCACTCCCTTTTTTAAGGGTGTGTTTATGTTTCTTACCAATTGGAATTGTATTTTGTGACGGCTTGAACATGAAATATACTAATATAAATCTGTGATATATTTCTGATAGAAATATATCACAGATTTCTCAAATAATAAACATATTTTATATTTATATTTATTTTTCAAATGACAGACACACTACCGCAAAATAAGATTGCTATGTCAAGAGTGGTGTGCAGTGGTGATTGTGTAATGGACGACACAGGCATGCTCATTATACACTAACAAACACGAGATGCTGAACCGCGACAATTGTTTCAATGTTCGGTCAGTGTCATTGAGGGTGGACAACTGTAGAAACAGCAATAGCTCAATGTCACAAGTTTGATAGGTTCAATTTAATTTTATGTTTTTATTACTATATCACAAGACCACAAGAGGAGCAGCAGTGCTTGAGGGGTCAGGGAGACTAATAACAAGAGGATCAACATTATTGGAGGGGCCAGAAAGGCTGTTAACAACAGGAACTGAAGTGCGAGAGGGGATTGAGCAAGCAACAAGAACGAAAATATCGCAGGAACAGTCGTGGTAAAGGGGACAGAGAGGCTGTTACATGTAAAAACAGGAGCAGCAGTGCTGGAGGGGATGATGTTAACAAAAGAAAAAAGCAGTGCCAACTGGTTCAGGGTGGCGGCTTACAACAGGATCAGAGTGCTGGATTGGTCAGAAGAGGATGTGGTGAAAGTGCATTACATCAATAAAGAGTTATGATCATTTTTCGGACTTCAGGGTCGAGATCAATCACCGTCTTTGTTGAAAAATTGATTTTCCTGAGTAAGATAAATACAACAATTCATGGCGCAAACACTTAGAGAGACGGGGCCTTGGCGCAATGGCTAGATCGCCTGACTGCCTCGCCATTCATGCATGCGTCCCGGTTTTGAACCCTGCTGTTCCCGTGTGGGGATTTTAGAGAAAATGCATTGTTTCTGCCCGCTCAACGTCAATAGGCGATCACGTTAATAGCGGTATCGTCGAGTTAAGGTTGAGACCAGTGCATCAACGTTAATTTCGTGCATGGTCCCGCACGGCGCACTCCTCACACCAAACACTTACGGTGTGGGCTCATCTATAGCCTACCTATCGCATGGAAAATAACTGATAGGTCTACTCACATAAGTGAGTTTTAACAACACCTATGAAAAACAATTTACGTTTGAGCCAATAGAATATATCATCAATGTAATATATGTATTGATCATATAAATCGGCGATTGGAACCCTTTTGGTAATTAACTTAATTGATACCAGCAAGAGTGCATAAGACATATTGATACCAGGAATGTGTTTGTTTAGCAACAATACTACAGTCCTTTACAACCAACTAATGCGAGTCAACATTGGCCTGGCATCTCAGGCAGTGCCCCAACATTATAGCGATGTTTCAGCAAAGGCCTGTGTGATTTTAGACAGCCTTTATGGATCTTTATACTGTGTGTAGGCTATAGTGATTTCCGTAATTGACATTATGTCTACATGTGATAATGGTAGATTAGGGGATTTCACTGTTGAGTAGGCGACATTAAAAGCGGTAAGGCATTTTGTTAGGCTTATTTACAGCAGAAGAAATACAATTGAAAATTCAAGATTTTGCGAAAAGTTCTGGCTAATTAGGGCCTATGAAAAAGCAAATAATAAATAATAATTGCACGTCCACTTTTAAAATATCGGCATTTTAGTCATTCAAAATGTGGCTACAATCAGCAAAATGTATTATGGGCTAAACATATAATATAAATGCCAATGATCGATATGATATAAAGACATACCGCCTGTTCGACTGCGGGGTACTGCGCTCTCCAGTACTTCGCGACCGCGCGCGGTTGCAGGGTTGTCCCCGTACCCAGGCAGCGGCTTCTCACTTGTGGTAGGAGCATAATCTGTGTAATCAAATTAGTCAAAAATGAGGTATTACATCAGATTAACCGGGTATATTATATATAAGCCTATACATATTTTCTTTTCAAGATAATGAATTTTAGAGTATAGATACTATAGATATACATTCTCTGACACATCTCTGACACATCTGTTACTGATATATTAGCAATGCTGTCGACAAGCGTCAAAGCCCCTGTGCCTCTTGTTTTAGTAGGCCTATAGCACGCTTCACATCACATGTATTCTGTGTTTCAGTATGCTAGTGTTTCACATTACAGGCATTCAACCTATCAGAGTGTATGCTAATGTTTCACAATATCAATACAGGCATTCAGCGTATGTTTCACATCGCATGTATTCAGGATGTTAAGAGTGCATGTTACTGGCTACAGGTATTCAGAGTGTATGTTACCTGGTTACTGTTCACATCACAGGTAAATATGTGTGTCAGTATGTCAGTATGTTACTGAAAATTTCAACGTGTTAGAATATATCTTACTATATCACATCAGAAGTATTCAGCTTGTCAGAGTGTATGTTACTCTTTTACATTACAGGCATTGAGCGTGTCAGAGTGTATGTTACTGTTTCACATTACTATATTCAGCTTATCAGAGTGTATGGTAATGTTTCACATCACATATATTCAGCTTGTCAGAGTGTATGGTAATGTTTATCATTACATATATTTAGCGTGTCAGAGTGTATGTTGTTACTGTTTCATATTACATATATTAAGCTAGTCAGAGTGTATGTTACTGTTTCAAATTACATATATTTGGCTTGTCAGAGTGTATGTTACCGATTCACATTACATATATTCAGCTTGTGAGAGTGTATGTTACTGTTTCACGTTACATCATTGAGCGTGTCAGAGTATGTATTACTGTTTTCCATTACAGAAATTGAGCGTTTCAGAGTGTATGTTACTGTTTGTCATTACAGGCATTGAGCGTGTCATAGTGTATGTTACTGTTTCACATTACAGGCATTGAGCGTGGCAGAGTGTATGTTACTGTTTCACATTACATACATTCAGCTTTTCAGAGTGTATAGTACAGTTTCACTTTACCTGATTACAGGTATTGTACTTGTCAGAGTGTATGTTACTGTTTCACATTACAGGTATTGTACTTATCAGAGTATATGTTATTGTTTCAGGATCCTGTGCTGGTCAGAGGCACGGTGCGTACAAATCTTGACCCGTGGTCAAATCATAGTGACGCCGATATCTGGTCCTCAATTCAAAAGGTACATGTAGCCCACTGCCTTTTGGGAAATATTTATTCCATCATAATCTGTTTTTCACAATAGTCCTGAAAACTCGTTTGCTCATCAATTTTTTGAAGCCTAGATGTGTTTAAAATTACATGTCGCACAATCCCTATGAAACCTGAAAATTATTGATAATCCCTGTCCACAGCAATAAAACCGTTGAAAACGTCATTTATGATAACCCCTGTCCACAGCAATAAAACAGTTGAAAACGTCATTTATTATAGTTCACCAAATGAAAACCACGTATTGCTTTTTTAAAGCAACATATAAGGGCTCACTCACTCACTCACTCACTCACTCACTCACTCACTCACTCACTCACTCACTCACTCACTCACTCACTCACTCACTCACTCACTCACTCACTCACTCACTCACTCACTCACTCACTCACTCACTCACTCACTCACTCACTCACTCACTCACTCACTCACTCACTCAATCACTCACTCACTCACTCACTCACTCACTCACTCACTCAATCAATCGATCGATCGATCGATCGATCGATCGATCGATCGATCAATCAATCAATCAATCAATCAATCAATCAATCAATCTCATATAGCGCCTATGTATGTATATACTCAGCAGACCGAGCTCAGAGGCGCACAAATCCTTAACATGATCACGTGTCGAGGAGCTCAGGGTTGTGAAAGCCAGATCAAAGCCAGATCAAATCTATTTGAATTTGTGGAGCGTAGTTATTTTCTCCATTTCGGCTGAACAAGTAAGTCAGCCAGATATGCAGGTTAGTTTTATTTTATGGTTCGGAAAGTTATTGTGCATATTTAAAATGAATGCGAAACTTGACAGGAGGTCAATATAGTTGTTTATATTATTGTGAATAGGAACGGAACACCTAAAACGTGGGGCCTTGGTTACCTCTCTAGCAATGCAGTTCTGAACGCGTTGTAATCAAGCGGTATTCTTTCTTGGCATGTTGTGAAAGAGTGCGTTACTGACCAGTGCCACTGCACTTTGTTTGGCAAGATTAAAGCCAGATTTTGTTCTAATTCGACGTAGGTCACGGATGTGATAGAAGCATGACCTACATGTTTAAGATAATGTGCTTTCAAAAAATACAGGCTATTGTCGAAGACTACACCAAGGTTTTTGGCTGATGCAGATGGATTTTTGTCCTGACCTGGAATGAAGAACGGAAAATTATAGAATTATTGTCGCTGAAGTTTAGAACCCAATAAGAAGAAATTCTGTCTTGCTAGGATTAAACTATAATTAGGCTTTATATATAATAGTATATAATTAAACTATAATTATAAATAGGCTATATAGTTAGCTTCAGCTTAGACCCTGTCATCCAGGCCGACACACTCATGTTGCAATTTCTCAAGAGATTCTTTAGCGCTTGCAACTGATAAAGATATGTAAATTTGAGTATCATCTGCATAAATATAGTGATTCATGTGAAAACTGAGTGGTGTAGTGTATAAAGTAAACAGCATTGGTCCCAGCACAGAGCCCATTTTGAAGGAATTTTTGGGGTATGGGGGTTACAGACACACAAAAAAACTGTATATGGCCCTGGGACACCATATGAGAGTGTACATATCCACATCAATACAATTAACACACTGCTTAAACATGGATACAGTTACCACAATGCTTCCTAATGAATACAGTTAACACAATGCTTACTCGTGAATACAGTTAACGCAATGCTTACAAATGAATACAGTTCACACAATGCTTCGTCCACAGAATGTTGCGGTCATCTTTAAATTCATTCCGATTTTACAATTAATATGCCACCAATGGGGGTGAAATCGAGTTTAAGATTTATGCCCATATTTTTCTATTCGCTGTTTCAGATAAGCGATCTAAAGCAGACCAAACAAGTGACCTTAATAATTTGTATTGTATAGTGGGATGTGAACGAAATATGATGTTAGTATTGCATTACTGTTGTAGGTTTATATGAGTGAGCGATTGAATGAGCTCGGTGGAGGGTTGGATTGTACTGTGGCTGAGACAGGAAATAATTTTAGTGTAGGACAGAGACAGCTATTGTGTCTGGCCAGAGCTCTACTCAAGAAAAACCGTATTCTTCTGATAGACGAAGCCACTGCTAATGTAGACCAGAGGTACAATATGTTTGTCAGCTCTTTCATGTCCTGTTCAGGATATTTGACATACTATATTTTTTCTACATTTCAAGTACACGTTTTGGTAATTGAACCCTCCGAGCTCCATTGTCATATGTATGTCTTGAAATACATACATATGATATAACTCAAAATAAGGCAATCCTTAGCTTCCATTTGATATATTACACTTAACGGCCATAGCAGGTCAATGGTCAACACTATCATCAGAAGATGAGAATTGTTGCGATTTGTGGTATTATTAAAACAATTCCATAGATCAATTCCTTGTATTTTGTAATTTCAAATGATGTACACTGTATTTTCAGATAATATATACCCTAATGAAAAACAATCTGCCTTTCTGAATACGTAATGTGTTGTTTTATTTTTCAGGACTGATTCTCTGATACAGCAAGCATTAAGAGAAGCTTTTAAAGATTGCACCGTCATAACGATTGCTCACCGACTGCACACAATCATGGATTCTGATAGAATAATGGTAATATTGCATTTTAGAAGCATTTTAAATGTCTTTAAAATATTATACATATAATCGGACTCTTGTAAGTGCTGCTGAATTGTTTGCTTCTATTTTTCATTCATTTGAAGCTGGAATTGCTAACGCAATTTCCTGCTTCAAATGACGAAAAATATATGTGTGTATGAAAAACAGATATATCCAAATTTAATTATTTGAATAACTGGGCATCTATCACAGACTATTTGATCAATTTCAGTTACACTTTGGGGGGCTTGAATAGGTCATAGTAGTATTGTGAGCTACAAATTTGTATTACCACACTATAATTTAATGAAATATTCACCAATAACGAGTAGTTAGCTAGCCATTGTGGGTTTAATGTTTAACCACCTCTACTGCATTGGCCTAGCATTAAGCATACATTACTTCAACTTTTATATTTTCTTGGTTAGTGAGACGCCATATCAATCAAAAACATGTAAACGGTATGATGATCAGCATTGTAGGGAGCCTCGGTGACCGAGAGGTAACGTGCTCGGCCACAGACCGCAAGGGCTCGAATTTCGAATCCTGTGTCTGGAGGACAGTGTCCTCTCATTCATCTCATCATCCCCAGGAGGTTCTCCAGGTCCAGTTTAGCCTATATGTGCACAAAGTTGGCCAAAAACTCCATCCATTTCATTGTTATGATTAGCAGGGGTTTTTTTTATTATGATTGACATAATTAAATTTAAATTATTTTGTTTTATTTTTGTTGATTAGGTTTTGGATCAAGGTAAACTGAAAGAATTTGCTTCACCAGAACAGCTTCTTGCAAACTCCGAAAGCTTGTTATGTCAGTTAACGAATCAAAGTAAAGAAAACAAAAGGGATACCGATGTAGTAAGAAACAATTAGCATACTGAATCAATGGACCCATAGCTGTGTATGGATTAGACTAATTGAAACACATTTTATGTAAATGATTGACACTGGTTTGTTTTATTGCTATATAAATGATCTCATTATGTAAAGTGAATGTTCGTGTATATGACATAAAAAAATTGCTGTGATGATGTTTTTAAATTATATTTTTAGACACTTAGACTGGCCACTCTCATTATAATTATATGCATGTTATCTTTAAATTTTAGCAGTGTATTCCATGTATTATAAAGTCAATATGGTCTAATTCGAATGCTAATGTACATATATTATTTCACATAGTTAATGTATTATTTCTATCAAACATGAGCTTGTATATTTTACTTATTCACTCACTCACTCACTCACTCACTCACTCACTCACTCACTCACTCACTCACTCACTCACTCACTCAATCACTCACTCACTCACTCACTCACTCACTCACTCACTCAATCAATCGATCGATCGATCGATCGATCGATCGATCGATCGATCAATCAATCAATCAATCAATCAATCAATCAATCAATCTCATATAGCGCCTATGTATGTATATACTCAGCAGACCGAGCTCAGAGGCGCACAAATCCTTAACATGATCACGTGTCGAGGAGCTCAGGGTTGTGAAAGCCAGATCAAAGCCAGATCAAATCTATTTGAATTTGTGGAGCGTAGTTATTTTCTCCATTTCGGCTGAACAAGTAAGTCAGCCAGATATGCAGGTTAGTTTTATTTTATGGTTCGGAAAGTTATTGTGCATATTTAAAATGAATGCGAAACTTGACAGGAGGTCAATATAGTTGTTTATATTATTGTGAATAGGAACGGAACACCTAAAACGTGGGGCCTTGGTTACCTCTCTAGCAATGCAGTTCTGAACGCGTTGTAATCAAGCGGTATTCTTTCTTGGCATGTTGTGAAAGAGTGCGTTACTGACCAGTGCCACTGCACTTTGTTTGGCAAGATTAAAGCCAGATTTTGTTCTAATTCGACGTAGGTCACGGATGTGATAGAAGCATGACCTACATGTTTAAGATAATGTGCTTTCAAAAAATACAGGCTATTGTCGAAGACTACACCAAGGTTTTTGGCTGATGCAGATGGATTTTTGTCCTGACCTGGAATGAAGAACGGAAAATTATAGAATTATTGTCGCTGAAGTTTAGAACCCAATAAGAAGAAATTCTGTCTTGCTAGGATTAAACTATAATTAGGCTTTATATATAATAGTATATAATTAAACTATAATTATAAATAGGCTATATAGTTAGCTTCAGCTTAGACCCTGTCATCCAGGCCGACACACTCATGTTGCAATTTCTCAAGAGATTCTTTAGCGCTTGCAACTGATAAAGATATGTAAATTTGAGTATCATCTGCATAAATATAGTGATTCATGTGAAAACTGAGTGGTGTAGTGTATAAAGTAAACAGCATTGGTCCCAGCACAGAGCCCATTTTGAAGGAATTTTTGGGGTATGGGGGTTACAGACACACAAAAAAACTGTATATGGCCCTGGGACACCATATGAGAGTGTACATATCCACATCAATACAATTAACACACTGCTTAAACATGGATACAGTTACCACAATGCTTCCTAATGAATACAGTTAACACAATGCTTACTCGTGAATACAGTTAACGCAATGCTTACAAATGAATACAGTTCACACAATGCTTCGTCCACAGAATGTTGCGGTCATCTTTAAATTCATTCCGATTTTACAATTAATATGCCACCAATGGGGGTGAAATCGAGTTTAAGATTTATGCCCATATTTTTCTATTCGCTGTTTCAGATAAGCGATCTAAAGCAGACCAAACAAGTGACCTTAATAATTTGTATTGTATAGTGGGATGTGAACGAAATATGATGTTAGTATTGCATTACTGTTGTAGGTTTATATGAGTGAGCGATTGAATGAGCTCGGTGGAGGGTTGGATTGTACTGTGGCTGAGACAGGAAATAATTTTAGTGTAGGACAGAGACAGCTATTGTGTCTGGCCAGAGCTCTACTCAAGAAAAACCGTATTCTTCTGATAGACGAAGCCACTGCTAATGTAGACCAGAGGTACAATATGTTTGTCAGCTCTTTCATGTCCTGTTCAGGATATTTGACATACTATATTTTTTCTACATTTCAAGTACACGTTTTGGTAATTGAACCCTCCGAGCTCCATTGTCATATGTATGTCTTGAAATACATACATATGATATAACTCAAAATAAGGCAATCCTTAGCTTCCATTTGATATATTACACTTAACGGCCATAGCAGGTCAATGGTCAACACTATCATCAGAAGATGAGAATTGTTGCGATTTGTGGTATTATTAAAACAATTCCATAGATCAATTCCTTGTATTTTGTAATTTCAAATGATGTACACTGTATTTTCAGATAATATATACCCTAATGAAAAACAATCTGCCTTTCTGAATACGTAATGTGTTGTTTTATTTTTCAGGACTGATTCTCTGATACAGCAAGCATTAAGAGAAGCTTTTAAAGATTGCACCGTCATAACGATTGCTCACCGACTGCACACAATCATGGATTCTGATAGAATAATGGTAATATTGCATTTTAGAAGCATTTTAAATGTCTTTAAAATATTATACATATAATCGGACTCTTGTAAGTGCTGCTGAATTGTTTGCTTCTATTTTTCATTCATTTGAAGCTGGAATTGCTAACGCAATTTCCTGCTTCAAATGACGAAAAATATATGTGTGTATGAAAAACAGATATATCCAAATTTAATTATTTGAATAACTGGGCATCTATCACAGACTATTTGATCAATTTCAGTTACACTTTGGGGGGCTTGAATAGGTCATAGTAGTATTGTGAGCTACAAATTTGTATTACCACACTATAATTTAATGAAATATTCACCAATAACGAGTAGTTAGCTAGCCATTGTGGGTTTAATGTTTAACCACCTCTACTGCATTGGCCTAGCATTAAGCATACATTACTTCAACTTTTATATTTTCTTGGTTAGTGAGACGCCATATCAATCAAAAACATGTAAACGGTATGATGATCAGCATTGTAGGGAGCCTCGGTGACCGAGAGGTAACGTGCTCGGCCACAGACCGCAAGGGCTCGAATTTCGAATCCTGTGTCTGGAGGACAGTGTCCTCTCATTCATCTCATCATCCCCAGGAGGTTCTCCAGGTCCAGTTTAGCCTATATGTGCACAAAGTTGGCCAAAAACTCCATCCATTTCATTGTTATGATTAGCAGGGGTTTTTTTTATTATGATTGACATAATTAAATTTAAATTATTTTGTTTTATTTTTGTTGATTAGGTTTTGGATCAAGGTAAACTGAAAGAATTTGCTTCACCAGAACAGCTTCTTGCAAACTCCGAAAGCTTGTTATGTCAGTTAACGAATCAAAGTAAAGAAAACAAAAGGGATACCGATGTAGTAAGAAACAATTAGCATACTGAATCAATGGACCCATAGCTGTGTATGGATTAGACTAATTGAAACACATTTTATGTAAATGATTGACACTGGTTTGTTTTATTGCTATATAAATGATCTCATTATGTAAAGTGAATGTTCGTGTATATGACATAAAAAAATTGCTGTGATGATGTTTTTAAATTATATTTTTAGACACTTAGACTGGCCACTCTCATTATAATTATATGCATGTTATCTTTAAATTTTAGCAGTGTATTCCATGTATTATAAAGTCAATATGGTCTAATTCGAATGCTAATGTACATATATTATTTCACATAGTTAATGTATTATTTCTATCAAACATGAGCTTGTATATTTTACTTATTCATAAAATTTGTAAAGATGACTTATTTATTTAGTTGCATTCCAATAATGTCAGTCAAATCTTTAGCACTTTTTATTACAGGCACCCCCTTTTCACACATAGCCCAGGCCCTCTCCTAATACACTACAGGGAAAAGGTGGATGTGGGAAGGGTAGTGTCTGTGGTAAAATTGATTATATAATTATAAAATTGATTATATAATAATAGTGTAACGGTCTCTTTTCGTTTCCACACAATGTTCATGGTTCAATAAAATGAAATAGTTTTGAGAAAGCTGAGATATATCTGACAATATAATAATCTAGCAATATAAAAACAAGGAATCAGTATATGGATGACATGTACGTCTTTTAATTGTAATTATTTAACGTATGACAAGCAGACGAGCAGACAGTGTATTTGGCAAATAAAATATAAGACAAAGGAATACAAAATACAAAGTTTTGGCATTTCTTTGCCAAGATGACTATCAACTGAGACCATGTAGTCGCCTGGTTGCTTCACATGAGGGCCACCTGAATTAAACATAGTTTTATAATAAGAATAATAAATACAAAAAATACACTTTTATAGAGAACATGGACGAAATATACAAATATCTGTGATAATATTTTTGCAGAAAAAGTTTACTAATAGCAGGGATAACGATAGTATATATAATAATACTTTTTATAGTGTATAGTGTTATATCGTCTCTTTTGGATGTGAAAAGGTACATCAGTGGACGATAAAAATAATGTATATTATTGATTGCAAGAATATTTTCAAATACAGAAATGTATGCATCAAAATAATTTTTAATATTTGTATTTGAACACGCAAAACGATTTGCTCTAATGCATCGAGTATGATAACAAGCTAAGTGTTTTTTCTGAATATTGTGGGTATTTACTTAATTTATAAGTAAATGATGCATTCTCTTAAAAAATCATGTTTAATAGCTAGAGGGCGAATATGATGACGTGTTCTGGTGTTATAATTATGAAGTTGTAACCCTGTGGTATATTTAAATTACAAAAATACTTTGAAAGGTTCTGCAGATGTTTTAATTTATAATAAATTATCAGTTGATTACACTTAAAAATGTCCTTTATTTTTAAAATATGTAAGCTGTGAAATATTATGTCATTATGTGCAAAATATGGGCTACTAGTTATCTTAGAACAGTTTTTTTTGTTTTGTGCATTCTCTTTGAGTTATTACCCCCAAGCTAGCGTCCCATACTTTAGATGTGTTAAAATGAGTGAGTTGTAAAATATAATAATACTTCTACTACTACTACTACTACTACTACTACTACTACTACTACTCCTACTACTACTACTACTTATACTACTACTACTACTACTACTACTACTACTACTACTACTACTACTACTACTACTACTAATAATAATAATAATAATAATAATAATAATAAACTTGTAAAGCGCGAAAATCTGGACCATTCGATGCGCTTTAAAAGTACAAAAGTTTTATCCTTACAACGCGGGGATCGACTTTAGTCTTATTCAAATGATAATGTAAAAAGTTGTGTTTTGAGGTTAGTTTTAAAAGTCAGCAAACTTGATGCTTTCCGAATATTGTCTGGAAGATTGTTCCACATTACCTGGAGCAGCTCTACTGAAACTCCTCTCACCAAATCGTTGCAGCCTGCTGGCTGGTACATTGAGAAGACACATATATCCTCGGATCTTAAGTTACGCGCAGGAACATATGGCGTAATCAACTGCTGAATGTAAGCTGGCGAGATGTTGTTGACGGCACAATATGTCAATAGCAGGATCGTATAGTCAATGCGTGACGCCGCTGGAAGCCAATGCAAGTTCTTGAGGATTGGCGTTATGTGAGGATGCGTGCTGCAATATTTTGTATGGACTGTAGACTGATGGAGCAAGAAGGCATACCTTGGAGCAGTGAATTGCAGTAATCCAATCGAGACGAAACAAATGCATGCGTTGATAGTACAGCAGCCTTATCTGGAAGGAAACTGTGGATGTTCGAAATATTCTTCAGATGAGAAAGTGATGTCTTGCAGATATTTTTATTGTGGGAATCTAAACTGAGTTTATTATAAAAAATAACACCCAGATTTTTAACAGTTTTAGCTGGAAGATAATATAGAAGATAAGGCCTGCACTATCAATATCATTTACATAATAATATAAATAAGGAAAATAAGTTGGCCAAGAATAGATCCCCGTGGAACTCCTGTCTTAGGATTAACTAAGCTAGAGTTGAACAAGTTGTTTTGCTGTCTGTTAAATACATTTTTAGCAAATGCAGTCACACTGGGGTACAGATTGACACGGTCACACGCGGAAGGAGTAAAAGCCCCACACCGGGAATGAGCGCCCGTAAGCGTGGTAAGCGTCCGTGATTGTACATTTCTAGGCCAGTGCGTCCATCCGTCAGCTGCTGCAAATCAACTTCTTGTTCGAAAATTTGTGGTCAAGCGCAATCCAATCATCCGTAAATCAGCGTAGAGACACAGCGAGAAGGTGTGCATATGTAGGATCCCTACTTCGTTATTTTAATGTGGCAGTTATCCCCAGCCTCCCGGACGCGAGAGTCTGCGGACGACTGCCTCGTTTCGGTACTTTGGTGCCGGGCGCAGAGGGCCGAAGCCCATGCGGCCTTGGTACTTTTCTCGCACTTCAGATATTGCGCTCAGCGACTGCGGACGTGCCGCAGGTCGATCACTTTGAGTCAAGTTGGAAGTGTCGTGCGCGGGAATGTACGTTGCTGTTACCAAATGTCTAGACAAATAAACATGACAAGCGGAAGAAGAGTTTTGTGATTCACTTAGAGGAAGTTTACGTTATAATAGAGAATGTTGGGCAGTTTCTCTCGCTCACCCTTACAAGCCCATACTAGAGACCCTAACGGTCACTCACTGGTATCTCCGGCGCGAGGGACTGCCCCATATTCCCATACATACACCGTAGACATCGTACATTCACCGTAGGTATCGTGGGTGTGCGCGACAGAGCGCAGACCGGAAATGGCTCACCCTGCACCCCTCTCCAAGGCAGAGCCCCTACACTGGCACACGCTTTCCCTACGCTGTTCTACACTGTACTGTTATATACTTTACGCTACTGCACGCTGCAAAACTATCCGTGCGGTGCTTCACACCATGACATATTGCGAGTACACCGTGAGACAGTCAGCGAAGTGGATCAGTAGCTACTGGCTGCACTTAGTCAGGCTTAGTCACGCTGCCTATGGTCTCTGTACTCTATGTATGCCTACGGTTTCTGTACACCGTTTGACGACATATCACGCTTACTCACGCTATATTACGGTAAGTGACGTTGCCTCACGCTGTCTACGGTGTATAGGCTACATGTACGCCATCTCGCTGTGTCTGTACACAATTTTGAGGTATCCCCCACCCAAATGTGTCAATTTCCGAACCGCGGATGAAAAGGACGTGGATCGGAGTATTTTTCATTCTGCCCTGTTAACCTTCACCAAGTTCCATCTGTTCCGTTGCTCTTCTGTTGCTCCTTCATTGTCGTCGTCGTCTCTGGGTAGTGCTGTATAGATTGTTGCTCCAACATGGATGTGGTACAATAACACGCACGTCAAATGCAGTTGATGGCTTGGCAGCTGCAGTTGACAGAGCATTAACGAATTGCTACTGCGAAACTTGGTCTCAGGGCAAAAAAAAGGAAAAACAAAAACAAGAAGCCGCAATGAAACAGATATAAAGACGAAATTACCGTTTCCTTATTTGCTGAGGGTTCGAAAAAGAGAAAAAAAAGCAAGAAAAAGAAGCTGCAAAGAAGCAGATATAAAGACGAAATTCCCGATTTCTTATTTCGGACATCCATGTCCAATGTAAGAAATATCGGAATGTTGTCTTTATATCTCGCTTAAGTGGTATATAATGAGGAACACAAAAATTAAAAAGCATATGCACTTCTAGTATATAGACATGTTTACATCATATGGTCATATTAAGAAGCCAAAATAAAAATACTAATTTTTTTTTAATTGTCGCTTTAATTGTGTTCGCGAGAATACTGTGGAGGATATCATGTTTCCTGACGCGCAGTACACTTTTTAAAGCGACATGGTGGCAAGATAATTAGAGGCTAGAGCCCTTTTATTTACGTTTTTTAAGCTATTTTTGGCTCTCATCTAAGCTTGAATTATATTTATATCCGAGTTTGCAACTCCCTGATTAGTTTAAATAAACATAAATCTAAAATAAATTCGGATCTCCCGGGATCATTGGCGGCCGGCTACGCAATGCTTGGCGCCGTCAGTAACAGTGGCCAGTTGAGCATGTCGCACCATTTGGAGCCTACATGTGCTTGGTAGTTATCATATGAATAATATAGCATCAGTGATATGATGTTGTATTACACGATTTGGAAAAACATAATATTAGTGTTGTAGTGATTTATTGCACGATATAAAAAATTGTAAAGACATTGTGTTCGTGTTGTAACGTTTTATTACAGGATTTAAATGAAAAAATGTAAGGGAACATCGTGCTCGTGTTAAGATGTTTTATTGCCCGATTTAAAAAGATTATTTTTTCGTGTTATAATGCTTTATTACACGATTTGAATAAACACGTTACTTTCTTAAATAATGTATAAATCATTTTAACGTAATAAATTAAAATATTTTTATATGCTGACACGGATCACTGTCATCATCGATAGTAAGCATATAGGGCTGATTGACAGGCGTGTTCAAACTCTGATTGGTCAACATCCCCCTCCAATCTCACCAGGCCTTGTCAGTGTGATTGACAGGTCTCGTATGATCTCACGTCGAGAGTGATATTCCCCGAGATTTGACAAGCACACCTGTAGGCTTATCTTCAAAATGATGACGTCATTATATTTATGATATACTATGTTCAATGTGTTATAGGCATAAATCATGTCAATCTATATGATTAAGTGGACACCTGGAAATTGGTTTGGGCTACTAAAATTAACATCTGAAGGGCCAACATCTGAAGGGCCAACATCTTTTGCTATAAAGATATCTTTCAAGTTATATCAAGAATTATACCATGCATTACAATAAATAAGGATATGTTTTATATAGGAAAAATATATTCTACAGTGTACATTTGTTACACAATGAGAAATAAAGAAGGAATAAAATAAATATATATACATTCAAATATATATATACATTCAAATTAAAATAGAATATGGACAAGCCAGTGTGAAACATGCGGACAAGGGCACGGACCAGCATGTACAAACCCAATGGAAGAAATCATGTGCGCGGCTTTTAAAATGTCGTATAAACACGTGCACTGCGTGGGTTGTCGCACTTTTGTGTAAACACACCGTCTCTGGGTGTAGGCAGACCGTCGCTTCGTGTAGGAATTCCGCCTGGACGTGCCGTGAGCTCACACACGTCTCCAAGCGTCGCCATTCGTCGGTTCCCGTGAGTGAATGTCCGTAAGTGTAGGAATATAATTTATAAATTATTTAGCAAAAGAACATGGTTTATTCAAATCGTGTAATAAAGCATTATAACACAAAATAATAATCTTTTTAAATCGGACAATAAAACATCACAACACGAGCACGATATTATCTTACATGTTTCTTCCCCATCCACTCGTAAAACTCAGTATTGTGGGGAGCCTCCGTGACCGAGAGGTAGCGTGCTCGGCCTCAGACCTCCAGGGTTTGAATTTAGAATCCTGTGTCTGGAGGACAGTGTCATCTCACTCATCCCACCATCCCGAGGAGGTTCTCCTGGCCCAATTTAGTCTGTAGGCCTATGTGCACAAAAGTGGGTTAAAGCCCGATTCATTTCATCTCATTTTTTTGTCTGACGTAGGTTGCCGATTTCGGCTATTTTGTTTAATTCGCATCCCAGTGTGACTGTAGCTTAATGTGCCAGAGGGTTAACACCAGAATGTGTAAATTTTTTAAAAATATTTTATGTTTTAAACTCTTTTAAAAAAATCCAGAAAAATTGCAATGTGAATTTTACCTTTATCCATTGTTGATGTTACTCTATCAATTAGTTCAAGGGGGGCGGCCAATTCAGTCGAATGTTCACGTCGAAATCCGTGTTGACTATCGTGGAAAAAATTGTTTGTAGTGAAGTATTTATATAATTGTTCGTACAAAACACCTTCAAATTTTTTTATGTCTCGTCGGTTCCGGAACTACTTTTTGTTGTTCAATTATCCTAGCGGTATCTATGTTTGTATTTTTTTCTAAATTAAAACATGAAGAACTCTCGCTAGTGTAGTATAGGAAGAGAGAAACTTTTGTAAAATATAACTTAGTGTTGCGCTAAATTCAGAAATTCGTATTGCAAGGGTAATTTTAGGAAAAAAACTATACGAGGTGAACAAATTAAATATGTCCTTAAAAACAGGTTTATCATTAATATTTAACAAATCTATATTTAGATCCCCAGTAATAATAAGTTCGTTAAAAATATTTTAAATAATTCCAGAGTTGAAGTGCTTCGTCTTATAAATGATTGATAACTTTCATTTAGATTACTTGGGGGTCTATATACATTTCCAGTACAATATTTGTATTCATGTTCTCACTTGAGGAAAGTAAAGTGCACACATAAACAGATAACGTAAAGTGACTGTTGTGTGACAATTTCCGATAATCTGTGGATAGCAACAATAACAGAAACAGGTGTACGTATAGGATACAGCCCGAGGAGCTCTACATCCTTAGCTTTGAAAAGGGACAAAGCTAAGAATGTCCGAGGGTTTCAACTTACTTAAAACACATCAGACCATAATGAAACTCCCTTATTATCAACTGTTTGGTCGCGCCTGACTGATTATAGCATTGACAAAGCATTGATTATAGCATTGACAAAGCCAGATCATGATGAAGTCCTGTCGTGAACGTCATAATAGATCATAGACAGAGAGGAGTGAGTGTTTAAAGAAAAGTGTAACCGCAGCAAAAACTTTAGAAAATATACAACCCAGAAAAGGCGAAAAGGCTACCCTGTCGAGCCATTGTTGGGCCAACCTCACAGAAAGTGTTGCAGCGCCGGAGGAACGCTGCGCGTTTTCTGGGTTCTCGTGTAAGAGAAATGCCCAGGTAGGATTATTTGAAATGTATTTGGTAGCTTTACAATATTATTTGAATACTAATAACCTAAATATACATAATTAAATGGGGAAAGTGATTATGCGAGGTGTATTGAAGTCAGCCTTAAGCCTGCTTAATTATTCATAGCATTTATATTATTTAAATTATTTATAATATTTGGATTATTTAGGTTATTTAGATTATTTAGATTATTTAGATTATTTAGATTATTTATAATATTAACATTATTAATATTATTATTTATATTATTTATATTATTTATATCATTTTTGTCATTTATCTTTCCAGAAAATATAACCAACATAATAAATATGGCGGTGTTCTTTTTGGACTGAGCAGTGAAAGCAATGAGAAAGAAATGAACAGTATATTTTGAAATTTGATATTATATCAGCTTAGAGAACAATCCTGAAGTATATTCCTATTATTATTTTTTTAGAATAATACATGATAGCTTACAGAGTAAACGGGATCGAAATATACAAAGTATTGTTGAACGGAGGTGACATATGTAACCATATATTTAAATACTAATAATTAAGGTCCTAAATTGAGAGAAAATGTTTTAATTTAAATAAGCATGGAACTATCAATTAATTTTTTTAATATATTCTTTGTATCAACAGTTATTTAAGAAAGAAAATACGGTACTGGTTTCCGGTACGTGTCTGGTTATATAAGGTAAGATTATGAACAGCGGGCAATTATAGCAATAAAACTATTGACAATCGATATAATGAAATAAATAAAAATTCCTACGTTTCTCTCACAGAAGATTTAATATATTTCGTTCTTAGAGAAATCAATTCCCTTGGGAGGGTGACGAGACTGGGCGAGGTAGAGGGGCGTACGTTGTCTCTGTACATGGGGATTAACTGGTCTGTGTTGTCTGTGAAACCGCGCCCAGCCTGTTCTAGTGGACGATGTTGTTGGTGAGTAAATTTGCCGGCTTGTGAGTTGTTGTTATTCATGGTGGCTGATATATTGTTACTTGGGGTAGAGTGTGACGCTGTGTTGTTTTGAGCAGGTTCAGCTAGGTCATTTTGAACATAAGTAGTTACAGAACTCTCATTTTTATAGTTATAAACAGCTTTAGGCCCTAATACCACTCTTCCCACATTTTGTAATTGAAGACATTCAGGACGAAACATAATTATATGAAGTTTTGATTTTTTTAAAACACACCCAGGAGCGGTGAAATTCGATATTTTTAAAGCCATTATTCACCTCCAGGTGGCAGACAAATTTGTATTTGTCAGTAAGCCTAATGTGTTGTGGATTGTGTGGGACCACATGCTGGTATGGAATGTTAGCAATATTTCAGATATTAGAAGGGGTGTCAATGCTAACAGATGCAGATTAGTCCAGTAATATCGGAGTACGAGGTCAACACAATTGCAGAATGTATTTTACTTTGGTGTTCTTCTACTAGGTTATCTTAATCACAGAAAAAAAGTATAGAGATTTAATACGTCAGGATTTTTTTCAATAGCTGAATTACGGCGGCCATTATTCATGTTCATATTTCAGTGAATATGACAGCTAAAAATTAATATCCAAGCTTGTGTCAATCCCTAGGTTTTCGTGGTCAACGAGAAAGATAAAACCAAATTCAGATATCTTGGTTCATTACAAGCACAGATATGAGCGAAATAGCTGTATAATATTGTGCATTGTATTTACAGATCTATGTTATAAATCGTGCTGACAGAGAGCGCAACCGTATTTGTAGCGTTTAAAGCCACTGTGCCAGAATCATATATATTACGTTTATCACTTTACGCTCCTTTATCATATATATTTTTATCATATATCCTTTAGCATATATATCTCGAGCAGTGTACTATCGAGTTTAAAACTGATAGAAGTCTCCTAAACCAGTACGTGATCTAAGGTATAACCGTGAGTAAAAAATACAGATAAGAGTTGGCGCTGGACGATTAATTCAAGTTTAACGACATTAATCCTTCCACAGTTATGCACCCTTCTTTGGAAACAGTGATGAAAAACAAACCAATATATGAAGCAAACCATCATCTGGAATACTAGTGGAACAAATGGAAGAGCACGTGACTGCAAAAGGCTCTATTCAGAAAACATATGGGGTACAGTATATGAAACAAGAACTCACAGCTTAACTTAAAGATAAAACAATATTCACTGACAAAGCATACAAGGGGATTGCGACCTTTATAACTACAACATCGTTGATATTTCACGATTACTATAACCATGATAAACATGACTGCAATATTGATAGAAACTACAGCAAAGCTGATCATAAATGATATCAAAGCTGGTCATCCAAGACTGACCAAAGGCTTCAGAACTACTACAGTACAGAAGCCGCAATATTTTTTTTAATCCATCCAGAAAGCTTAATACCCATCAACTGTGAGTAAAATACAGAGAAAAAGCAGATATCACAGGGGTCGGCGTTAGTCCAAGCGACTAAACCCATGGTGTCTGTAGACCACTTCAGCTGTTTAGCAATACAAATGCATCATTATTTTGGTTCGAGTGTTGTCTTGGATTCAAGTTATGAACATGGCATCTGAATCTGTAGCTCATACAGTGAGGTTCAAATCTTTGAGGAAGGTGTTGCACTTGTGACAGACCCTACTGCAGCTGTCACTAGATAAAATGTATTCTGGAAAGTTGCCACATATATATTAATGACTTCCAGTGATCTTGCAGAGCTTCGATCCAAAACCATCAAAAGAAAACGTCAGTTGCATTTTGCCTATGCTATGCTGGATCACACGGATCTGTCATGTTTGTATTCTAATTTCTTGCAGATCATATCAAAGAGTTTAGAACAATAACAGAGGACACTCAGCTAAAAGCCAATGACGTAATTGTAACGCTGCTGACAGTGGCGCCGCCGAGTAGCAAGCAAGCCATTATATACAGACGCCGCTCATGTGTAGATGTAACGGCATAAGCCTATGTGCCTGAACAAAAGTCCGTGAAATTGTATTGTCAATTGATCATATTATTTTTTTAAATGTTCAGTAGAAAAATCTGAATCAGAAAACATAGGGTGTCGATTTTTTTTTAGTTTCATTTTGTTAAAGTGACACTTTCAGTCCCATAAAAAAACAAGAAAAAACAACTTAACACACATACTTGTACTTCTACACATCGGATGGTCACGTGATATAGAATAGGGCCTATTACAGATAATATTACACACGATGTTGTTCAGAAGACCACGCAGAGTCAGAAAAAAATATTATTGTTATTTATAGTGACACTTTAAGCTCAATAATTGAAAAATAAAACATTCACACCACTTTTTCCCCCTTAACACTATCTGTTTTTCAAGTGGGATACAATTTTTTGGGGGGTGAAAATGGGGTGGCGCTTAATCATGGCTTTTTTTGGTGACTTTTTAAGTACAATTATTTCAACGTTACATAATTTTATTTAAAGCACATTAGATTGTCATATACCATAAATAATGTTACACACAATGCTCTGAACATTGCAGCATAAGCTTTTTTTATTTTTTCAGTTCACTAACATAATTATGCACAATGAGCAAAAAAATCCCAAGCCACAAAAAATCTGAATTTTTCTTTATGAACAATTTTGTGAGGGTACCCTGTAATGGCTAAATTATGGAAGTTTTGAAAATGAAACTGTTTGTTACCCAGAAATATTTGTGATACTTATACAAACGAACTGAAAATAGAAGTGATTAGGCTCCGATAAAAAATTAACTTCTACTCGTTTTAGTGTGCAATATTTGGAAAATATGGATATGTTGTTTCAGGTAAGACAAATATATTTTTTATACAACAAGTGCATATGCTTTATCGTGTTCAGGAGGCTTAGTTAAACCAAATATTCATGGAGCAGCTGGTATGTCTGTTGAGATCGGTATTAGATGATCATGATGATTATCAACCATTCACCACCCCCAATCCACTTGGCCGTAGTCGCGCGTGCGTACTAAAATGAAGCATGAAATGCAAAATATGCAGACATTTTCTCGGAGTTTTAAAAGAGCTTATCATGGGTTCAAATTTGGGTAACACCAGCTTCAACATATATATCTACGATAGATGTGATAATAATTAGCATATTAAATTTTAGTTGTAATTTAAATACAAATTATCCTTGATTTAAAAATGTATGCGCATATTGGACGCCATTCTGAAAAAATGGCTATAAAACAACGGTCATCTGAATTTTTACGTCCTTTGACTTCTTTTTGGTCATTATGGATCCAATACTGAATTCAAAAATGCAAAAAAATCGCTTCTGTTGCAATTTGTTCCACATCAAATGATAAATACTCACTAATAATATACATGGAAAACGAAATGCTAACGACGACGCTGAACTTCAATTGCAATAGCTCACCTTTTTGAAATAAAAAAATAATAGGCGGGCTGAAATACGACAGCGCATGACAGGCAGGCTTTATTAATGTGGGAGGCTGTACTGATATTTTATGTAAATAAATTTGATACGTGCATTCATGCACATGCACATTTTCTTCAACAAACTATCTTCTGATAACATGCAGTGATAATGGAAATGATAACAAGACAAATTCCCCCTCGTGGATTCTGACACTACAAAATAAATTTCTAAAAAACATTCGCATTCCTAATTTGTATAATTTTATTAGATAATATATATGTTTTTTCCCGTAGATTTCAAATCTGCCAGATACCATTCGAGATTTTGCATATTTAATTAGCTAATTTGCATATTTCCAAAATGGCCGTCAAAAAAAAGTAATCGGCTATGAATACAGTAACGACAATCATAAAAATGTGTTTTTTGGCCCTAAGTTCGGGTTTTGAGATCCCATAATGCCATTTTGACGACAATGTTATTTTTGGGATCATTGGAAGGTCATAGGTCACGTAACCATTGAAATACAATATCCCAGCTTTACGTTTTAGCAAAAAGTGCACAAATGGGGATAAAATGATGATTAGAATGCCTGATATTATATATTTAATTTCAGAGAGTTACATCTCATACACAAGACTATATTTATTACGACAAGATGGCCGCCATATTTGAAAATGTACGCCAGCCGAACCTAAAATCAAGATATTTTAGCTTCTAGATATCATATTTAAGCCATCTTAGTGTCTAGATTGGGGTTTTGTGGATCAAAGAATACAATGTCAGACATCACTATACTTTCAAATGATTTTTTAGAAGTTTTTGATGTCTTTTTGGTCTCTATAGTTTGATATTTTGGCAAAATTGTGTTATATCATAGTTATATTTGAATAACTTCCTCCCAGAATGAGGTTATCATCCGCACACTGTTCTGAATTCACATGCTAACATGATCTAAAGTAAAACCATATACATCACATGTATATGACAGCGATAAAAGAGATAAATAGACATATCATTTACATTATAATACGGCACTGTTATTTTGTAGCGTATGTAGAACTACTACCCAGAACTACTACCCAAGGGGTGAACATCTTATTTTCTGGAAAACTGACACGGCGTGTTGTAAAAGTTTAAATTCACCTTAAATGATATATACATATATTTAGGAGCACAACCTCTGTGCACAACCTTGCAAATCGACTATTGGAAATTGGCAGAAAGCCATTAATGTCGGCCATTACCGAAAAACCTGAATTTGTCAATATCTCGGTCAATATTTAAGATAATTTACTTTTAAAGTTGTCTAGACCAATATTTTCAGGGTCAAAGATCAATATAAAACCACTCCTGAAGTGATGTTATGTCTTGTAAATATGAATACCAGTAGGCCTATATACACACAACTCTGCTTTTATGTTTTGGAAATAATGTTTCACACTGTATATTAATAATCACTTTTGATAAGAAAACACCATGAGCGTTCGATGTCAGACCAATGATAATGTTTATTGATCGAAAAACTTGATAATAGAATAAGTATTAGCCCTTGCAGTGATATAGCATTTGGTATTATAATCCTTCATAACATAGTCAGTCTAAGGGTTACTGGGATGATTGCTAGTAGTAGTACTTTTCGCACCCACCTGGGGAGGGGCATTTGGTATCTGTCCCGTATGTTGCATGTTGGGGGAGCTGCAGCCTACACGTGGCTGGCTATAATATTGTGGTGGATTGCCAGCGGGGTAGCCTGTTTCCTCCACTCAATAGTGGTGCCAATGCAGCTCCCACATCAGTACAGGCACTGATGTTGGCCATACTAGAGCCTAAACTACAGGCAATAGTGTTTGACATTAGGTATCTCATGTGGGATGAATGGAGTTACCCTCAACTATTGTGATCCTTGAGGACTATTCGACCAGAGGATAGCGGAGCTGTGCTAAAGGCCTCCGTGTTTCAGCAATAAATTGCATATCAAAACCTAAGTCTTTGATCGTCTGGGCATGTCTGAGGGTAAATCCCCTAGACATGCACAGAACATCGGGCAGTAACCCACCATGCCCTATCACCCCACGCTCACGTCATAAAGGTCTCAAGGTGGTGTACGCAGCTACCTTTGCTTAGATATCTCTGACAGTCTTCTACATAGCAGGGGATTTTTCTTATCTTACTCGAGCAGTTTTTGTTGCAGCCACGTGTCATTGTGTGTGTCATATATGGTGGCCTTGGTGGGTTTGTAGATTTACCTGGAATCAGTTTATCATTTTATACAACCCGTCCATAGTTTTCAGGCTTGCAGGTAAGCTTGGCGATGTAAGCTGACTTGTCAAGTGCTGTTGCCAATGCTGCCCGCTTTAGATGATGTTCTATAGCAAGAGGGTGGCTGTAATTTCAGCAGTGATTTGCTATTATAAAACTTGATGAATCGGAGTATATATAGCTGTATCACAGCCTTCGAAGCTGGATTATGTGTTCACAAGAAGCTACTTTGCTTGGTCATACACATCTACCGTTATTTCAATGTGAGCACCATGGCATCATCAGCTATCATGCTATTTCCGTTTTCTGCGGACAATGATGGAGGCATATTGCTACATTCATGATCACCAATAAAGTTATTAATGTTAATGTCTCCACCACTTACTTTTTGTGTGTTATTTGCCGAAGAGTAGAAATGTCATTACTCTTGTCAGACGAATCAATTTCGCTTATATACTATTTTGGTTTCTGGTTCTGAGTCTAGTCATTCACGGGTGACAAGAGCTTCCTATAATTATGATCTTCAAAGTAATGGCAGCTTTGGACACCATTTCTTTCACATCAAGACCAGAAGCTCTGCTGAACATAGCAAAATAGCTAACAGGGAGCGATCCAAGTGGTTTTCAAGAGTTTTTCCAACAAGAATCGCTTTCGTGTTTTTCTATGTCAGACATGGTACCAGGAGGAACAAGGTGATCCTTTCATTTGTTCAACTAAATTTCACTTAGGTGGTGGATAAAACAGGGTGTACTGATTACAGTCACGTACATGGCATTATATATTTGGTGATTGGTCGTTCATCTCAAGACAGCTATCCATTCACGAGTTTTGCCGCTGCAATGGGTCATGCAAACTTTAGGGCACTGTCATTTATTCACATTATCAACGGACGAGATACCATCGGCTATTCATTCTCTACTGGCATGTTAAAGTTGGTTGAATGATATAACTACACTGGTAGACTTTTCCGATGATGGTGCTCCCCATTGAAATCACGATATATGTGTGTGACCAGTCACAGCAGCTTTTTGTGAACTCATATTTCAACAAGAGAAGGCTGTGATATAGATACGCTCAGAGACAAAACGTTCTTAAATAATATTAATAAGTCAACACTGCTGAAGTTGTTGCCACCCAATAAAAATGTTTTCCAACAACATATAAATCATGCAGCCAAGCCATCCTCAAGCCTTAGGACTATGGATGGGTTGTAGAAAAAGGCAAGCTGATTCCTGTTCAGTCTACATGTACAAACCCACCGTCGCCACCACATATGATTCACAAAATTTTATCCCTGCAAGAAGGGTTGCAGCAAGAACTGCTCGTGTGAGAAAAGGGAAATCCCTGCTAATTCTGCTGTGACTGTCGGTGATCCCAAAGCAAATGCAGCTTTGCACAACACAACACATAATCCTTATAATTAAATAGCATAACTGCATCATATACTTTTTAAGCACACTCACTTTCAATAATCTTATAATCGATATACAATGTAGTTGTGTGCATGGTGCTTCCTGCAAACACTAGTTCCTTCGACAGTATTAATTTTTGTTTCATATAACTTTAAGCTAATTATGTTTTGTAATGATTATTGTAACAAGTGATGTATCACTACAAGGATTAATACTTATGTTAGCTTATAATCAATAAACTTACCATTGTTATCACATCAAATGTTTTCTTATCAAACGAGATTAATAATATCTAGCGCAAAACATTAATTTCACACTATCAAATGCATGGCTTTGTGTACTATCTTGTTAAGAAGACATAAAATCACTTCAGGGTTGGCTCTATATTGATCCTTGACCCTGAAAAGATAGGTTTAGACAACTTCAAAAGCAAATTATCTTAAATATTGACCGAGATATTGACAAATTAGGGTTTCTCGGTAATGGCCGCCATTATTGGCCTCCTGTCAATTTCAAGTAGTCGATTTGCAAGGTTGTGCACCTAGGTTGTGATCCTAAATATTTGTAGATATCATTTCAGGTGCCCAACCTTTTACAACACGCCGTGTCAGACTGTCAGTTTTCCAGAAAATATGATGTTAACCCCCTGGTTAGTAGTTTTACATACTCCACAACACAACAGTGCCGTATTATAATGTAAATGATGTTTATTTACCTATTTTGTCGCTGTCATACACATGTAATTTATATGGTTTAACTTTATATCATGTTAGTATGTGAATTCAGAACAGTGTGCGGATGATAAACTCATTCTGGGAGGAAGTCATTCAAATATAACTATGGTGGCGTGGATGGATCACACAATTTTGCCAAAATATCAAACTATAAAGATCAAAAACACTTCAAAAACCTCTAAAAAATCATTTGACAGTATAGTGCTGTTTGGCATTGTATTCCTTGGTCCAAAAAACCTTGATCAAGCCACTAAGATCGCCTAGATATGATATCCAGAAACTAAGATATCTTGATTTTGGGATTCGGCTGGCGGCCATTTTTAATTATGGCGGCCATCTTGTATTAATAAATATAGTATTGTGTATAAGATGTAACTCTCTGAAATTAAATATATATTATTATGCATTCAAATCATCATTTTATCCAAAAAAGGTCAAGTTGTGCACTTTTTGCTAAAACGTGAATGTTGGATATTGTATTTCAATGGTCACGTGATCTATGACCTTCCAATGACCCCAAAATTAATATTGTCGTCAAAATTGCATTATGGGATCTCAAAACCCGAACTTGAGGCCAAAAAACACATTTCTAAGATTGCCGGAACTGTATTGATAGCCGATTGCTTTTTTTCGGCGGCCATTTTAGAAATATGCAAATTAGCTAATTAATTATGCAAAATCTCGACTGGTATCTGGCAGATTTGAAATCTACGGGGAAAAATACAATAGAAACCGTTGAGAAAAGTTTGACAGACATGTTTATTAGATTGGTTAGAATATATCCCTGTCTAATAGGCCAATACTGCTTCATCGGAATGTTTACTTGCAGATGAATTGTCTTGTAAACATGGTAAATAATGGTTACGTGCAGATTAGGATGAATTTGAAACAAACGCTACTTAATTTTGTGAAGTAATAGTACAATCCGGATAATAATTAGAGCCTCGTTTTTAACTTTTTTCATGCATAGGTTACGAAGAATACCTCTATTTATTAGAAAATAGCAACGTAAATCAAAATTAACTTTAATGCATCCATCAAAATTAGAGCAAATACTGCCATTTTATTTCTAAACAAATGAAAACTATATTGCCATGCAAAGCAAAGCTGCTGTTTGAAGTGTTGATTGTCTTTACACGACATATTTATTGTCAATCGAAATGACTCTCTACGAAGAAACACGACACATAAAGTATTCTACATAGCCAGGCAAGACAACTAAGCGGAACAAATGTGGATACAGTGTAGAAAAACATAAACATAAATGCTAAAGGACACATAACCAGTCGACAAAAGACACTGGCCAAAGGTGGCATCAATATTGGACCAGCATCACTGACGTTGTGTCGTGGTGCAGTGTCTCTTGCATTGTGGAGGAGCCGAGACCCCGTCCTGGCTCAACAATAAGTCAATTTGAACTCACTTTTATCATTTCCTGGCTAAGTCATTGGTCCCCTGTTAGGTGGGCTAATCCTTTTCAGTGTCAAGTTATATGATTAAAGTTGTGCATCGCGTCAAGTGAGTAACTTATTTAGATTGGGGGCCAAGCATTTCCGGACCTTGTTGATTGAAGGGTCATTTCAAGTGTAAAAAACTCAACATACACCCTCCCCCCCCCCCCCCCACCTCTGTACACAGAGTGTAGAAGGAGAGGGCTGGGTTGGGTGTGGAGCCTGTGATAACAAGTGTCAAAGATTGACTGATAATATTGGGATGCAACTAAATAGAAAAGACACCTATACAAATTATGTGCATGAGTACAATATACAAGCTCATGTGTGATAAAAATAATGCATTACTGTGAAATAATGTATATATATATTAGCATACGAATTAGCCTATATTTACTTTATAATACATTAAATACTTTGCTAAAATATAAAGATAACAAGCAAATAATTATAATGAGGGTGGCAAGTCTGAAGATATATATATCATCTACACGAACATTCGTTTTACATAATGAGATCATTGACAAACTATTAAAATCATATAGTAATAAAACAAACCCATGTCGACCCTTTACATATAATGTGTTTATATTAGTCTAATTCCTACACAGCTACGGGTCTACTGATCAGGTTGTGTATTGTTTGTTACTACACCGGTCTCTCCTTCGTTCTCTTTACTTTGATTTATTAACTGAGATAAAAAGCTTTCGGAGCTTGCAAGAAGATTTTCTGGCGAAGCAAATTCATTCAGCGTGCCTTGATCCAACACCTAGTCAACAAAAATAAAACAAAATAGCCAACATTCTGCCAAATAAGTCAATTGTATTCATAAATAAACAATCAGCCGATCATGACACTGTTTACATGTTTTGGATATACTAACCCAGAAATTTAAAAAGTTGAAGTAATGTATGTTTATTTTCTGTTTAATGCTAGACCAATACAGTGGTAGAAAGTCGAACATTAAACCAACAATGGCGAACTAACTGCCTGTTTTTGGTTAATTTATCATTCAATTTTATTGTGGTAATACACATTTCTAGCTTAAAATACTACTATGACTTATTCAGAGCAAAACCACAATAGCGTTTAACCCTTCTCCTGCTGTGACCGTATATACACGGGTCCTAGCTACTTTCAAACACACACAAAACTGATCAAATAGTTTGTTATAGATGTTCGGCTAATCAACTAATTAAATTTGGAATATATTTGCTTTTCATTTCAAAAATTATGTTTCATCATTTGGAGCTGGAAATTGCGTTCGCGATTCTAGTGTCGAATGAATAAAAAAATGAAGTAAACAATTTAACAGGATAATGGTTAAGAATATAATCCAATATAATTATATGTATTATATTTTCTCGCCATTTAAAATGCTCATGAAATGCAATATTACCATTATTCTATCAGAATCCATGATTGTGTGCAGTCGGTGAGCAATCGTTATGACGGTGCAATCTTTAAAAGCTTCTCTTAAGGCTTGCTGTATTAGAGAATCAGTCCTGAAAAATAAAATGACGCAGATCGTTTTTCAATAGGTTATATATTCTCTGAAAATACAGTGGACATCCTTTGAAAGGGGCCAACTACAAAAAATTGATCCATGGAATTGTTTTATTGATACAAGAAAGGGAAGCTCCTCTTGCGATGATACTGTTGACCATTGACCTGCTATATAATAGCCATTAAGTGTAATATATCAGATAGAAGGTTCTTGTTTTGGTGAATTAGATCATAATTATAAATGTGACAATGGAGCTATAGGGTTTAATTGCCAGACAGTGAAATTGAAATGTACAGGATAAAGAATGTAAAATACCCTGAACAAGACATCAAAGAACTGACAATCATATTGTACCTCTGGTCTACATTAGCAGTGGCTTCGTCTATCAGGAGAATACGGTTTTTCTTGAGTAGAGCTCTGGCCAGACACAATAGCTGTCTCTGTCCTACACTAAAATTATTTCCTGTCTCAGCCACAGTACAATCCAACCCTCCACCGAGCTCATTCAATCGCTCACTCATATAAACCTACAACAGTGAATGGTCTACAATACTCAAACAATATTTCGATCACACTCAACTCTACAATTAAGAATATTAATACGGCCACTTATTTGGTCTGTTTAGATCTCTTAAGTGAAACAGTGAACATAAATATTGATATCAATCTTAGAACTCAGATTTTACACCTATTGGTAACATAGTAATTGCATTTAAAGATGACCGCAACATTCTGTGGACGAAGCATTTTGTTAACTATATTCACGTCTAAGCACTGTGTTAACTGTGTTGATGAGGAAACATTGTGTTAACACTATTTATGTGGAAGCATTGTATTAACTGTATTCGTGTGGAGGAATTGTGTTAACTGTATTCATGTGGAAGTATTGTGTTAATTGTATTTATATGGAAGCAACGTGTTAACTGCTTTCATGTGGAAGTATTATGTTAATTATATTTATATGGAAGCATTGTGTTCACTGTATTCATGTGGAAGTATTGTGTTGACTATATATATATATATATATATATATATATATATATGGAAGCATGTTATTTAGTGTATTCGTGTGGAATACTTGTGTTAACTGTTAGTCCGAGTTTGACACAGGTGCATGGGTTAGCGTCCGAGCTGGGCCCGTATTCTCGTACAAGTTACAATATATCGTAGGCATCTCGACCAATCAGAAGCCTACGATATATTGTAACTTGTACGAGAATACGGGCCCTGGCGAGCAAAACAAAAGTTGTGCCAGTGTACGCTGAGATACGTCAATTTCATTTTTGGGGCACAGCATTACGAATGAAAATGATCACAGACTCTGCATCGCACACAGAATATGTTTTACGGACTACATGTAGTTAACTGGTAACTGTATGCCCTATTTACATTGGGATACATCAGGTTAACTGTATTCATGTGGATTGTGTTAAATATAGGCTATTCAAAGATTGATGACACCATGTGGTAAATATCGATTATATTCTCAGTAAACTTTAATAATGTTAATCATTCAGTTTACAAATTTGTAGATTAATCTAACCTACATTTGTTACATTTGTGAAGTGTCATTGAATAATTCATCCATTTGCTACATAATTTATGTTCACCTTAAGCCAACGCCCTTAATATTTTGCCTGCTAATCACGACAAAAGTCGTTTTTTATTAGTTTGATTAGCCGATTGAATCACTGTTATTGGGAATGAAATGAAATGTTTATACATTAATATTTATAAATGTTTGGTCCCAAATCAAACAAATATGACTAATTTGTAACCACTTGAGGTTGTGGATCGCGGTACCGAGATGCAACCTCAAGTGGTTGAAAATTTAAATAAATTAACTTAGCAGGATAACTAAATAGTTAATTATATGTTGCTTTAAAAAAAACAAAGTATGAAGTTTATTTGGTGAAATATATTAAATGACGTTTTCAACTGTTTTATTGCTGCGAGTTATCAATACTTTTACAAAATAATTTTACAATTTAGTTTCAATAGGCACTGTACTTGTAGACACATATAGGCGTCCAAAGTAACATACACTCTGAAACTCACAATAATTATTATGAGTGAATAAATATTTCAGAAATGACAATGGGCTACATGTACCTTTTGAATAGATGACCAGATATCGGCGTCACTATGATTTGACCACGGGTCAAGATTTGTACGCACCGTGCCTCTGACCAGCACAGGATCCTGAAACAGTAACATATACACTCTGACAAGTACAATACATGTAATGTAAAATGGTAACATACACTCTGACAAGTACAATATCTGCAATGTGAAACAGTAAAATATATACTCTGACAAGTACAATACCTGTGATCAGGTAATGTGAAACTGTACTATACACTCTGAAAAGCTGAATGTATGTAATGTGACGCAGTAACATACACTATGACAAGTACAATACATGTAATGTAAAACAGTAACATACACTCTGACAAGTACAATACCTGTAATTTGAAACAGTAACATAGACTCTGACAAGTACAATACATGTAATGTGAAACAGTAACATACACTCTGAAACTCTCAATGCCTGTAATGTGAAACACTAACATACACTCTGACACACTAAATGCCTGTAATGTGAAACAGTAACATACACTCTGACACGTACAATACATGTAATGTGAAACAGTAACATACACTCTGATAAGTACAATACCTGTAATGTGAAACAGTAATTAATTATACACACTGTCACGCTCAATGCCTGTAATAGGAAACAGTAGCATACACTCTGACACGCTGAATGATTGTAATGGAAAACAGTAATAAACACTCTGATACGCTCAATACATGTATTGGGAAACAGTGACATACACTCTGACACGCTCAATGCCTGTAATGTGAAACAGTAACATACAATCTCACACGCTGAATACTTGTGAACATTAGCATACACTCTGATATGCTGAATGCCTGTGATACTGACACACAGAATACGTGTGACGTGAAATAGTAACATACATTCTGACATGCTGATTACATGTAATGTGATATAGTAACATAAACTGTAACACACTGAATACATGTACCATACTGACACACATAATACCCGTAATGTGAAACAGTAACATAGTACACTCTTGACAAGCTAAATACTTGTGATGTGAAGCAGTAACATACATTCTGACACGCTGAAAACATGTATAGTGAAACAATAACATACATTCTGCCACGCTCTATAACTGTAATGTGAAACAGTAACATAAACTCTGAAAAGCGGAATACCTGTGATGTGAAAAAGTAGCATACACTCTAACAATCTGCATAACTGTGATAGAAACACAGCTAGTTACCACAAATAAATGTGGACATTTTAATTGCTAAAATTAGAACACTAAAAATCTACAATTTACAAGAAATAATCAGTCACATGGAATATTAAATTTTCACAATCACCTGAGGAATAACTGATATATTATCACGTAGGTTCTTCAGTTTAATTTTGCCGATGTCAACATTATCAATATAAATGTTACCCGACGGCTCAGTTAAACGAAGTATTGTCACAAAAAGAGATGACTTCCCGGCACCAGTCCGCCCTATTAATCCAACCTGCAACAAAAATCTATATTTATCGGTTCTGTAGATGGAACGCTATTGTCATATTGCCATTATGTTAAGTGATTTTTAATATATTTTAATTCATATCTCGATGTATTGGTCGGCAAAGATCAGTGATTATTAATATCTTTTAATTCATTTTTCGATGTATTGGCCAGCAAAGATCAGTGACAACGACAATAATAAACTTCTGTTAAGATTGTAATTTATTCTTGGAATTATCTAGACTCAATATTAATGTCAATGTATTTGTCTTCTATAATAAATGAGAGTACCTACATCATTTCTATTATGAATTAGTAGAAAAGTTCTACAAATAATCTGAATAGTAGAATGGTTTTTTTTCAAACTAAGCGTTCGTACATTTTTTTTAAACAAAGTTAATGCGAAAGGACTAAACTACTCAGCTAAATATCATTTATCACAGTAAGATAGCGTTTGTGGTCCGAAACCCCATTATGTAGGCTATGTTTGTAATTGTTATTATCATGAGATAATGTTGTGATTTGTTTCAACTTGCTAAACTCCCTGGTACACCCGCTACACTATATAATAGCCACCTCGAGTATAAAGACAATATTTGTAAACAGTTATATGAAGCATATATAGCGATGTTTTTCGTTTAATCGTGACAATCGTGTATCAATACCAGCCTTAACTGAATGAAAGTCAAAAGGAATGAAACATTTAAAAGAATAAAACACTTCAATCACCACATGGAATATTCAAAACATTGTCAATTCACTAATAACTGATACTTTACCTTCTCACGGGGGTTGATAGTGAAGTTGAGATCACTCAGTGCTCGTGCGCTGTTATTAGCATTATAACTCAGCGATACATTCCTGAATTGTATACACCCATGTGACGGCCAATTGTTTGGAAGCGGTACAACATTGTCAGGGTCCAATTCCTGTGCTATCTCTGAGTATTCTAGAATTCTTTCCACTGACGTCATCTGAAAAGAATAATATTTTCAAAACTAGAATACATAAACATCTTCCACTCACCAAATGTATTCAGTGAATAATATTACTTAACCTTAAAGCGTCTTATTATATACTTATAATGTCCCATAATAAAGTTTCGGACAAGGGCTGAATTGCCATATTTTTGTGTGTTTTTTTAGGCAGATACTCCAGTTTTCCCTCTTTTCTCATTTGCCCTTCATTCGGGTAACATCGCTCAGTAGCTGGGGAACATCATTTTCCAGAGCCTTCATTTTAGTTCCGCACTGATGGAATCTTTCAACCAACTCTTAACACACTGAATAATATATAGGCTTGGGTCAACGGCTTTTGGGTATCAGTTACCTAGAAAAACAGTCCGTTAACCATGTTAACCGTGTACACTAATTTTAGGTAACATTTCCGGCGAGCAGCGTTCCCGTCAGAGATCAGAAGGTGGGGGTCTAAGTATATAAAGCATAATCGTACCTACAAGCAAACAGGTTAGCTCTTTTAGGCATATACCTCCGTATAAATTATGTTATAGACCACATATTTTACAAACTAGGCCTACCTAGGTCTACATGTATACAACACATAGCCTAGCTCGCTGCAGCTAGGCCGAAGCCCTTGAGTCATAATCGCTATGTCTCTGTGATCATTGAGTTAACCATATCTTAAATTAAGCCACCTGTAGGCCTATGATAACTGCATGCTTTGATTGAAACGGTTAATCTATTTGTGAAATAAGCCTACATATAGACTTGTCCTATTCATTGAGGTGAGCAAAGGAATTACAAAATATAAGGCTTATACTAAATACAAACATTAGCCATGTGTTTTAAGTCCCGGTATTGGCCATATTATGTCTTCTCTGTGTCCATATTTACAATCGGGCTTTTACCCGAACAGGGTAATATTGTCTATAATATCAGATACAATGTAATTACAATTGTAGACAATCAAATGAAATGTGTGACTGCTACGAACCATAACTGCAAGTGTATGTAAAAAACGTTATAAATGTTGAACATGTTACATTTTTCCACCAACATCATCGCCGAAAAACATATTCGATCTGCTTATAAATAGTATTACAGCGATTTCATAGATTGGAACTCGAAGTTAATACCAGTATATCTGTATACCAAACAATATAAATTGGAATAACTTACACAAGTTTCCGTTTCCACTGACACGTTTAGTAGATATTGTAACAGATAAGATATGTTCAGCATGTATGTGAGACTGAGGCCGACTAATACCCCATCTATACCTGAAATGATGGAAAAACAAATGGGCAACATTTAACGAATCAATTGTTTAATAAACAAACAGTGTTGAAATCATCAGAGTCCATATTATAATATAAATTTGATTAAGCATAGACACTCATTATTCCATATGCGTGGAAGGAGACAGGTTAATTTAGTATGTTTATGCTACGAGACACAGTGCAGATAACCTAGCCGAGTAAACAACGATTCTGGGCGAGCGCAGCAAGCCACAGAGCAGTGAATTGAGTATAAACATGGCATTGATACCAACTTATAATTGCTACGCTGAACTCAATCTGAAGAACTGTGGCCAATCTAGCATCATCTTACTTATAGTAAATAAATTTAATTACATCCATGTGATACTTGTTAATGTGTTGACAAATCGGACCTGAATAAATATAAATACAACTACAATTCACAGAGATATTTTTTGCATGAATCTTCGCCGGTGTGACACGAGCGACATCTATGTGAGGATAATTCGTCCGCAAATGCACACTGTAAGCTCAGAACGCCTAAATTTGTTCATAAACAAGAAAACACATGTGCGAAGCACCGGAAAAAATAGCATATGACATGCACAATGACGTCATCGTTCGACCAAATTACCTGACTATATCACCTATCTCAGAAAGTCTCGAGTTACCACCCCACTCAAAACGAGATCACTTATTATTATTATTATTGTTATTCTATAGCGCCTAATCCCATTAAATGGATCTTACAACTAAAAATCTTTTGAAACATGTAAAAAACCACATTTCTTTAAAATCAGTAGCTTAGGGGCCTCAAGTGTAGTTTCGGATAAATAACTAAAATAAAAACATACTTTTCTCTTCTAACAGTAAAAAATCACAGATATGCGGCAAATATATTAGTGAAAAGGCATACATTGTAGTTAAGTTGATAAAGTTTGATTTAAAGTCGAACTGAGCATAGTTATTGTCCGTCGCAGCACAGCTGCTGTGGACACACACATACAGTAGGTGTACCTACATGGGTATAATAGAGAGGCCTCTCTCGATCATTAGTACCAGACATAGAATTGCTGACCCTTGTGAGTTAAAATCAAACACTAAACAAAATAAATTTACCAAGAGTTACTGAACTAGGAGTACGGTAGTTAATGTACTGTAAATAACATTATAATTAGGTCATTACCTCCATGCTTGGTCCAGAATGCTGTAACTAGGCTGAGCATCAGGTAAATAGTCAAGCCCCATTCAAACCTGGCAGAGAGCCATCTGTATGAATGGTAATAATGCAGCCATACAGAGCTGTGTACATTCTGACTCTGATGAAACTGCTTCATCACGTGGTCCTGCTTCTTAAACGCTTTGATGACTTGAATTCCGTGAATACAGTTAGATAGATGACCGTAGACTGGAGCTCTACCTGTAACAATACAATACAGTTAGATAAATGACCGTAGACTGGATCCGGCTCTAACTGTCACAATATATAGTTAGATAGATGACCATAGACTGTAGCTCTACCTGTCACAATACAAAACAGTTAAATAGATGACCATTAGACGGGATACCTGTTTCCAGACAGGGAGCTGGATGTTGTTTATAGACTCCAGAGATTCAAATAAAATGGCAGCCGTTTATACTGTTCATACCAGCTCCATTCAAATTTTCAATTGTTTTTATTTTCCCAACGTGACTTTAAAAACATATTAGAAGTGACGGGCAGACGTTTTTTCTGTGTCACAAATTGATTGTACACCACTAGACAGTCAGATGAGGGCAGGCAAACATCAAACTGGTGCCTTGCATGTTTTTTCAATAGGCAGCTGGTCAGCCGGGCTGTGACCGGCGACCTCGCCAGCTAGATGACCTTAGACTGGAGCTCTACCTGTCACAACACAATACAGTTAGCTAGATGACCGTAGACTGGAACTCTACCTGTCACAATGCAATACATTTAGATAGGTGAGGGTAGACTGGAGCTCCACCTGCACAATACAATATACTTAGATAGATGACCACAGACTGGAGCCCTACCTGTCACAATACAATACAGCTCGATAGATGAGCATAAACTGCATCTTTCTCAACAAATTATCTATCCACAAGCACGCAGTGCGATACCTTGCTTCATCGAGCATAGCGTCCAACTATTTTAAATAGCCAGATACCTTGAATGTCACGCGTTTTCAAGACTGGCCAATCAGACAGCGTTTGACAGTTGGCTGACAGCGAAGCTTGTCTGTTTCCGTTGGTATGATAGATCAGATAGATATATAAGCTCGGAATCTCATGCTGATGTCATTGTGTTCTCAGCTCCCTGAATGGCAGCCACTATAATGATTACTGGCCGCCATAACGAAATTCGGTACACCTCAATGTCCGAAATGAGAGATTCCCAACTTGTCTATATAATACATCTAGCAACGAAAACAAGTAACTGTGCTTGACAGGCCAATTCTTCGTGACCTTTTATGACCTATTTATAAATCTGAAACATCCGATGAGGTTTGAATCTCAAACACACCCCTATGATGACCACATAGACAGAATAACTGATTGTAGTTCTCGATACAGCCAGGCTCCTGCGGTAGCACTCACGTGAGACTGGCCAAGGGAAGATGATAAACAGGAGCTCTACCTGTGAAAATACAATACAGTTAGATATATGACGTAGACTGGAGCTCTACTTGTCACAATACAATACAGTTAGATAGATGACCGGAGACTGGAACCCTACCTGTCACAGCACAATACACTTAGATAGATGACCGGAGACTGGAGCTCTACCTGTCACAATACAATACAGTTAGATAGATGACCATAGACTGGGGCTTTAACTGTAACAACACGTTCAATATAGTCAGATAGATGACTGTAGGCTGGAGCTCTACCTGTCACAATACAATACAGTTAGACGGATGAGCATAGACTGAATCTCTACCTGTCACAATAAAAAAAAACATTTAGAAAGATGAACATAGCCTGAATCTCTACCTGTCCGAATACAATACAGTTAGATAGATAAGGGTAGACTGGAGCTCCACCTGTCACAGCACAGCACACTTGGATAGATGACCATAGACTGAACCTCTACCTGTCAACGCACAATACATTTAGTAGACTGTAGCTCCACTTGTCACAATACAATACAGTTAGATATATGAGTGTAGACTGGAGCTTCACCTGTCACAATACAATACAGCTAGATAGATGACCGAAGACTGGGGCTTTCACTGTCAGAATACAATATAGTTAGATAGATGACCGTAGACTGGAGCTCTACCTGTCACAATACAATACTGTTAGATAGATGACCGAAGACTGGGGCTTTCACCGTCACAATACAATACTGTTAGATAGATGACCGAAGACTGGGGCTTTCACTGTCACAATACAATACTGTTAGATAGATGACCGTAGACTGGAGCTCTACCTGTCACAATACAATACTGTTAGATAGATGACTGAAGACTGGAGCTCTACCTGCTACAATACAGTCTGATGGATGACCATAGACTGAGGCTTTAACTGTCACAATACAATACAGTTAGATAGATGACCATATACTGGGGCTTTAACTATCATAATACAATGCAGTTGGATAGATAACTGTAAACTGGAGCCCTACCTGTAACAATACAATACAGTTAGATAGATGACTGAAGACTGAGGCTATAACTGTCACAACACAATACAGTTAGATAGATGGCCATAGACTGTAGCTCTACCTGTCACAATACAAAACAGTTAGATAGATGACCATTACACGTGATACCTGTCTGACACTTCGTTCCAGACAGGAAGCTGGATGTTGTTTATATACTCCAGAAATTCAAACAAAATGGCGGCCGTTTATACTGTTCATACCAGCTCGACTCGAATTTTCAATCGTTTTTATTTTCTTAACGTGACTTTAAAACGTGACTTTATAACTGGTGGGCAGACGTTTTTTCAGCATCACAAATTGATTATGCACCACTAGACAGTCAGATGAGGGCAGGCAAACATTAAACTGGTGCCTCACATGTTTTTTTCAATAGGCAGCTGGTCAGCCGGGCTGTGACCAGCGACCTCGCCAGCTAGATGACCATAGACTGGAGCTTTACCTGTCACAATACAATACAGTTAGATAGATGACCATACACTGGAGCTCTACCTGTCATAATACAATACAGTTAGATAGGTGAGGGTAGACTGGAGCTCCACATGGCACAATACAATACACTTAGATAAATCACCGGAGACTGAAGCTTCACCTGTCACAATACACTACAGTTAGATAGATGGCCGAAGACTGGGACTTTAACTGTCACAATACAATACAGTTAGATGGATGACTGTAAACTGTAGCTCTAATATAGTTAGATAGATGAGGGTAGAATGGACCTCCACCTGTCACAATACAGTTAGATAGATGACCATAGACTGGGGCTTTATCAACTGTAACAAAGTATTTAATACAGTTAGATAAATGACTGTAGACTGGAACTATACCTGTCACAAGACAAACAACTCATTATGATAATAATTACAGTGAACGTAACTCCTAAGATGATATATTAGTCATAATAGTTTAGTTCCCCTCGCTCATTGAATGTCTTTGAAAGTGGAATTGTCCAGCAGTAGGCTATTAGAAATGAAAAGGAAAGTACTTTCATTTTGGAAAGCTTAGAGGCACTTCATACACCAGTAGAACGTTATTATCAACTTAACAGTTTCAGCACGGAGATTTTTCAGACTCTGAATATAGTGGACACTTACATACAGCTTCTAGTCGCTTCAGATCACAGATTGCAAACATTGCGTAATGGCGCAACACCACCATGCATATAAACACTGGTATAGCGAATATGGCCAGCCAGGGTACAACCACGATTATAACAATACTAAGAATCAGCAGTAATGAGCCAGTCTACAAACAGAGGAGCAGATCATAGGTCAACATTCAACACGATGATTTAATGATGGTCTAATGTTGGGCCAGCGCGGTTTCAAGCAAATTTCAGACCAAATAAAAATTGTAACATATTTTGTGGTAGATGCTCAGTTTTTTTGCAAAAATAATGTTATTTTTCATTCATTGGAAGCTTCATGGCAATTCCAGTTTCAAATGAATGAAAAATGCACTAGAAACAATTCAACAGGACAAGGGTTAAAGTCAATAATTACCACAAGTCTGCCATTTAAAATTTTGTCAAGTTGATATTTTTCAAGGCATAGCCCCTCTCAAGGAGGTTTTGGTGTTAACTCCTCGTGGTCTCCCCTGGCAACTTCATAAGTCAAGAACACCCAGTCATTATGACAGACGTATTCACAGTATTTATTTGTATTTTTGTAAATTTTATATTTTTTCGATCTCCTATCATATAAGTTTGGTCTTTACTTTGCGACTTTTACTATACAATATATTGTAATACTGGGAATTGTCACTTAAATGGCCATGCTGGCCAAACAAATGATGTAAGAGATATATTTTACTTACTTACTATCCCCTCTCAAAACGCACAGTTTGTTTTATAGTAATGGTCTAGCTATCTGCCAATCTGCACGCATTTTCAGATAAAATTACGCATTTTGATGTCAGTAATCGCTGCATGTCGGCCATTTTTATTTTAATCGAGTTAAACTTCAGAACATATCCCTCCCTGGAACCGCACATTTTGTTTAATGGTAATGGTCCAGCGATCTGGCACGATTTTCCAGTTATAACACATATTAAAGTCAAAAGTGGCCGCAGGTCGGCCATTTTGAATTAGATCAGGCTGAAATTTGTCAGGGTATATCCCTACCTAAAACTGCACATTTTGTTCTATAGTAATGGTCTAGCTATCTTGCACGGTTTTTCAGTTATTATTATGTATATTACGTGTAGTAAAGTCAAAAATGGTTGCAGGTTGGCCATTGTGAATTTGATCAAGATGACATTGTTGACAGTATATCCCTAACAGAAAACGTACATTTTGTTTAATAGTAATGGTGTACCTATCTGATACGGTTTTCCAGATATTAGGCATAATAAATTCAAAGGTGGTCGCAGGTCGGCCATTTCGAATTTGATTAGGTTGAAATTTTTCACGGCATCTCCCCAGCTGAAACCGCACATTTTAATCGATATTAATGGTCTAGCTATTTGGTACAGTTTTCCAGTTGTTATACACGTTAAAGTCAAAAGTGGCCGCAGGTCGGCCATTTTAAATTTTATAAAGTTGAAATTTTTCACAGTATATCCCCACGTCAAGCCGCACAGTTTGTCCAATAGTAATGATGCACCTATCTGTCCCGGTTTATATATAGTATGCATATTAAAAAATAATGACCGATAATCCGTCGTGACCTAGTTTCTGTCCGAATTTCGTCCCGAGCTATTAGTGAAATGGATATAATGGTATACATTCGGGGCGATACATAGAAAAATGCTGGGTGAATCGTGTTAACGAGAACATTTATTGATCTGATTAAAGTCAAGGTCATAGAGGTCACAGAAAAGTCAAATACGAAATTGATCAAGGCTTAGTCAAGATTAGTCTGTATGTCAAGCATAGTGTGCATTCCAGTTACGTGAAACACGTTATAGTGCTAAAAGTGGCGGACGGACGAAGGACAATAGGCCTAAAATGGTCACTGACGCAATTGAGTGCTGTTTCAGGTCTCTATTCGATAAATTTACATTAATTTATACATTGGGAGGAGGCCTACCTATAAGAGTTTGTATACTCATGAAAAACGTTAAAGACTACAATATAGCAAGGCACGGTAAAATAAACGTTTACAAGCATATTTCAATTAAAAAAATATTGCATTCTAAATTATAAAAGTTAATGTCATTGTAACAATAACTGGAATAAGCCTAACATATAGCAATTCACATCAAAATGTTTTACTGAAAAGAATATCAACTGTAATATCGAACAGCCCCCGATACCCATGTGTTTCCAGAACCAACGCATTTTAAACCTAGCAACATCACTAACCAGACATGTGATGCAATCTCTTACTATTAATATTACTTTTAAATTATTATATTACTACACAGTATTACATTCGTTTGAGTTATATTACTATTACTAATTCACTCTACCATCTATTACTTTTATAATATTTTTTTATTACCATTTCCAAAGCGATAACAAGCTATAATATGGCCTACTGCTATCATATATTTTCCATATATACATTTTATAATAAAAAACATCAAATCACATAAATTTGAGACTATTTATAACTACAGCTTAAATAGATTTTTATTGATTTTTTTAAAGTATAGTTGGCATTTGTTTAGATACCCTGCTATATAGACACTACGTAAACTTCGTCACACAGCGTTATTGCAATGTGATCTTATAGCCATGAAAATGCTGTGCGTACTAAATATTGGATTAAAATACTTAGTAGTATCTACAGATCCAGATAACCAATATATTAGTCAGACAATGAAATGTTTATTTTATGATTGCTAAACATTGTGCGATAAAACATAATGCTTGTTTCTACAAATTAATAATATGTTTAAGTTTAATAACATGCTCACATTTGTTTTTTGGCGTTGAACATGCGTTTATGGGCGCGTGGCATAGGTTAAATTGAGTTTAGGCGCAATATAAATTATAGTAACATGAACCGTGGGTCCCCTGTAACCCGCTCCCCCTCCTCCCCCATAGTATTTTTCACGGTGGTTATTTTTAAAGTCTCTAAATATAGACCTATTGAAATACGCTTGTTTGCATCCAAGCTGTTGGGGTTTAATATGCTAAAATATGTAAATTAGGCAGCCATTACCGAAATCCATCAATATCGAATTAGTATCCTAAAAATATGTCTACCCTATGGTTTTCATGGTCAACGATTGCCATTCAATATATCTTGGAAATAATAAATTAGCATAAAATATGCAAGTTAGGCAGCCATTACCGAAAAACTAGTTTCAAGCTATATCTCAAAACCAATCAAGTTAGAATTTTGAAAAAGTGGCTACCCTATGGTAAACTCAGAATACCTAATTAGAAACAAACACATTTATGTTTATCATCACAGATGAGTTGTAAATGAATGGAATATAACAGGTAGTTGGTTATTGACAAGATGTTGGTATATGTTCTTACCGCAAATTAATTTCAAACCACTATACTAGAAATTTAGTGGGTTTAAAAAATCAATGACACAATAGTGTGTTTTACTGGTTTGAAGCTCGTACTTACAGTGAGAACTTGTGTTAGATTTCGCGGAAGTAGCTCATCCATGAAGTTTGTGTCCCTGGAAAAGCGATTCAACACCCTGCCTACAAAAATGAAAAGCAAAGTGACATTACAACAGATATTAAAACACCAAGTTTTTCAGTAACTAGATGTGACAACATTAAAAGCATTCCCGACGGACAAGCTTTCCAGATAGTATTCTCGCTCCCGCCATACAAAATAGTTAAAAAACAATCTTAAAAGCTGATGTAGCTACTTCTTTAATCATTTTTTATTTAGAAAATAGGTACTGTCAGCCTTTTTTCACCACCACATCAAATTAGATAGCGATCAGCCAAAGTTTCATAAGATTTTTTTTTCAGAAGATATCGTATTCACAATTGTTTCTTGGTCATGTTGGGAAAAGTACTTTTATTGTTTGGATAAAAATCATATGACGTATGTTTTATTATATATTATCATGATTATGGATTTTTTGAAGGGTCATCAACTTGAACAGACTACTCCAATAATTAAAAATAAATGCGTCCCCTTCCAACCACCACCTTATCGATGTCTGTTGGCTGTAAGATGGCTGTTGTCAGTAATTTTGTTTTTATTGAATTCTTCAAAAAAGTTGGATCATGTGCAATACATGGAGAACCATCGAGTTAAATTTGCATGCAATCCAACCAAGGATTCATAATATATCGCGTTCACAAGGTTTTTGGTGGTCATCTTGGAAGATGAGATTTTATAGCTCGGTGCAACCCCCGCAAAAAATTGTACCTATATAAAAGATAATCTCAAAGGAAAGGAATTGACAGCAACTTACGCCTTACAAATAAGGATGAAACTAGATTTTCCTGAGGGGCAAAGCTTGCATCTCCACCAGCCCCACATTGATTTCGTAGCTAAAATACATATACTGTACAAATACAGTACTGCCACCAATGTTTAATCTAACCACGTAAAAAAATACGATGTTAGAATCACACCAAAATCTGATCAACATATGGCCAAGGTAAGGTGCTTCCTTGGATCAATTCGGTGAAACGGTTCAAGCTCTTCAGATTAACATGTGATTCGTCGGCCATCTTGAATTTTGTTGAAAACAAATTTTCTAGACGTAAAAAATCAAAGCTTTAATTATCAGAATCACACCAGAAACTAATCAGCACACATCCAGGGTAAGTTCTTCCCTTTAAACCAAAAAATCCATGAAGCGGTTCAAGCTATAGAAAGTGACATATGATTTTGGCGGCCATCTTGTATTATATCAAAGAAACTAGAAAACGTAAGAAAAGTTACCTCGCAAATTCCCCAGGGCCACTGAAAAGTCACTGATCAATGGAATTTGATAAAATTGATAATATATATATGCGTATTGATTAAATGGTTAAAAAAAAATATTTATATTCCAAAGCTCACCAACAGAGGTCTTCTCGAAAAAAGCAACGGGTGCATTTATGATTTTTTCAAACATTATGTTGTGTAGAGATTCCGCAGCAGATGGTGTGTAGATGAAGAAAACAAGAGATCTTATTTCTGCAGCCAGTATTAACCCTATAATAATGACGGCATACACTTCAAGTCGATAATCTCTATATGCGATATATTCTGGTGACGAGGCTGTTATATTCATATATGTCACAGAGCCGTTGCTTGTATTATACATGCTCACTTCAAAATCAGCCGGCTGTATCCTGGGGAAAAAAATCACCGATTACGTGATTAAAAGTGTACTTTAAAATAAATATTATACATATACAAATATTTGTTGGCCATTTAAAGCTGTGGGCCGCTATAGCGAGACACAGCTTTAAGTGGCTAAACAAGTTTCCAATGTACTTTATCCTATCATTCTCAGAAAACTAGCCCTGTCTATTAGATGATAAAGTATAGTAATATTCCCCTCACCAGTTCAGTAACCACCAGTCTGCCAGCACCAAGCACATCTGTAAGAAAACAAGATGGCACTGTATAGTAATGCGCACAATTATACGTCAATAAAGTCGTAAATGCGCTCGGGCCTTTACTTGTCTCTACATATTTTTTTTTAGCTTTTGAAAGCGAAATGCATCTTTCGATCACAACAATGTAAACTTTTCAGAGTAAAAAAATAATAAATATTTTTTCTGAAAATAACAAGGTATGTGCTGAAGGATTGATAATAAATAAAATTAAATTACATATATATATTTATATACTGTAATTATATAAAATGTACGAAATTGATCCTATCTTCTATTTATTTCTTTACTTACTATAGAAGCCAAAGTTAACATGATGTAAACAGTGATAGCCAAACCCCACAATGTTCCTGCAGTCAGATAGTGCCACCACACCTTGTTATTCAACTTACGGGATGTTTTTCTCTAAAAACATTCAGGCGAAATAGTTATAGGCAATTAAAAATATTACGCTCATATAAACGATATTTAAAGAATAAACTAAATCATACCTTAAAATGCATAGTGTTAACTGCACAGATGTTTTTAAAATAATTTCTCTCAATTATCTTAATTCTAAAAACAATTCTGGATTTGATATTACTTCTATAAATTTATAAAAATATATAAAAGTAACAAAGCCGATAACTTTAATAATAAATCAATACTTAGAAAGTTGTTTTTCCTGAACATGTGAAACTAGCTAAAGTATTTCCTATATTTAGACAATATTATACAAGTAATATTGCTAATCACCGGCCATTTTACCCTACTTCCATCATTCCCAAAAATGTTTGAAAAGGTTATATTTAAATATTGTACTTCAAATAATTTGTTTTATAAAATCAGTACGGCTTTAGAGTCAACCATTCCACAGGACTACCAGATCTTCACTTATTTGATAATGTAACAAAATGGAAACCTACCAATTAATGCATATCTTGATCTAACGAAAGCATTTGATACCTTGGACCACAGTATTTTAATATCTAAATTGAGTATTACGATATAAAAAACATTATCCCTATTAATTTTAAAAACTATTTTTAATCCGGAAATGGTTTGTCCAAATGGGCAAAATATCATCTACAACACAAACGATTAAAACTGGTGTACAGCAAGGCTCCATATTTGGCCCTCTTCTTTTCGTAATTTACAAAAATGATTTACCTCTTGCGAGCGGTTTTTTTTCAAATTTATTATTTATTCAGACGATACAACTTTATTTTATAGTTTAAAACCCCGATACTTTGATAAAATGGAAGATCTTTCAAATATTATTAACAGACAAATACAATTGGTAAATATTTGGCTTAAGGTAAATAAATTGTCTTTAATTATTAAAAAATCCAAATTTATGGTTTTTAAATTGCCTCAGCGAAACGTTATTATACCCGATCTATAAAGACGACACTAAAATATAATCTGTCACATATTTTAATTTTCTAGGCATTATAATATAATTCAAAGTAACCTGAATTAGAAAAATCACATAAACGCTATTTCAACTAAAATTTAAATTGTTAATTAGTAAAATATGAATGAAAAAAAACATTTTATTTTGATATTTTAAAAATGCTTCACTGTAACTTAATTGTTCCGCACTTATTTTATGAAATTCTGCTGTGGGTCTATTCAACATCCAGGCTTTTAAACTTTCAGAAAAAGCTAATAGAACAGTAACATAAAAAAAATAAAAAAAAATAAACGATATTCACCAATTACAGCAGCTTAAATGCATTTATAAAATACAAAATCACACTCTACCTTTGTATTTCAATTCTTGTTTATCCAGACATCAAATCAATCAAAAACTAACATGTTGCACTCGTCACGCATTTGCACAAAAATAGCTTCGATTTGATATACCCCATTTATTAAAGGCCCATACCCAGGCAAATGGCATGTTTTTCGGTTTAGCTCTTTTTGAGTGTGTGAATGAGTGAAGGCAATATTCCGATAGATTACAAGTTTTAGAAACATCCGTTGGCAACGTATTCAGGTCTCGAAAAAGACAAATTATGACAAAATGTTGATCCACCCGTTTTTCAATGCCGTCGCCATGTTGGACGGAAAATAACATTGTGTCACAGATATGATTATTTTCTTCTAAATATAGTTTTTTTTTAAATTTACAAGCCGTAATCTATGCAAAAAGTTCTTAACTCGTATTAGGAAAGTATATAAGGTCTCAGATGTATCACATCGTCAAAGCCGTTGCTAGTTTAATTACGATGTCATTGGAAAATCACAGCTTAACGGCGCTTTCCCAACGGGTCTCACATTTCAAAACACGAAGGTTCAACATCTCTAAACTCGGTCAATTGAAATGTTTTACATCTTTGCGGGACATCGTGAACATCGACAAAATACACAAGTAATTTTCATGGGATGTTCATGGCTGGTGTAGTGACAAAAAGAAAGGATTTTTCCTCAGTGTTGACCCTTGCAAAGAAAAAATAAATCAACATCAGACCCTTCATCTAAACCCCCAGCGGGCAGATTTTAAAGTCAAATCTCATATATTTCAAGACATGGTTGTCCGAAATTGTATGAAAATTGCGAAATACACACTTACCTGCTACATATTTCTTTCAAATAGAGGGTGGTGAATGATAATATAGATTTACGATGATATAAGCCTAAATAACACAATTTTAAACTGTGAAACTTTTTGAGTTGAAGGCACTTGGGAATGGGCCTTTAAGTAATTCTCCATAAAACATCATTGATAAATTAACAACTCATAGTTTGTATGGTTTTGGATTTTATATTAAAATCTTTTGGACAAATACGTTGACATATGTCAAAATATTATTTGTTATGTATGCATTACTTTTTAAAACACAAATATACATCTGCGATGTGAAATAATGCATGTGTATTACATTCGTATTTGTGTGTGACAATTTTTTTTATATTGTATTGTATATTGTATTGTTAGTATACTCTATACTAAATACAACAGATGATAGCATAATGTACATCAATATGTATACTGTATTACAACTTTGGGTGGCCCTCGCGACAACAGTTATTTTTAATATTGGCGAGCGCCTCCCAGCCATGTATAATTTGGTAAAATAAACGTGTTCTGTTTTGTCCGTACTAATATGTCCGTAATATATTTCATGATAGGACGATAAATAAATAAAACCTTTCAGCGTGGGTGTCTTTAGACGCCAGAATATGATGCTGACGTCTAAAAACGGTCTCTGCACTGACATAACTACCTGAAACAATTATAATTGTCGTAGACCCATAACATAGTTATTCAATTGAAGCGGAGAGAGCTGACTAAGTCATTTCTGATGATTTCAAACTAAAACAAGACTACATAAGTCCAGGAGCTCCCGCTCCGAATTAGGATTTGATTTAAGCAATTTTGTGTAGGGTTATTAATGTAGTCCTAGGCTAGATCAAAAATCAAGACGCAAGACAACTAGGTCTAAGAAGCTCAGTCTAAAAGTAAGATAAGAACTAGACAGTCTGTCAGAGATTGCAAACCTCCATTGAAATTAATGATCCTAAATCAGTATCCCAGTAATGGTCTACCTATCTGGCACGGTTCACCCGATATCAGGCCAATCGAGGTAACTAATAGCTGATTTACGATCACTTTGAATTCGATATAAACTAGTTAAACTAGGTCAAAAATCAAGACGCAAGACAACTAGGTCTAACAAGCCCAGTCTAAGAGTAAGATAAGAACTAGACAGTCTGTCAGAGATTGCAAACCTCCATTGAAATTAATGATCCTAATCAGTAATCTAGTAATCCCAGTAATGGTCTACCTATCTGGCACGGTTTATCCGATATCAGGCCAATCGAGGTAACTAATAGCTGATTTACGGTCATTTTGAATTCGATATAAACTAGTTAAAAACTTAGGGTGCATCCTCCCCCGAAACCTCAAATTTTGTTTTATAGTAATGGACTAAAATCTAACACAGTTCGCAAAATATTGGGCATGTGAAAGTAAATAATGGCCGATAGGGGGCCATTTTGAATTTGATCGAGTCAGAATTTTTCAAGATGCATCCTCAGCTGAAATCTCACATTTCATTCTATAGTAATCGTCCAGCTATCTAGCAGGGTTTACAAAATATCGGCCATGTGAAAGTGAATAATGGCCTAAAGGCGGCCATTTTAAATTTGATCAAGTCGAAATTTTCCAAGATGCATCCTCAGCTGAAATCTCACATTTCATTCTATAGTAATGGTCTAGCCATCTAGCACGGTTTACCAAATACCGCCCATGTGAAAGTGAATAATGGCCGATAGGAGGCCATTTTGAATTTGATCACGTCAAAATTTTTCAAGATGCATCCTCTCCTGAAATCTCAAATTTTGTTTTATAGTAATGGTCTAGCCATCTAGTACCGTTACCAAATAACGGCTATGTGAAAGTAAATAATGCCCGATAGGCAGCCATTTTGAAATTGATCGAGTCAATTTTTTTCAAGATGCATCCTCTCTTGTAATCTCACATTTTGTTTTATAGTAATGGTCCAGCTATCTAACACGGTTTACCAAATATCAGCAATGTGAAAGTAAATAGTGGCCGATAGACGGCCATTTTGAATTCGATTGAGTCGAAAGTTTTTAAAAGGCATCCTCTCCCGAAACGTCACATTCTATTTTATAGTAATAGTCTAGCTATCTAGCACGGTTTACCTGATATCAGGCCTATCGAGGTAACTAATGCTGATTGTCGACCATTTTGAATTCATAAGTTAAAAATTTTCAGGGTGCATCCTCCCCCGAGAACTCACACTTTGTTTTATAGTAATCAGGTAATTGTCTAGCCATCTAGCACGGTTTATCAAATATCAGCCATTTGAAAATGAATAATGGCCGAAAAATGCGGCCATTTTGAATTTGATCAAGTCAAATTTTTTCAAGATGCATCCTCATCTGAAATCTCACATTTCGTTTATAGTCATGGTCTAGCCATCTAGCACGGTTGACCAAATATCGGCCATGTGAAAGTGAATAATGGCCGATAAGCGGCCATTTTGAATTTTATCGAGTCGAATTTTTTCAAGATGCATCCTCTCCTGAAATCACACATTTTGTTTTATAGTGATGGTCTAGCCATCTAGCACGATTTACCAAATAACGGCCATGTGAAAGTGAATAATGGCCGATTGGCGGCCATTTTGAACTTGGACGAGTTGATTTTTTTCAAAATGCATCCTCTCCTGAAACCTTACAATTTGTTTTATAGTAATGGTGTAGATATCTTGAGCGGTTTTCATGATATTCCACAATATCAGGCCTGTCGAGGTGAATAATGGCTGATAGGCGGCCATTTTGAATTTTATCAACTTGAAATTTTTCAAGATGCATCCTCTCCTGAAACCTTACAATTTATTTCATATTAATGGTGTAGCTATCTTGAGCGGTTTTCATGATATTCCGCAATATCAGGCCTGTCGAGGTGAATAATGGCCGATAGGCGGCCATTTTTAATTTTATCGACTTGAATTTTTTCAAGATGCATCCTCTCTTGAAACCTCACAATTTGTTTTATAGTAATGGTGGAGCTATCTTGAGCGGTTTTCATGATATTCCGCAAAATCTTTCAGTCGGATTTACCGATGATATAAATTAGGTCAAAGTGCTGGGTCAACTTCAAGGTCAAGGTCCATAAACCTGAAAAGGCACAACTAGGGTCCTTAGAGAACATGTATGTGCAATATGACTGTCATCGGCCCAGTACTTTTCGAGATCTGCTCCGGAAACGAAATGCGCGTCAAAACGTCTAAATAGGTCATAGTTCTGAACCAGTAGGTCAAAGTTCAAATACCCCAAAAGGCACAACTAGACCCCCTAGGGGTGTTGTGTGTGAAATTTGAAGACAATCGGACAAGTACTTTCAGAGATATGCTCCGGAAACGAATTGTTTACGGACGGCCCAACGGCCCAACGGCCCAACGGCCCAACGCCGTAACATCATCATTTTCTCCTCTGAGACCTTGCGTATTGAATTCAGATTAAAAATATTTTACCCTGTCCATTATCCACCTGGAAGTAACCCACATACCAAAAATTGTTATCCTAGCTTATTTTCTTTATAGGCAAAAGAAGAGGCAAAAAAGAAACGGAGGGAGAATCCATAGCTCCCTCCGTCTCACCTACGGTGACGGCGGGAGCTAAAAACAATTGGTAATATGTCAGCGTTTTAAGGGTTATGCAGTACTTTTGATATAATAATTATAGTTACATTAGTATTTAAAATTTCGGTATTGAAATACTCACTAGTGACACTTCATCCGCTCCATCTCTAGATTGTATCTGTGAATGGTGAATATAAAATTAGTCAAAACAATTGAAAAAATATTTAAGCAAACCTTAAAATATAGAAAATAGTATACTTATAGCACATAAATATTTGTTACTCACTTTCAGATATTCCTCTTCACCTACACCGTTTGCCCACGGAGCTAGGGGTGCCTTCTCTGTGCCCACATAATAGTTACTTGGGCTCTGTTTCTCTTCACTTTTATACTGTAGATGCTTATAAGCCTCAGTTTGAGACACGTCACTAAACGTGCCTTGTTCCACCAGGTGTCCCTGTCATACATAATAAATATGCAGAATAGTGACGAGTAAATTAGTCAGTCAACTTCAAGACAACAATCTATTAGCATATATTAACCTTAATAATGGTTATTATTAGTATATGTTATTCACTACAGGTGCATTGTTGTTTTTCATGACTTAGTGTTATAGACTCCCGAGCTCAGAGCGGGCTAACATAGACTACCGAAATCACTAGACAGCGTTTTGAATGCAAATTTAAGCACTAAACAAGGTGGTGTATCAAACTTACGTTATGTACAATCACAACCCAGTCACACTGATTCAAGAACTGAAGCTGATGTGTCACCAATATTCTCGTTGTGTTTCTTAAATATTTCAAGATACATCTATAGAATAGTAAAAAGATACCTTTTATTTAAAAGCTAGTTTGGATAGAAGCATGTAGGCAAAGCTAGTCAATTAGGCCTCACTAGCATAATTTAAACAGACACTAGGAAAATTGCATGAATGGGTCTATCCTCATACATATGCTCATATAACTACCTCTGTGATAAGCCCAATAATAAGGACAGTGTGTGTGAATGTATGACATCGGCTTAGAAAGTTGTATTAGGCATATTATTACAAAATGAAATGGAATGAATGAGGTTTAACCCTTTAACCGCCAAATTATTCAATTTCAATTTCAAATCTTGCTGGTTGATGTCACATTTTTTCTTTAACAAATTTAAAATGTGGTACTTAATGTGCTAATAAAAAATAAAAACCCGAATATATGCGGCACTGGCGGTTAAAGGGTCAAGGCTACCTTTGTGCACATGCAGGTGCTAAATTGGGCCAAGAGTACCTCTTGAGGATGGTGAGATGAACGAGATGACACTGCCCTCCAGACACAGAATTCGAAATTCGAGCCCTGGTGGTCTGAAGCCGAGCATGTTACCTCTCGGCCACAATATTCATTAGCGAACTTGAATGCCAGTACGGGGTTTGAAACAGCGATCTCCGACTTTCCAAACGTCAGCAAAAACACACGATGATGACTCAATCCTCAGATAAGGTTGAGCCAGGGCCGCGGACGTTGGGACAGAGTCAAAGACAGAGGGCCAACATTAAGCCAGCATTGGCTCAAAGCCTCATAATGTCCTATCACTGTAGCTTAGGCTTACTGCCCAGTACGAGGCGAGGCACTGAACCGATGTTAGTTAGGTGTTTGCCCTCATTTGTGACACTGGCCCATCATCGAGCCGGCATTGGCTGGGTAAAGTCTATCGCGTATGTGCTTGTAGGTACCCAGCGAGCACCTGCTGACCAGTGTTGATTAAATGTTGGGTCAGCGCCGGCAATGTTGGTCCAGCAATGAAGCAGCATTGGGTCAGTAAAGTGCTGACTTTACAAACATCACCTCAAAATTGCATGGGTTGAAACAATGCCATAGTTAAAAATTGCATGGGTTGAAACAATGCTTTGGTTCAATGTTCGACCACTGTTTATGCCGCTTCCTCAACATTCTGGATAGGGATCCAACACTAAATTAATTTAATCCAGAATCGGTTCAAGGTCTCGTGCTGTCTGCTCTATCACTGGAAAAGATCATGCACTGGACACTGCGATGCTGGCCCAACATTGAAACGGAATTGGGTGGGTATAGTGTGTGTAGGCCTACACGTAGAGACATGTGGCACCCAGGGCCCGTATTCTCGCACAAGTTACGATATATTGTAGACTTCGGATTGGTCGACCAGGCCATCTCGACCAATCCGAAGCCTACGATATATCATAACTTGTACAAGAATACGGGTCCTGGCTACCAGCACTCTACCCTGTCGCTCAGGTCGACACGCTTAAAAAAATGGCTAACAAACCTGACTTCGCTTGCTTTCAAAGATAGGTCGTAGACGAAGGAGTTGAAATGTAGAATTGTTGAAAAATACACCAGATTATGACAACATATTCCATTTTCCCAAGTGGGAAGAGGTTAAATCTGTAGAAGGTCAGATTTCGCGCGAAAAAAGTTTCAGCCTTTCGCTGTAAATAAATAGATTGACACCTACTAATCAATTTAATCTTTTATGCTAGTCAAGTGTTAAAAAAACTATAATACCTTACGAATATCGTCTCCCCAACTTTACCATCCACAGCACTTAAAGGGTCATCAAGTAGATACACGTCCTTCTCAGTGAAAGCAGCCCTACATTAAATAAGTACGTGTTTGTGTTACTCATTAACATTATGTTAACCAACATAAAATATTGAAGAACTGAAACCTTATCTTCTATTATTTCTGTACTTAGTAATAGTAGCTGGATGTGCATGGACAATAAGATATTGCTGGATGTCTTCAATGTTAGCAGATGAGACAATTATATTCAATAAGGTGTGCAATGCACTTGGAATCAGGTGTGGCAGTTAACATAATTGCATCTATACTTACCGTGCAAGATTAATTCTACTCTTTTGTCCACCACTAAGGGACCATCCATATTCGCCTACTTGAGTTTGGTCACCAGCAGGGAAAATATTTAAGTCCTAAAAATATAATGACAATTAAAAAGAGCATCAACACAATTATCAACACATTAAATAATGGTATGTTACATATAATCATGTATCTATGCTCCGATTTATAGAACAATAATGATTACAATTTAAAATATCCTACGGATCCCATAAAACAAATTAATCACGAGCAAGGATCTTATAGATTTCATCTCTACGTTTTCCATTATGTCCTGCTTGTTAGTGAAGTCCCACCTCTTCTAGTGAGCACACATGCAGGACATCGTGGTATCGTTGTGAAACTTCACTGCCAAATAAAATATTTTCACGTATGGTCTCAGAAAATATCCAGCTGTTTTGTGGCACATATCCCACAGTGCCGTGTGTGAGTAAATGTCCCTTTTTGGGTGTTATCTCTCCGAGGATAGTGGAGAACAATGTGCTCTGTAAAAGATAAGGGGAAACACAGTAAAATGGGATTGCTATGCATAATTATAACATGTCATTATCTATTATGTAATTGTTATTCCAGGTCATTTATTACTGCGTATCAGTTGACCACTTACTACATCTAAATACAGTTGTCAATCTTAACAGTCTATATGTTGCCACCTTTCAATTACAATGTGACACGGTATGTTTAAATGTGTACTCACCTTACCACTTCCAACCTCCCCAATAACTGCCACCAAACTCCCCTGTATAAAACACAAACAACAGTAGGCCTACTGACAATCTCAAATTCAACAATATTGAATCTATTCTCAAATTCAATGACATACATTTATCTGATTATATGTGATTTTCTGCACTTAATGAACTTTAATATGTGTGCTCACTGCTTTCAAGGTTAAAAATAATAATAAGTAATAGCAGTGATAATATATAATTTTTGGATTGTGACTCTTCAGCTGACCACGATAATAATCGTTTTTAATCTGTTTTATTATACAGCTGATGGAAATACACATGTAGCCTAAGTGTTTAAGCACCATGATTTGCAAACGTTTGGTCACAAACTAAACAAATATAAGTGATTTCCACCCACTTGAAGTTGTGGATCGATGTATCGAGACACAAGTGCAAGTGTATAAAAAATGAAATAGATAACGTAGCGGGTGAAAGGTTAATATGAACTTCCTTGTCACGGCACATATCCACTGAAGTGTCATACACAACGTACAGACCCTTTGTCTCATCAACATGACAGTAACTCTTTTCACACACCAAGTGACATTAACTCTCTTAACACGTTATGTGACATTACCCTCTTAACACGTCAAGTGACATTAACCTTCCTCACACGCCATGTGACATTAACCCTCTTCACACGCCATGTGACATTGAACCCTCTTCACACGCCATGTGATATGAACCCTCACACACCATGTGACATCAACCTTCTTCACACACTATGTGACATTAACCCTCTTTGCACGTCATGTGACATTAACCTTCCTCACACGCCATGTGACATTAAACCCTCTTCACACGCCATGTGACATTAACCCTCTTAACACGCCATGTGACATTAACTCTCTTCACACGCCATGTGACATCGACCCTCTTAACACGCCATGTGACATTAACCTTCTTAACACTTCATGTGACAATAACCCCCTTAACACGCCATGTAACATTAACCCTCCTAACACGCCATGTGACATTAACCATCATAACACGCCATGTGACATTAACCCTCTTCACACGCCATGTGACATCAACCGTCTTAACACGTCATGTCACATTAACCCTCTTAACACGTCATGTGACATTAACCCTCTTAACACGTCATGTGACATTAACTCTCTTCACACGCCCTTTGACAGCAACCCTCTTAACACGTCATGTGCTATTAACCCTCTTAACACGCCATGTGACATTAACCCTCTTAACACGTTATGTGACATTAACCCTCTTAACACGCCATGTGACATTAAGCCTCTTAACATTTCATGTGACATCAACCCCTTAACACGCCATGTGACATTAACCTTCTTAACACGCCATGTGACATTAACCTTCTTAACACTTCATGTGACATTAACCCTTTTAACACGTCATGTGACATAAACCCTCTTAACACGTTATGTGACATTAACCCTCTTCACATGCCATGTGACATCAACCCTCTTAACACGCCATGTGACATTACCCTTCTTAACACTTCATGTGACATTAACCCTCTTAACACGTCATGTGACATTAACCCTCTTAACACGTCATGTGACATTAACCCTCTTCACATGCCATGTGACATCAACCCTCTTAACACGCCATGTGCCATTACCCTTCATAACACGCCATGTGACATTAACCCTCTTAACACGTCATGTAACATTAACCCTCTTAACACGTCATGTGACATTAACCCTCTTCACATGCCATGTGACATTAACCCTCTTAACACGCCATGTGACATTAACCCTCTTAACACGTCATGTGACTTTAACCCTCTTCACATGCCATGTGACATCAACCCTCTTAACACGTCATGTGACATTAAGCCTCTTAACATGTCATGTGACATTAACCGTCTTAACACGTCATGTGACATTAACCCTCTTCACATGCCATGTGACATCAACCCTCTTAACACGTCATGTGTCATTAAGCCTCTTAACACGTCATGTGACTTTAACCCTCTTCACATGCCATGTGACATCAACCCTCTTAACACGTCATGTGACATTAAGCCTCTTAACATGTCATGTGACATTAACCGTCTTAACACGTCATGTGACATTAACCCTCTTCACATGCCATGTGACATCAACCCTCTTAACACGTCATGTGTCATTAAGCCTCTTAACACGTCATGTGACATTAACCGTCTTAACACGCCATGTGATATTAACCCTCTTAACACGCCATGTGACATCAATCCTCTTAACACGCCATGTGACAATAACCTTCTTAACACGCCATGTGACATAACCCTTCTTAACACTTCATGTCACATTAACCCTCTTAACACGTCATGTGACATTAACACTCTTAACACGCCATGTGACATTAACCCTCTTCACACGCCATGTGACATTACCCTCTTAACACGTCATGTGACATTAACCCTTTTAACACGTCATGTGACATTAACCCTCTTCACATGCTATGTGACATCAAACCCCTTAGCAGGCCATGTCACATTAACCCTCTTAACACGCCATGTGACATTTACCCTCCTAACACGCCATGTGACATTAGCCCTCTTAACACCTCATTTGACATTAACCCTCTTAACATGCCATGTGAAATTAACCCTCTTCACACGTCATGTGACATTAACCCCCTTAACACGCCATGTCACATTAACCCTCCTAACACGACATGTGACATTAACTCTCTTAACACCTCATGTGACATTAACCCTCTTAACACCTCATGTCACATTAACCCTCTTCACACGTCAAGTGACATAAACCCTCTTAACACGTCATATGACGTTAACCTTCTTCACACATCATGCAACATTGACCCTTTTCCCACGCCTGATTTAAAATATATTAAATAAAAGCTCAGAATATTCTGATTAGGGTGGATTATACTTCTTTTTTCTTCCACAAGTTTTATTTGAACTTTTTCCTGACTTGGCTGAGGTTGGTATTTTGTTGTTTGCGGACGACATCGTACTTATTGCTGATAGTGTATTTGAACTGCAGAAGAAATTGGATATTTTGTATGAGGTGGCAGTAAAATTTTGTCTAGTTGTTAACATGGATAAATCTAAGGTTGTTGTGTTTAGAAAGGGAGGACACCTAGCTGGTCACGACAGGTGGCATATTGGTAATACTATTTTAGAAGTTGTCAGCGAATATAGCTACCTTGGCCTAATTTTCTCAACCAAGTTAAACAACAATGTGATGCTAAGTCGCTTGGCGACAAGAGGTAAAATTGCGTTCTGCAGAATATCAAACTTGCTTAATAGAATGAATACCACTTCTTATATTATTTTCTGCAAAATGTTTGATGCCCAAGTACAGCCTATGTTGTTATACGGATCAGAACTATGGGGTTTAAATGTCATGTCTGCTATGGAAAATGTTACAGGTAACGTCATGTTCTATGGAGATTCAGGCAGGTATGAACTTCGTATTCATGCTGTTCTCCGCTCTATTAAATACTGGATTAGAATATTAAATATGATCGAAGATTCAAGAAATGTTCGTAAAGTGTATAACATGATGCGGTACGTTGGAAATCACCAAAACTGATGTGGTAAAATCAATTTTGAAGATGTATGGGATCAACAGCAGGTAGAACAGCCCCGGGTATTTTTAAATAACCTGAAGTTGCGAATGATAGCACAAAGTGATAACATATGGCAGCAAACCTTACAGGATAGTAACAGGTATTTTATATACAAGAATTTCAAACAGTGTGCCCTATGTGTACGGAGCACGAGGAGGATGGCATTCATTTTCTATTGCATTGCCCAGTTTACCATGACCTGCGTATCTCAGCCCATTCCATAGTCCCCCAAATGGAACTTCTTTTACTTCTATGTTACAAATAGAAGATTCAAACATGATCACTGGCTTAAGTCTGTATATATATCACTCAATTCAACGCAGAAAAACATATTATGACGCATTGTAATAGTTATGTAACATTATGCTTACTATGTGTACTTACTGTATTTTTGTATTTTGCTTATTTTTGTACGGACCATAGACCTATCAAATAAATTATTCGTATTCGTATTCGTGATTGAGAAATGCGACAAAGGTGATTAAAGGGCTACCACAGACACATTTCAAACTGTGTTTAAATTGAAAAATAAACTTACATGTTTAATTTTAAGAGATTCTATGTTGAGAGAAAATTCTTCATTCCCGTCATGCATAAGTTTGTCTTTTTCCTGAAACATATTATTGGCAGTGCTACTTATTGTAGTTTTAGGCATTAAAATAGAAAAGTGTTTATCAAGATGTAGCATGTCTACTCTTGAGAAATAATTAGCACAACTGAGGAACATAATTTATAGTACCTGTGATGATGTATTGCTGTCGGTTTTTAGAGTTACTTTCAGATCTTCTATATAAATGCTGCAAGCTGGTGATTTCTCATCAGAGTTCCTACGTTGTGATGATTCTTGTCTTGTTTCTTCATCTCGCATGAGGAATTTCTAATAAAATAATATAAGTATTCGTATAAGCATAAAATAACAATTTAAGGCTAGCGCGCTGGCAGGAAAAAATACTGTAAACTGTAGGAAATACCAACAGGTCAGCCTTTTGTGAAAGTATAGTATCTGTGCATATCTGCATGTTATGATGTTATTTGCATTGTGTCATTTGAAGCCGGGATTATTGACGCAAATTTCCAGTTCCAAATGAAGAAATATATTTATATTTATGAATAATAGACATCTCCCAAATTGAATTATTAAAATCTTTAACCCTTTCAGCGCGGGGATCGACTTTAGTCGTCAGAATCTGACGTCTGTAGAAGTCAGATTCTGACGACTAAAGTCGATCCCCGCACTATAAGAGTACAAATATTTCTAATGGCCGTGGACCCATAACATAGGTATTCAAATGAATCAGAAAGAGCTAACGAAGACATTTATGATGATTTCAAATTGAAAAAACCCATTTGGTTGCGATGTTTTTTTTACAAATTGATTCAGCTCTTTAAGGGTTAAGCATTTACCACGAAATATTTCACGGTTAAAACAGAGCAATGTAGTACAGTACCTGAATTCTAAGTGCACTGAAATATACTTCAGCACCGTGGTAGAATCCCGACAATAAATCTCCACACAATGCCTGTCTGACCAGGTCACACCAGGCTATGATGTACAGGATATCTGTTATAGTCCACTGGTTGCCCTGCAGTGCGTACACCAGCAGTGTGAAAAATATGGCCACTCTGCCAGTCACCGTGTTTATCACCTCCATCGGACTGCTTAGAATTCCCATCTTTCTGATCGCAGCAACTTCATGTCTGTAAAACAGAAATAAAATCTCTTATTACTTTTCTTAAAATCACTGAATCTTGCCGGAAACGTTCATCCGCGTAAATTACTCAATTTACTCTCTTTATTTTTACAGTAGCGCCTGATTACTTCTTTCCTAATATAAAAATAGACTCAAAATGTTTTAAAAAGCTTGCGATGCAACATCAATATTTTTTTAGTAAAAATGCTTGTAGTGATTACTGAACTGCCACCAACTTTATTGTCAATCTTTTTTCACGATAGCTGCCATCAACCTTTTCTTTCGATGATTTAGTCCTTAACTCTTTAAGTGCTTCATTACTACTTAACATTTTCCTTTCATTTGAAGTTGGCATTGCTCACGCAATTGCCAACTTCAAATGAAAGGAAAATACCTCCTCACTTATCAATTAAACCTGCTAAATTTCACAATTGGGGCTTTACTCAAGATTTATACATGCATATTTGTTCAATTTCTGTCAAATTTTAGTTGTGGAAAAACAGTATGAATGCGCTTAAAAGCGTCGCCCGCACTCAAAGGGTTAAGACCCCCTGGGACACTGATGTGGACCACAACCAGATTGTGTTGTGCCTATAATATGTAATAATGTGTGAAAAAGAAACTCTTCAGTTACTTTACATGGGAGCTAAACCGATTTTCAAAAGGGTCCGTGGAGACGGCGCTGAAAAATGCCAAATACTATACTATGTTGTATATACATGTACATATCTCTATTTCTATGACAAATAAGTCTGGATTGACTTTCTTTCTGTCAATCAAATATCTGTCTGTCTGTCTTTATAAACATGCCGATAATAACGGTAATTCATGCCATATTACCAGACAAAATGGCAGCCAATATAATAAAGAGTTGCTGTTTGTATACTGCAGGGGTTAATATTATCATCTTTCAACACTAACTCAACACTATTTATCAGTTGTTTATATTGAGCCAATGGGGTAGTTGAGAATCACTTTTGGTTATCAGGGTTATTAGGGTGAACAATTTGAGATATGCTTACTTTCTGGCGGCTGACACTTGTTCGGCATAGGGATCCTCCCAGCAGTGTATCTTGATCATTTTAATGGCAGATATAATATCATGCATCAGGGTTTGTCGTTTATCACCTCTCTCACCTATTATCAATCTGAATAATTAAAATATTCTGTAATTCAGTGATTTAATACATTTGCAAGATCACAAACCAGAACTATTTTTTTAGCAGATACCGGACTAGAGAAATCACAGTGTACTGTAAATTGGGAAATATTGCCACCCGTTTTATAAAAGCAAAAACAGTGTTCCTTTGAGTATAGTAGTGACGCACCATAGTAAATCCGCCAATATTAGTATTCACCAAAACAACCAATATTTTCAGGTTTACATTAGCCTACACCTTAGTACAATTTGTCCATTCCCGTGTACTATATTCTGTATATACTGTATCATATTCTCAAACTATTACAGCAGTGTAGGAACCATCTCCAAAATGACTAGAGTTCCATATAAAACCATGTGACTAAATTCCGGTGAAATGACGAATTCGGCGCTGTATTTGATAGTTTGATCAAAATTCGCATGGTCTTTTTGCATCAAACTGATAGAAGCTGCTCTAGTCTATTGTCTATTGATTATTTTGAAAAGACCCGTAAAACTGAAGGCTGTGGTCGGATTCGTGAATGAAATGCACGTGTCTATGAGTTTTATGAGTGCATAAGCGCCAGAATAGACAGAGTTAATAAAGTGCTTGGAGCTTCGCCCCAACCACAGCATAATCACCATTATACAATATTACATTAAACAGGAATCTTACATAATGTGAACAAGCATAAACTGTCGTGTTACAAGTACCTCATTTTGCCAATGCGCAGCCCAAATACTACTTGGAAAACCACGGCTATTATATATATTCCCAATCCTGCTAGAAATGCTGTGCCAAATGTCCAGAACAGAAGCCCGCTCACGACTGATCCAATTATACAAGCAGGCCATATCAAGTTTAAATGAAGCAAACCCTGCAATACAATAATTGAATAAGCAAAATGAAAATCAGATTATCACTGACGCTGCTTTTAGCATGTTTAATGTTGAACAAGATTGTTATATGAAGAGGGGGAAGAAGAAGAAGAATTTATTTGACTAAACAAATTATGTACAATATAAGGCTAAGATGTATAAATAACAATCAGGAGACCATAGTTAAGACAACGAAAATGGCGCTACTACAATGGCCACCTTTAACACAAGAAAATAATTATATGTTTTTTTAATGAAGTAGTTTCAATGATTATGAAACACATAATGAAGCAATGATTAAAAGAAAAATATTTACATACATAAATTAATGAATGAATGAATGAATGAATGAATGAATGAATGAATGAATGAATGAATGAATGAATGAATGAATGAATGAATGAGTATGCGTATACTTACATACACATAGATTTATACATTAGTCCGGGGGTCTATGTTATCCCGTGGGAACAAGGCTTCATATGGGTATAATGAAGTAATTTATCTTTAGTACGAATTTTTTCTAGCTATTTTTCATAGCTATATGAATAAATCCAATATGGCCGCCAAATATTCATATTTTGGCAATATATATGCACTGCATAGAGATATTTCCGCGAATTAAAATTCTAAAATGGAAGTTTTGACTCTAAAATTCATTCAAAATATATTTGAGTTTATGTTAGGTAAATTGTTAATTTCTAAAATTCAAGATGGCCGCCAAAATGTGGGGAAAATATGCCCAATTTGTCACATTACATATATAGATGTCAAATAAAATTTAAAAAAATGGATAATATATGTGCAGATTATTCTGAAATATATCAGTTCAGTTGGTTGATATTACTTTTGAAAAAAAAGGAATAGGCTTAAGTAAAATGATGGCTTAACATCATTTGTTGTCGCGGGTGGTGATTTATGTGACTTTGTAAAAATATGATAAAAACAGAACAATCCGCGGATGAAAAATGAATCACGAACATATGCTGGCGTGCGGGTAGAATGGTTGGACACAATGGGTTATTGAAAGTTTCCCTTCATTCATAAAGGGTTCTGGGCATGCCTGCGGGATATAACTCTCAGGTTTCGATGTGTAATTTATAACGAAAATCTTCTACTTTTTGCTTAGCTACGCAATCTTTAGTTCAGATAATTTGCGACAGTAGCAATAGTTGAGGTGTAACTATGTTCATCCCAGAGCGGAAACCTAATGTAAAAAATCTTTGAAAGCCACCAAAGTTTGATATTTCAAATGAGAGAAGATATATATGTACTTCGAGTTGAAAAGTCAATAAGATACACACAAAAATATATTACATATTATACAAAAAATGCCAATACAGAAAATATTCATGTAATTCCTGGGAAAAATGAGTAGGCCTATGTTTTGCATTAAACTTTGCCAAGCTGTGGAATATAATGTCACAGATAAAGTTTTATTCCTGGTAGCTACGTAACTAAATATTTTTCAATGATTTAAAGAAACAAGTTTCATCAAACAGACTGCACATATCAGTGTAACGCAGGTCATGTTTTCTACACGAACAAGTTTTGGATAATAATTCCCTATCTTTATCCGCCAGTCTTTCTTGAACGAATTTATTAAACAATTCTTATCCTTCAGAATTGTGCTGAATGATGGCAATTCGGTTGTGTCTAGCATGACACCTTTAATTATTATGCTCATTGGGGGATTCGCAAAATATGCATATTGTGAAGGGCCATTCACTAATAGTATGTATCGTAGGCTGTTAACATTTTGTTCATGTAGTATAGAAGGCGTTACATCATAGTTAGGAGTTTGTTTTGTTTATATGAATCGTGCAACTTGCTTCTGTCATACGGATCATGTTAAATAAATAGTATAATTAGGTTCAAAATTCACAAGCAAGTTGCTTGGGTATGGTGGGCGTTTGAGTGCGTTGGGAATGCCTAGCTGCTCAGACGGCCAAATATTCAGGATAGGATAAAGCCCGAGGAGCTCTACATTCTTAGCTGTGAAAAGGGTCGAGGCAGACTCCGAGGGTTTTAACTGACTTGAAACACATCCGAACACAATGAAGATCCCTCATAATCAGCAGCTCGGTCACACCTGACTTATTATAATACGATATGCCTACCCAGCCTCCTTCTCAGTCACGTGTTTCCACTTGTATTTAATTATTTGGTTATATGATGGCTAAAGGGTTATATATTTACTAGATCATATAAATATATCATATACATACATACAGCATAAATGTTTTTTTTACATTTGCATTTTGGCCGCATTGAACATGTTGAACAGGTACCATTGAAATGTTTTTATTTATGAGTTTGGTACAAAAAGAGGATATGCAAGCGGTGTTCATTTGAGTGCGATATGGGAAAATACAACACTCGTCCAATGAATAAGGTGTGAGCCTTTAGGCGAACCCCTTATTCATTGGACATGTCCTGTATTTTCACGTACGAAAAATGAACAGCGTTTGTATTTTCTCACACGATCACGTCACACATGACATAACTGTCATAGATTGCTGTTTAAACTACAGTTAGAGTGCGATATGGGCTGATACCGATATCCGTCTCATAGTGAAAATTACTGCGCAGAGTGTGAGAATTATTTGTTTCATCTTGTTTCGCAGATGAGAGTCTTGACTAGCGCTATTATAACTACATGAGTAATCCAAGGAAAATACATGTCCATACATACTGTATTGTGTTCACCTATCGGAACAGCAGGGCGAGTCCAGCGCGAAGGCAAGCGAGGGTCGGGCGAGGTCGGGTCGATTTAAAGGCGACATATTATTTCAGCAAGGTCGAGAAAAGGTCGAGACTGTGGCGCAACCTGAGCTTGTGCTTATCATCTGATCTGAAGTTGAGAGCGAGACTGGGGCGATCATAAAGAAAAGGCGAGCGATATGCGGTCGCATCACGGTCAAGAAACAGCGAATATGGGTCGCCGGAGGGTCGCGAGTGGGTCGCCATCCACATGACTCGATAAGGAAACAAATATGTAGGTAATGCAATGCAAGCGAGAAAAACGATGGGGACGATACAAGGTCGTTTGTGAGTCGACTCCTGGACGACTCAGGGTCGAATGTAAATAGCAAAGCGGGCGATGCGGGAGCGCGACGGGGGCGAGGAGGGGCGAGTTCACGTCGAGAGGCGAGCAAATGTCGGGTTTAGGTTGATACATCGCAGTCGTGCGGCGGTGGAGGAGAGGGCGCGCGAATGCTCACATCAAAATCATCCCGGTCAAGAAGCGAGCGAGGTTAGGGCGAGTGTTGGTCAAGACAAAAGCGAGAGCGAGCGACAAAAACTGTCCTGATAGGTACTGTACTTATTTAAATGTGTTCTTCAACATCGACTAATATTATCATCAAGCGTTTTAAACTGGATATTTTAGTGCGAACATGCTGTTATTAGTTTGGTTCATACTTTATCATTTTCACTATACAATATGAGATATTGTAATACTAGGAATTGTCACTTAAATGGCCATACAAGCCGAAAAGTCATGTAAAGCAGAAATTTTACTTACTTACTTACTCAACCTCGACTAACACATTTTATTTTATTTGCTACATTGCTCAGCATAACAATGTAGGCCATTAGTTTTGTTGTATTTATATAATTTTGGGACCTGAATGGTCAACAATTAATTTTCTACAACTATTATTAAATCATTTAAAGACGTTCAGTGTATAATCTGTTTTGCTAATTTTAGATACATTAAATAGTACTAGAGTGGGGTATCATATAAATCATCAAATGTATATATTTATATGAGTTTGGTACTTAAAGGATTAAAGCAATATATATACAAACAAGAATATATAGTAGTCTATCGTTTTATTGGGATAACGTTGTTACAAGTATATCCTATTTGCCATGTAGTCCGGGGGCCTATGTAGCAAATCCAGCTCCCGTGGGAACCAAATGTTTATTTTATGTCATGTGGAAAAGTCAATTGTTGCTGGTATAAGTGACCAAAAATATGGTACCATTTTTTTCAAGCAGAAGAAAGAATTGTTTACCGAATATAAAAAAATTGTCTATTTTGACTAAAAATGTGATATTTCTCGGGTTTGTTGGTTGTATAGCAAGGGTAGCAGTACAGCAGTATGAAAATCAAAATATACTAAAGTGCAATGTATATACCAAATAAAATGTGTGAATATCAGGAATGTGAGGCATTTGTGATATTTTTGCACAAATTTGACAGATGAACCCTTTGTAAACAAGGGGTTTGATAATTTAGAACCATCCACAACAACAGATTTATCACAATATTTTGCAATAAACGACTTCAAATATATAGGATTAACATTATATGGATAAAATAATGTCGAAATTTCTTTATGCTATGTAAATATATATTTATATATACGTTGTATCAAGAGTATCACACGGGCACACTTTAATTCGGAATGAATTCGGGATAGACTCGGTTTATTTATCCCGGGTTTATACCACAAGATATAACTCGGGTTAGTCCACATTTCCTGGTCACACAAACACAGATTCTATAGCGAGTTAATCCCGGTACAGACACAGATTAGTTCTTGTCCTGGTCACACACATTACATGTTTTGGGGTTAAACTCGGGATAAAATAGTACTGGCGCAGTTAAAGGCCCTATGTTATTTTCTTTTTCTTTTTCAGAATGTCCAATGTTTAAAAGATCCTTATTCAGAAGGTCCGATGTTCAGAAGGTCCTATGCTCAGAAGGTGCTTGTTCGGAAGGTTCTTTGTTCAGAAGGTCTTATGTTCAGAAGATCCTATAATAAGTAGCTCCTATGTTCAGAAGGTCTTTTTTGTTCAGAAGGTTCTTGTTCAGAAGATTCTGTGTCCAAAAGGTCTCATGTTCTATATTCAGAAGCTCCTATTTTAGAATGTCCGGTATTAAAACAAAAAGAGAAACATCACAAAAAACGCCACAAGAAGAGGCGCAAGATGTGGAAACATCGCAATAGGCGCGAAGGACGCGGCACGAGGAACAAAAGCAAACAGCGGTGCATAGGAGTAGGCTACGTAAAGCAAGACGTAGCACAAGACGCAGCACCCCCTAGGACGTAAAAAAATAAGCGGCACAAAAAACGGCGTAAAGACGCAGTGCAAGAAGGGACGAGGCGCGAATCACAGCGCATGACGCAGCGCAATTTGTAACGCAGGACGCAGCACAATAAATTGCATTTTTAAGTCTGCAATTTCATTGCAGAAGTGTGATCAGATATAATTGTAAAAAAACTCAAAGATCAATCAGTCAATTACAAAAAAGACACAGCGCAAAACGCCACGCATGACGACAGAACTTCGAAACTTGGGTTTTGGGTTGCCAAGTTCCGGGAACTTGGGAGATTTTGGAATTTGAAATTCCGAGAACGTCGTAACTTTGGAATTCACTCGCGTGTAGGCTATCCCTAATAGAAGTAAATAATAAAGTTATGAATGAAATAAAAAAGAAACGCGAGATGTTTTTATACCTGAAGCTGAAAGATGGAAATGTGTTCCAGCATAAGACCTTCTGAACAAAGGATCTTCTGAATATAGGACTTTCTGAACATAGAACCTTCTGGATATAGAACCTTTCAAACAAATATTTCTGAATATAGGATCTTCTGAACATATATGTCCTTCTCAGTATAAGACCTTCTGAACAAATATTTCTGAACATAGAACTTTCTGAACATATCCTCTTCTGAATATGAGACCATCTGAACAGAGGACCTTCTGAACAAATATTTTCTGAACACAAGACCCTCTGAACATAGGCCCTTCTGAATATAGGACCTTCTGAACATAGGGCAATCATGTAAGAGAATACAACGTGCCCTTATGCACTATTTTTGGAATACAGATTGAGGTATGTCCCCTGGATGCAGTAAATTGTCCTGGAAGACAATCGCACAGATGTTTACATTAGCATGAATAAAGTCCTCACTGGTCTTTACTCACAATATAAAATGTTCTTGAAGGTTCTTTGGCTTATGTCAAATTTATATAGAATGGTTTCAGATGCATACATGTATACATTTGGTAACCTTTTTTTCTAATAAAATGTGCTATACCATGTATACTAAGTGGCCCGGATTCGAAGGGATCTACAGAGTGTATTTTATGACATAATAATAAAAGGTAAAGGTGCAGGTTTATAGTCTGATATCAAGTCTGAAGACCCATCATCCGACTCTACATCTTACCCCCTGGTCACTGGACATGCTCATTCGTGTGCCATTTCAACTCCATGGAGAGCATACAGTCCTGCAGCCGTTTCGGCGAGTTGAACTTGATGTAAGACATAACACTTTATCACAACAAACATACATTGTGTTGCTTTCTGTTATTTAATATTGTAATCTTCAAAATATATTTGTAGGGCCTACTTCATCTTCCTGGAACGCTATTACCAGGTTAAACCCGTGTCTGACTTATCTTGCGGTCAGACGCACAATATATCTTGGGATATAGTATCAGTTACACGCTTTATCCCGGGATAAAACATTTGCCCCACCTCCTGAGTAGGGGCGAGAATTTTCGAAAATATCCCGTGTTATTTCATTTAACCCGAATCTGCCCCGCTTACCATGTGAACGATCCCGTGGTAAACCCGGTATAAAATATTTATCTCGGATTCAATCCGCGTTAAAGTGCTCGTGTGACTGGGGTATAGCTTGTCATAAATGAGGTATGCAAGGCCAAAAGGCAGCATCTACCCACTTACAAAGTATGTAGATACTGCCCTTTTGTTTCGCACAACATAATGTAACAGAGCATCGACTCAACAAAGTACCTAGGCTTAACGTATACATTTAGTAAGCACCGAGATACCGACAAAAGCGTTGAACCCATGTTGTACAACACAGCAAACGTAATACATTTATCCAATGTCAGGTTAACGTTGGCGCACTCTCTGCGGCGCTGGCCTAACATTAACCCATCAGCAATGACAACCATCTCCTCAATGTCTCTCGTGTTTTATATGCCAACTAAATTTTTAATAATTATTAATAAAATCAGCTGATCAAGCATTCACATGAAATATCAAATAAAGTCAATTATTTTTTCCTCGTTAAATGATCTCTAAAGATGGAAAATAAACTTGCAAACTGTAGTTTTTCCACGTCGCTTGCCAGAAGGTTGATAATGGAACCTGTGGTTGTTCCTTGCCAGCCGCGTTCCGACAGCTTTAACATCTGAAAACAAAAATAAAAATTAGTGAAAACCAGGAGGTGCGGTGTTTGTTGGAACACCATTACACTGCTCATCTGACTGATTATAATGAGCAACATAATAAATGATGTACCACTATATGCTTTTTTCTTTTGGCTATGTAAACAAACATTTTTGTGAGGGGCAGATGGATTGAGAATAGGCTTATATATATATATATATTTAGCCCCAATTCGCCAAATTGACAAATGATTTGATTAAAATTGTATAATTATATGTAAACAATTTTACCCAGTTCAAATTATTGGTCCCGGTAACGAGATAAGATTTCAAGTGGGTAAAAATAAAAATAATATAATTTGGCGCTTTAAGGATTAAAGGGGGTCGACATTAGACGTCACGTCTAAAGTTGATCCCCACAATGATAGAGTAAAACAGTTATAATGGCTGTAGAAACATATTAAACTATGATAAGATAGGTTCCCAAATTAAGTTCTCCCTAAATTTTCATCTCACACTCGATGAAACTACACCGATTTTATAGAATACCCTCAGGGAAACTAGAGGAAATGAGAATTTAGAACGTTATTGTAATAAAATGTGTTAATGATTTGAAAATAAGCTCTGTATTGCATAAATCTGACAATGGTACTTAAAGGGTTAACTATCTGACACACTCATTCTTTTAATTTATTTCGTAATATTTAGCGGATGTATTAGGAATGATATATGGAAACAATAAATACAAATAAATGTAGGTATAAAAAATATATATATAAAATAGCCGAAATTAACACAATGACCTGTTAACGTGTGTGTACACCTTTCTCTTGTTATATGTAAGATGATCTGACATCCCCCTAACATATAGAACATATAGAAGCCCAACCTCGTTCCCAGGGCCAGATTGTAGATTAACATGAATCCAGTGATGTGTAATCGTTCTTACTGGTATGCAATTCAGGTCGACACGATACACTGACCCAATATTGGTTTTGCAATGCAGGCCCAGCATTGAGAAAACATTGGGTTGGTGTAGACCTATTGTGTTTACGCTGTGGAATTGACAATGTTGTATTTATGTATGTCACCCGCCAAGATGCTGGTCCAACATAAAATCATCATTGATCATGTGGTTTAGAATCTGTTTTCTGAGTTATATAATACACCTATATACTAGGATAGTCAATACACATGATACATGTACAAATATAGGCCTATGTCTCGCCACACAATACTGATAGTAGCACAGTCATAATCTCAGGCTTAAATATCCACAAAATCAGGTGAAATGTATGAATATTCTTACAGATCGCATTCTACAGTGTAATCAATCAGATCCACTAGATACGTTAGCAGAAGAATAGTGGATCTGATGAATGAGAATGGTAGAAGCCAGACTGTTGGCATAACACAGATATGATAACATAATAATCTTATATAACCTTATAAAACTGAACTTAGTGAACCGACAAAATAAGTGCTCATTGATCGAAAATACATATATACCATACAACATTGACAAAACGTCTACAAGTATCTTTGTCATCTCCCCTTTCCAGACATATCGAGTGGAGATGATCTTTGTTTGCACAACGTTATCTGGATTGTTCACTTTTGTCTGTTAAGCAGGCCAGCAAACAATATACATTGACCCACTAGAATGACAATATTGAGACGGTTGTAGACGGTGGACCAACATCGATGCAGCATTGGGTCAATGTCTTGCATTTTCTGGCAGCCTGGTTGTGGGTGTACCTTTGTGAAGATCATGGCGCTGATTGCGGCTCGTGCTCGCACAGCATATGTACATATTGTGTATCTGTACATGGTGTATGGTATGGTATACAAAAATGTACACGCTGTTACAGCCGCTGCACTCAGATATGCCTCCTGCATCGATACATCTCCATTTCCTCTTAAATATTCCACAATCAGGGCAATAAAAACTGGTTGTGGCACCAGAAACCCATGCTGCAACAAAACGAGATAGAAATGAAAATGTGAATTTACATATTTTACATGAACACACATAACATTTTTTAAAGGGACTGGCCCAGGCTAAAATCATAAAAAAATCGGTGACTTTTTTGGCTTCTTAATAAGATTATATAATGTAAACATGTCCATAGACTGGAACTGCAAAAGTTTTTAAATTTTTCTGCTGCGCATTCACCAGTTAGACTAGATATAGAGACGAAATACCCGTATTTCTAATTTTTGACAATTGGAAATCAGGAATTTTGTCTCTATATCTAGCCTAACTGGTGAATGCACTTCACAAAATTAAAAAAAACTTTTGCAGTTATAGTCTATGAACATGTTTACTGCTCTGCAAAGCCAAAAGGCAGTATCTGCTTACTTGTAAAGTAAGCAGATACTGTCTTTTTACATCATATGATCATATTAAAAAGCCAAAATAAAATCACCAATTTTGTTATGATTTTAGCCTGGGCCAGTCCCTTTAAGCTATAGTCATATAATAACATTTGTAAAGTTCACAACTCCACGGAACCTCTCCCCACAAAAGACAACTAGTAGCGCTGTTTCATAATCTTTATTTTATTCTATATCCAAGCAAAGCTCGTCAGGGTGTCGTCATGATAATTGTGTTTAACATTCATTCAGTGCAGTGCTGAACGAGTGACGTTCCTAGAGCCGCCCGCTCACTCAGAGAGGGTGACTCTGTTCACGGCCAATCGTACCATTGCATTCGGACAACAAATAACAACCAATCAATCAACTCATACCACCAGTGTACCAAGAGGCAATGTTGTTCCAACATTGGTTCAAGGCCTTCCAGTCCTCATGACAGCGTGACAGCGGTTGATCAGTCACAGGCGAATGCCAACACTGCGCCGTGATAGGCACAATATCCAACAACATTCAACGCCAAAATAGGAGTCATGTAATTGGGTGTGTAAAATATTTAATGCAATAATAAATTGCACAAACATTTACACTCTTGCTGCTTAACCCTTCACCTTCTGAAGCACATAAGTGACCCGATCTGGCAAAATGAGCCATAAGTTGCAGATTGAAATATTGGAGATATTAACAGTTTCTGAATCTACACAAAATGACCTTTAAAAGGGTATAACACACAACTCTGTGGCGTGTTTAGCTGCAAACATATGACTCCACCAACTCAGAGGAATGTGAAGACTAAAATTGTGTGATTTTGAGAACATAGCCTTGACTAAATAAAAAATATTCAGCTCGCCCCCATTTTCTGAATGATAAATGTATAGTTCTAACTTTTTGTAGAAGTCAACAGTATCATCAGGATTTTTACACACCATAAATAGCTCTACCTTTTTAGCGGTTTTCACCATGGTAAGGTGTAAATCGTAACAAATATGAAAGTTAAAATATCATTTAAATTAAAAAATATCAACATGTACACATATGTGACCAGTCATTTAGCGGATGTTAGATAAAAGTCATTTATTTGTATGTTATCAACTGTCACTTTTTAATGGTAGACCAAGTGGCATTTATTCAAATGTTAGATAAACTGTCATTTTTCGGATGTTAATAATACTATTTTTGGTTTAGATTTTTTGGGTGTAGACCAACAACTCCCTGATATCTTTCAAATTAATTATTTTTTACTCTCATATATATATTTGCTAATATCATAATAGTGTTTGATTTTTCTGAGTATAATGGACATAAAATTGTGCAGTAAATAATTGAAAATTGTTCATAGCAAGATATTGTTTTTAACACCTCGATGGAAAAATCGATCACAAATCGCCTTGAGGCATATGAAGGCCGCGACTTGTTGTCTTGATTTCTTTTGAATCTTATCAGAGAAAATATTTAGTGCTGACATCCATTGTATTGCATGATTCATTGCTTACCCATCCCCTTTGATCCCCTCTCATTAGTGTCTGTCACAGACTGGCATGCCCCCATCCCCCTACACACATCATACACATACGTCACACTACAGACACTACACACATCACACTCATACGTTGCACTACACACACTGCTGTTACACATCACACACATACGTCACACTACACAAATAATACCACACACATCACATCTGTCCAAACACATCATACCACACACATCGCAGCACACATATCACACCCCACACAAACTACACAGAACACCACACACATCCTACACATCACACCACAGACATCATACTACACACATCAGATCACGCACACCACACCAAACACATTGAGCCACATAAGTCGCTCTACACACATCACACCACACACATCACACCACACACATCACATCACACAACACACATCTCACTACACACATTACTTAACACATCACATCACATACACCATCCTACACACATCACACTACACACCACACACCTCTCATCACATACTTCACACCACGCACATCACACTACACACATCACACCACACACATCACATCACACACATCACACAACACGCATCACACTACACATATCACACTACACACATCACATCACATCACATACACCACACTACACACATCACACCACACACATCACACCTCACACATCTCACCACATAAATTACAGCACAAAACATCACACTACACAAACCGCATTACAAACATCACATCACACACATTACGCTACATACTATACACATCACACTACACACATCACCTCACACACATCACACTACACACACATTACACTACAAATATCGCAATACACACATCACATCACACACATCACACCACACACATCACACTACACAGATCACACTACACAAACATACTACACACATTACACTACACACAGTGCATCACACACATCACACTACACACATCACACTATACACATCACATACATCCTAATACACACACCACACACATCACACCATACACATCACACCATTCACTCCTCCTTTCATAAAAAAAAAGTATTAAAATAAAAATTGTAAAAAATAAGAAAACTGAAAGCATTAAAATAAAAAAAATAATAAAAAAATACAGAATAAAAAAAATATATTATATATAACATTTTTAACATAATAAAATAATAATAATAAATAATTATAAAATAAACCATACAAAAATACAAATTTAAACCAAAAAAATTAAAAATTCAAAAAAAAATCAAATAACATTTAATACAAATTATAATTTAAATAATACTTATTATGTACACATTATGAAAATAAAATTTACAAAACTAAGAATAATTAAATTAAGATAACACGAACAAGTTTGGACACATCAGTGTGATATACATTCAGAAAGTATCACATCAAATTCACATACATCACACTACACACATCACACTACACGTGTGCATCACATCACACACATCACACAACATCCATCACACTACACATATCACACTACACACATCACGTCACATACATCACACTACACATATCACACCACACACATCACATCACACACATCTCACCACTTACATCACATCAAAAACATTACACTACACACACCACACTACACATCACACTCATACGTTGCACTACACACACTGCTGTTACACATCACACACATACGTCACACTACACAAATAATACCACACACATCACATCTGTCCAAACACATCATACCACACACATCGCAGCACACATATCACACCCCACACAAACTACACAGAACACCACACACATCCTACACATCACACCACAGACATCATACTACACACATCAGATCACGCACACCACACCAAACACATTGAGCCACATAAGTCGTTCTACACACATCACACCACACACATCACACCACACACATCACATCACACAACACACATCTCACTACACACATTACTTAACACATCACATCACATACACCATCCTACGCACATCACACTACACACCACACACCTCTCATCACATACTTCACACCACGCACATCACACTACACACATCACACCACACACATCACATCACACACATCACACAACACGCATCACACTACACATATCACACTACACACATCACATCACATCACATACACCACACTACACACATCACACCACACACATCACACCACACACATCTCACCACATAAATTACAGCACAAAACATCACACTACACAAACCGCATTACACACATCACATCACACACATTACGCTACATACTATACACATCACACTACACACATCACCTCACACACATCACACTACACACACATTACACTACAAATATCGCAATACACACATCACATCACACACATCACACCACACACATCACACTACACAGATCACACTACACAAACATACTACACACATTACACTACACACAGTGCATCACACACATCACACTACACACATCACACTATACACATCACATACATCCTAATACACACACCACACACATCACACATCACACATCACACAATAAGCTCTGTATTGCATAAATCTGACAATGGTACTTAAAGGGTTAACTATCTGACACACTCATTCTTTTAATTTATTTCGTAATATTTAGCGGATGTATTAGGAATGATATATGGAAACAATAAATACAAATAAATGTAGGTATAAAAAATATATATATAAAATAGCCGAAATTAACACAATGACCTGTTAACGTGTGTGTACACCTTTCTCTTGTTATATGTAAGATGATCTGACATCCCCCTAACATATAGAACATATAGAAGCCCAACCTCGTTCCCAGGGCCAGATTGTAGATTAACATGAATCCAGTGATGTGTAATCGTTCTTACTGGTATGCAATTCAGGTCGACACGATACACTGACCCAATATTGGTTTTGCAATGCAGGCCCAGCATTGAGAAAACATTGGGTTGGTGTAGACCTATTGTGTTTACGCTGTGGAATTGACAATGTTGTATTTATGTATGTCACCCGCCAAGATGCTGGTCCAACATAAAATCATCATTGATCATGTGGTTTAGAATCTGTTTTCTGAGTTATATAATACACCTATATACTAGGATAGTCAATACACATGATACATGTACAAATATAGGCCTATGTCTCACCACACAATACTGATAGTAGCACAGTCATAATCTCAGGCTTAAATATCCACAAAATCAGGTGAAATGTATGAATATTCTTACAGATCGCATTCTACAGTGTAATCAATCAGATCCACTAGATACGTTAGCAGAAGAATAGTGGATCTGATGAATGAGAATGGTAGAAGCCAGACTGTTGGCATAACACAGATATGATAACATAATAATCTTATATAACCTTATAAAACTGAACTTAGTGAACCGACAAAATAAGTGCTCATTGATCGAAAATACATATATACCATACAACATTGACAAAACGTCTACAAGTATCTTTGTCATCTCCCCTTTCCAGACATATCGAGTGGAGATGATCTTTGTTTGCACAACGTTATCTGGATTGTTCACTTTTGTCTGTTAAGCAGGCCAGCAAACAATATACATTGACCCACTAGAATGACAATATTGAGACGGTTGTAGACGGTGGACCAACATCGATGCAGCATTGGGTCAATGTCTTGCATTTTCTGGCAGCCTGGTTGTGGGTGTACCTTTGTGAAGATCATGGCGCTGATTGCGGCTCGTGCTCGCACAGCATATGTACATATTGTGTATCTGTACATGGTGTATGGTATGGTATACAAAAATGTACACGCTGTTACAGCCGCTGCACTCAGATATGCCTCCTGCATCGATACATCTCCATTTCCTCTTAAATATTCCACAATCAGGGCAATAAAAACTGGTTGTGGCACCAGAAACCCATGCTGCAACAAAACGAGATAGAAATGAAAATGTGAATTTACATATTTTACATGAACACACATAACATTTTTTAAAGGGACTGGCCCAGGCTAAAATCATAAAAAAATCGGTGACTTTTTTGGCTTCTTAATAAGATTATATAATGTAAACATGTCCATAGACTGGAACTGCAAAAGTTTTTAAATTTTTCTGCTGCGCATTCACCAGTTAGACTAGATATAGAGACGAAATACCCGTATTTCTAATTTTTGACAATTGGAAATCAGGAATTTTGTCTCTATATCTAGCCTAACTGGTGAATGCACTTCACAAAATTAAAAAAAACTTTTGCAGTTATAGTCTATGAACATGTTTACTGCTCTGCAAAGCCAAAAGGCAGTATCTGCTTACTTGTAAAGTAAGCAGATACTGTCTTTTTACATCATATGATCATATTAAAAAGCCAAAATAAAATCACCAATTTTGTTATGATTTTAGCCTGGGCCAGTCCCTTTAAGCTATAGTCATATAATAACATTTGTAAAGTTCACAACTCCACGGAACCTCTCCCCACAAAAGACAACTAGTAGCGCTGTTTCATAATCTTTATTTTATTCCATATCCAAGCAAAGCTCGTCAGGGTGTCGTCATGATAATTGTGTTTAACATTCATTCAGTGCAGTGCTGAACGAGTGACGTTCCTAGAGCCGCCCGCTCACTCAGAGAGGGTGACTCTGTTCACGGCCAATCGTACCATTGCATTCGGACAACAAATAACAACCAATCAATCAACTCATACCACCAGTGTACCAAGAGGCAATGTTGTTCCAACATTGGTTCAAGGCCTTCCAGTCCTCATGACAGCGTGACAGCGGTTGATCAGTCACAGGCGAATGCCAACACTGCGCCGTGATAGGCACAATATCCAACAACATTCAACGCCAAAATAGGAGTCATGTAATTGGGTGTGTAAAATATTTAATGCAATAATAAATTGCACAAACATTTACACTCTTGCTGCTTAACCCTTCACCTTCTGAAGCACATAAGTGACCCGATCTGGCAAAATGAGCCGTAAGTTGCAGATTGAAATATTGGAGATATTAACAGTTTCTGAATCTACACAAAATGACCTTTAAAAGGGTATAACACACAACTCTGTGGCGTGTTTAGCTGCAAACATATGACTCCACCAACTCAGAGGAATGTGAAGACTAAAATTGTGTGATTTTGAGAACATAGCCTTGACTAAATAAAAAATATTCAGCTCGCCCCCATTTTCTGAATGATAAATGTATAGTTCTAACTTTTTGTAGAAGTCAACAGTATCATCAGGATTTTTACACACCATAAATAGCTCTACCTTTTTAGCGGTTTTCACCATGGTAAGGTGTAAATCGTAACAAATATGAAAGTTAAAATATCATTTAAATTAAAAAATATCAACATGTACACATATGTGACCAGTCATTTAGCGGATGTTAGATAAAAGTCATTTATTTGTATGTTATCAACTGTCACTTTTTAATGGTAGACCAAGTGGCATTTATTCAAATGTTAGATAAACTGTCATTTTTCGGATGTTAATAATACTATTTTTGGTTTAGATTTTTTGGGTGTAGACCAACAACTCCCTGATATCTTTCAAATTAATTATTTTTTACTCTCATATATATATTTGCTAATATCATAATAGTGTTTGATTTTTCTGAGTATAATGGACATAAAATTGTGCAGTAAATAATTGAAAATTGTTCATAGCAAGATATTGTTTTTAACACCTCGATGGAAAAATCGATCACAAATCGCCTTGAGGCATATGAAGGCCGCGACTTGTTGTCTTGATTTCTTTTGAATCTTATCAGAGAAAATATTTAGTGCTGACATCCATTGTATTGCATGATTCATTGCTTACCCATCCCCTTTGATCCCCTCTCATTAGTGTCTGTCACAGACTGGCATGCCCCCATCCCCCTACACACATCATACACATACGTCACACTACAGACACTACACACATCACACTCATACGTTGCACTACACACACTGCTGTTACACATCACACACATACGTCACACTACACAAATAATACCACACACATCACATCTGTCCAAACACATCATACCACACACATCGCAGCACACATATCACACCCCACACAAACTACACAGAACACCACACACATCCTACACATCACACCACAGACATCATACTACACACATCAGATCACGCACACCACACCAAACACATTGAGCCACATAAGTCGCTCTACACACATCACACCACACACATCACACCACACACATCACATCACACAACACACATCTCACTACACACATTACTTAACACATCACATCACATACACCATCCTACACACATCACACTACACACCACACACCTCTCATCACATACTTCACACCACGCACATCACACTACACACATCACACCACACACATCACATCACACACATCACACAACACGCATCACACTACACATATCACACTACACACATCACATCACATCACATACACCACACTACACACATCACACCACACACATCACACCTCACACATCTCACCACATAAATTACAGCACAAAACATCACACTACACAAACCGCATTACAAACATCACATCACACACATTACGCTACATACTATACACATCACACTACACACATCACCTCACACACATCACACTACACACACATTACACTACAAATATCGCAATACACACATCACATCACACACATCACACCACACACATCACACTACACAGATCACACTACACAAACATACTACACACATTACACTACACACAGTGCATCACACACATCACACTACACACATCACACTATACACATCACATACATCCTAATACACACACCACACACATCACACCATACACATCACACCATTCACTCCTCCTTTCATAAAAAAAAAGTATTAAAATAAAAATTGTAAAAAATAAGAAAACTGAAAGCATTAAAATAAAAAAAATAATAAAAAAATACAGAATAAAAAAAATATATTATATATAACATTTTTAACATAATAAAATAATAATAATAAATAATTATAAAATAAACCATACAAAAATACAAATTTAAACCAAAAAAATTAAAAATTTAAAAAAAAATCAAATAACATTTAATACAAATTATAATTTAAATAATACTTATTATGTACACATTATGAAAATAAAATTTACAAAACTAAGAATAATTAAATTAAGATAACACGAACAAGTTTGGACACATCAGTGTGATATACATTCAGAAAGTATCACATCAAATTCACATACATCACACTACACACATCACACTACACGTGTGCATCACATCACACACATCACACAACATCCATCACACTACACATATCACACTACACACATCACGTCACATACATCACACTACACATATCACACCACACACATCACATCACACACATCTCACCACTTACATCACATCAAAAACATTACACTACACACACCACACTACACATCACACTCATACGTTGCACTACACACACTGCTGTTACACATCACACACATACGTCACACTACACAAATAATACCACACACATCACATCTGTCCAAACACATCATACCACACACATCGCAGCACACATATCACACCCCACACAAACTACACAGAACACCACACACATCCTACACATCACACCACAGACATCATACTACACACATCAGATCACGCACACCACACCAAACACATTGAGCCACATAAGTCGTTCTACACACATCACACCACACACATCACACCACACACATCACATCACACAACACACATCTCACTACACACATTACTTAACACATCACATCACATACACCATCCTACGCACATCACACTACACACCACACACCTCTCATCACATACTTCACACCACGCACATCACACTACACACATCACACCACACACATCACATCACACACATCACACAACACGCATCACACTACACATATCACACTACACACATCACATCACATTACATACACCACACTACACACATCACACCACACACATCACACCACACACATCTCACCACATAAATTACAGCACAAAACATCACACTACACAAACCGCATTACACACATCACATCACACACATTACGCTACATACTATACACATCACACTACACACATCACCTCACACACATCACACTACACACACATTACACTACAAATATCGCAATACACACATCACATCACACACATCACACCACACACATCACACTACACAGATCACACTACACAAACATACTACACACATTACACTACACACAGTGCATCACACACATCACACTACACACATCACACTATACACATCACATACATCCTAATACACACACCACACACATCACACCATACACATCACACCATTCACTCCTCCTTTCATAAAAAAAAGTATTAAAATAAAAATTGTAAAAAATAAGAAAACTGAAAGCATTAAAATAAAAAAAATAAAAAAAAATACAGAATAAAAAATATATATTATATATAACATTTTTAACATAATAAAATAATAATGAAAAATAATTATAAGATAAACCATACAAAAATACAAATTTAAACCAAAAAAATTAAAAATTCAAAAAAAAATCAAATAACATTTAATAAAAATTATAATTTAAATAATACATATTATGTACACATTATGAAAATAAAATTTACAAAACTAAGAATAAAAAAATTAGGATAACACGAACAAGTTTGGACACATCAGTGTGATATACATTCAGAAAGTATCACATCAAATTCACATACATCACACTACACACATCACACTACACGTGTGCATCACATCACACACATCACACAACATCCATCACACTACACATATCACACTACACACATCACGTCACATACATCACACTACACATATCACACCACACACATCACATCACACACATCTCACCACTTACATCACATCAAAAATATTACACTACACACACCACACTACACATCACACTCATACGTTGCACTACACACACTGCTGTTACACATCACACACATACGTCACACTACACAAATAATACCACACACATCACATCTGTCCAAACACATCATACCACACACATCGCAGCACACATATCACACCCCACACAAACTACACAGAACACCACACACATCCTACACATCACACCACAGACATCATACTACACACATCAGTTCACGCACACCACACCAAACACATTGAGCCACATAAGTCGCTCTACACACATCACACCACACACATCACACCACACACATCACATCACACAACACACATCTCACTACACACATTACCTAACACATCACATCACATAAACCATCCTACACACATCACACTACACACCACACACCTCTCATCACATACTTCACACCACGCACATCACACTACACACATCACACCACACACATCACATCACACACATCACACAACACGCATCACACTACACATATCACACTACACACATCACATCACATCACATACACCACACTACACACATCACACCACACCACACACATCACACCACACACATCTCACCACATAAATTACAGCACAAAACATCACACTACACAAGCCGCATTACACACATCACATCACACACATTACGCTACATACTATACACATCACACTACACACATCACCTCACACACATCACACTACACACACATTACACTACAAATATCGCAATACACACATCACATCACACACATCACACCACACACATCACACTACACAGATCACACTACACAAACATACTACACACATTACACTACACACAGTGCATCAAACACATCACACTACACCCATCACACTATACACATCACATACATCCTAATACACACACCACACACATCACACCATACACATCACAACATTCACTCCTCCTTTCATAAAAAAAAGTATTAAAATAAAAATTGTAAAAAATAAGAAAACTGAAAGCATTAAAATAAAAAAATAATAAAAAAATACAGAATAAAAAAAATATATTATATATAACATTTTTAACATAATAAAATAATAATAAAAAATAATTATAAAATAAACAATACAAAAATTCAAATTTGAACCAAAAAAAATTAAAATTCAAAAAAAAATCAAATAACATTTAATAAAAATTATAATTTAAATAATACATATTATGTACACATTATGAAAATAAAATTTACAAAACTAAGAATAATTAAATTAAGATAACACGAACAAGTTTGGACACATCAGTGTGATATACATTCAGAAAGTATCACATCAAATTCACATACATCACACTACACACATCACACTACACGTGTGCATCACATCACACACATCACACAACATCCATCACACTACACATATCACACTACACACATCACGTCACATACATCACACTACACATATCACACCACACACATCACATCATACACATCTCACCACTTACATCACATCAAAAACATTACACTACACACACCACACTACACACATCACATCCCACGCATTACGCTACACACTATACACACCACACTACACAAATCACATCACACAAATCACACTACACACACATCACACTACAAATATTGCAATACACACTTCGCACCGCACACATAACACGATCCACGTCACATCACACACATCTCACTACACACATCACACTACACAGCGCATCACGCATATCACACTACACACATTACACTATACACATCACATACATCCTAATACACACATCACACCATACACATCACACCATTCACACCTTGTTATATAAAAGAGTTACAAAAATAAAAATTGAAAAAATAAAATATAAGAAAACTAAAAGCAATAAAATATAAATTCCAAAATTAAATAATACACAATAAAAAAAAATTATAAATTAAATTGTAAAAAAAAAATAAAAAAATAATGAATTAAACTTTAAAAAAAGAAAATTTTAAAACAAAAAAATAGTAAATAATAAAAAATTACAAAAAAAATTATTAAAAAAAAATAAAAATAAAAAATTATGTACACATTATGAAAATAAAATTTACAAGACTAAAAATAATTAAATTAAGATAACACAAACAAGTTTGGATAAAAGTAAATTTTAAAACATTTAACATTTTTATAAAAAAAAATCCTGGCATTTCTTTAAAATGTTTTGAACACTTTATTTAGCTATCTTTGCATCCTAAAGTAAATTATATGTATTATGCATTACATTCAACTAATTTATACTATGTATAATAAATGTATTATAAATAATGATGTGACTCAAAGGGTTAATCACTTATTTTTATGATTTGAACTATTTTAAACACACTTTCGCACATATAACAACACATGCCTAAGTAATACATGCTGTGTTATGTATGTGTACATATTAAAGTAAATTATATGTGGTTATACTTTACATACCACAAACTTACACTATGTATAAGTTTCTGTCAGTGTATTCACTCATTAGTTTTGCAACTCCCAATATTTTAAACACACTTGCACAGACATAACAGCACAAATGCCTAAGTACCAGATGTGATGTGAATTTTTTCAATGGCTTAAAGTAATTATACAATACCTAGCTTTGGCATACATTCAATCAATCCATCAATAATCAATAAATAAAACTTCTATAGCGCCTATAATCCTTAGCGTGATCATGTGTCATAATCGAGGCCAAAGCATGTTCGTAAACAGAGAGCCTGGTCGGTGAGGTACTAGGGTGAAAAAGCCAGGTCAAATAGGTGAGATTTATGTAATTTCCGGAAGGTTAAGATTGTTTTGGCATTACGTATTGGCACAGGCAGGGCATTTCATATGGCTGGACCAGATATAGAGAAAATTCTTTACCCAGTCTTAGTCTTTATACGAGGAACGACAAATCTATTCAAATTTATGGAGCGTAGATATTAAGCATTTTGGCCGAACAAGTAATTCAGCCAGATATGCAGGTTGGTTTTCTTTCAGGTTTCGGAAAGTTATTGCCCATATGTTAAAATGACAGAAAGCCAATGTAATCGTTTCAGAATTGGAACAGAATGACTAAATCGTGGGGCCTTGGTTACCACTCTTGCAAGGCAGTTTTGAACGCTTTGTAATCTAGCAATATCCTTTTCTGGCATATTGTGAAAGTGAGTTACAATAATCTAACTTACTACTGACGAGTGCCACTGCAATTTGCTTTGCAAAATCTAAGGACAGACTTTTTCGACTTCGACACAGGTCACGGATATGATAGAAGCATGACCTACATGTTTGGGATATGTGTTTTCGGAAATTCAGGCTACTGTCGAATAGTACACAAAGATTTTTAGCAAATGTAGATGGATTTGTGTCTTGACCTAGAAGTAAGCATGGGTAATTATTCAAAAACAATTCTCGTTAAAGTTTGGTCCCAATAAGAAGGAATTCTGTCTTGCTAGAATTAGGCTTCAGCTTAGATCCTGTCATCCAGGCCGACACACCCATTCAACAATGTTGCAACTTCTCAAGGGATTCCTTGGCGTTAAAAACTGATAGAGACATGTAAATTTGAGTATCATTGGCATAAAGATGATGGTTTAGGTCAAAACTAGAAATAATGGCGTTGAGTGGTGTAGTGTATACATAAAAAGCACTTGTCCTAGCACAGAGCCCTGTGGAACTCCATATGAGAGTGTGAATTTATCTTGAAAAGTGTCTTTAATTTTTACGGACTGGTGCCTATTTTGCATATAAGAAGACTATTATACAACATGTGCTTGTATATATCAAAATGAACAACGCTTATTTTACATATCCCAATTATTTAAAAACATTCTTAATATTTTACCAAGTTATTCATAAATGGTGAATTTATACCGAAACTTATCACAGTTTTTAAATATATCACTGCATAGTTGTCTAGGAAATTCGCAAGTTATGATGTTATACCAAAACATATCACACTTGAACACATATAACAAATGTTTCACACCTTTCAATTATATAACAGCACATATGTCTCAAGTAATACATATAATGTGTTGTAGTTACACATCTTAAAGTAAATTATGTAATTATAAACATGTAACTATCGTTGTAAACAACTTTTAGTTTTGCAAATTCTGATATATAATATATTAAACACACTTTCTCACATATATTGCATTCTGTAAAGTGATGTATATTCACATCCTAAAAATAATTATGCAATATTTTTAGCATACATTCAACTATTTTACACCATGTGTGCCTATCTACTACTTTTTACAAATATATCAAATTTAAACACACTTGTACACATATAACAATACAAATATCTATGTAATACACACAATGTAATGTATTTTCACATCCTAAAGTAATTATACAATATTTTAGAATACATTCAACTATTATACAAGCACATGTATGAATCTACCGGTACATTTGCTCATTAGTTTTGCAACTCCTTAATTTTTAAACACACTTGCCCACGTATAACAACACGAAATGTCTAATTAATACATTCTTTTTGTTGTATTATAACAACTTAGAATAGTTATACAATACTTTTAGCATACACTCATCTATCATACATTGCATGAACATATGTTATATGTATATATTTATATTTTAAACACACTTTCACACATATAACAACACAAAATGTCTATTATTACATCCATTGTGTTGCATTATAACAACTTAATGTAAATCTACAGTACTTTTAGCATATACTCATCCATTATACACGACATGTACATATCTAGCAATGTACTTGATTCTTATTTTATCTGGTGTCACCAAACATAATATATTTATTCCACTTCACAAAACATGTTCGAACACATCAGTGCGATGTACAAAATGTCGATATTGGCTTTACAAAAATAAAAATTGTGAATTTAAAATTACAAAAAGAAAATGTACATCTTTTTTTACAAAATTAGAACTTACAAAAACAAAAACTTACAAAATACAATTTATAAAATAAAAATGATAAAAATAAAACTAACCAAAAAAAAACAGAATAAAAAATAAAATTTGAAAAATAAAAACCTGAAAAAATAGAAAAAATAAAAATACTAAAAATAAAACTTACAAACATAAAAACTTACAAAATAAAAAATTGTGAAATGAAAAATAAAAATTGTGAAAATTACAATTGTAAAAATAAAACTTGCAAAAAAATCATGCAATGTATACAATAAAAAATAATAAATTAAAATTTGTAAAAGAAAAACTCACAACAATTAAAAATACCAAAAATAAAAATGCTACAAATAAAACTTAAAAAATAAAAATGTACAAAATAAAAATTGTGAGATGAAAAAAATTAAAATTGTGAAAGAAACAATAGTAAAAATAAAACTTAAAATTTAAATCATGCAATGTACATTGTTAAAATGTACATTGTTTACATATCTAGCAAAGTATTCACTCATTATTTTTTCAACTCCTAATATTTTAAACGCACATGCACACATGTAATACATGCGATGTGATGAATATTCACATCCTAAAAGTAGTTAAGCAATACTTTTAGCAAACATTCAATTATTATGCACCACATGTACATATCTTACTATGTATTAACTCATTAGTTTTGCATTTCTTGATATATTATTCACTGTTTGGCACACTTGCACACATATAACAACACAAAATGTTTAAGTATTAAATACATGTAATGTGGTGTACTCTAACAACTGAAAGTAGTTATACAACACTTTTAGCTAACATTCAAAACCACATGTACATAATTATCCAACTATGTAGTCAATTCTTATTTTTAGAATACCACTTACCACTAACCACTCTCAGTAGGTTCTCTTATATGTGCCAATAGGTGGCCCTAAACCCTATTCATTTATTTTTTTATTAACCCTTTCACCGCAGATGTCGCCAAAAGGCGACGCCCTGGCAAACCGCGGATGTGGCCTTTTGGCGACATCATTAATTACTTTTTTTAGTTGAAAAATTAATTAATTCAGCGCTCAGGCAATTTATGACGTCATAATTCCGCGGTAAAAGGGTTAAAAAAGTATAGTAGTATATATGGTTAAATTCTACAGATAATATGTCATCAACACTTTTGTCCAAAATGTGCATATTGTATTTGTGTAATAAACTATTCCTAATTAATAAATCCATACCCCCTTAAGCCCTTGGGGCGTTTATGTGAATTACAGTTCTACTGAGATTCATCCATGTATATTTCCACGTTATGTTCTGATCTCAAATGAGTTTCTACTAAACAAAATATATCACATTAATCTTACATAATCCCACTTTGGCTCAAAGTACAGCTTCCTTGTCATCCTATTCCTCAGCTCAATTTTGACAATATGCCTCCCAGGTTACCCCTTTGTCATGGGTGTACGCTCAGCTTTCATTATATGGACATTGCGTTGACCTTGACCTCTTTATGTGTCTTAAATCAGCTCCACGGCCACTGCCGCATGTACATCTTTACCTGTAACGCCACCAATGAAACATGTAATGAGAGGTGCTACTTGTACACTGCGACCTTTCCCGTTATCTAATTATTCTCGCAATTTCCCACAATTTATCCTTCACCTTTACTAATTACATCATCATATAATCTGTCAGTTTTTCACCTGTCCTTCTAAATTCTTACTGATTTTGTCCTCCATATCATCAATCGTTAGGTGTAATGACTCTGACATTGACCTTTGCTCCTTCTGAATATCTGCCATTATCTTCCTCAGGGATTTTAATTCGGTGCCTGTCCCTACGCTCGGTGGCGAGCCACTCTGGCTACCAGTAGGTGGATTCTGTCTGAGCATCTTGTTCGCCTGAATAAATGGCGATGATGAACCTCCAGAATCTGAAGACGAAACTGTGGATCTCCTGTTCCCGGCAGTGGACATCAATAGCACATATCACTTATCTATGTAGATGAGCCATTTTCAAAAACATTGATCAATAACAATAAAGACATTTAAAAAAAAAAAAAAAAAAAAGCAGAATGTTATATATTAGCACTTCTAGAGATATTAATAGAAATCTTTTTTTGTCTTTACCGGTATGGCTTAAATAATGGGCAATTTTATAACGGTAAAGAACATTAAACAGTAAAGGCGGTGGTAAAGATGTTGCTGTAACAGCAAAGAAAAAAATTGTTAAATAAATAGGTGTTATAAGCTTTATATAGCAGGCCTGGTTTTCAGTATAATTGCTTGCAGTCTTCCACACATTATGATCATCTCACCATCCTCAGGAGGTTCTCCTGGCCCAGTTTAGCCTATATGTGCACAAAAGTGGCCTAAAGCCCGATTCATTTCATTTATTTCCACACTTTATGACTAAAGGGACATTGAATTACCACAGAAATTACGTTTTAAAATTGTATTTGTCTTTACCTTTTTATGTCAGTCTTCACCGTTATAATGGTGGAGACAAATCATTATAACGGTAAAGACACACTATTTGGCATAAACATATGTGCATATTTTTGACTTCACAACGTTGTTTTCTTCATGTACTGATGACAAGAATAACCTAGAACAGCTATTTAATTTTTCAACCAAGGTTATTAGCCACAAGGTAAAGACATCCTATTGTTGTGACATTTTATCATTCTGTGACATCCTATTATACACTTATATTGCATTTATCTTTGTCCATGTATCAAATCTGTTTACGTTTTTACTAATAAAAAAATAGTTGACTAGATCCGGGAATTTATGATCTAGAGCTATTTGGTGAATACTTGCAGAAATAATAGGCCTTTTGGTTCTTGACATTTGCATTCTAAAACTTGGACCACAGCTTATTATTGAATAACAGGTGTTTCAGTCAACTTTGTTATACATATTTTATTTTATTATCAAGAAAGGACATTTTACAAATAGGGCCAACCTGTCATAGATTGCAATAACGTAATTATATGACATTAACAAGTTTTCAAAAAATCGCAAACCCATTCCGGACAACTCACGGTGAAAACAAATCAAGCATATCATATCGAATAAAAGCTTGATTTTTCAAGATAAATGCTTGTAAAAAAATTCTGAGTTTTAAATACATGTCTTTAAGTGATTAAATGATAACTATAATGAAATAATGCAAACTTTTTGAAAAAATGTCTTTACCGTTTTTGCTCAAATATTTTGTAAATGTCCCAGATACTATATTTTCTCTATGCAAGTTTCCATGGCTGTGTCAAGCATGATTTTCGAGAAATAACCGTTATAAATGTTCATCGATTATATTGTTTGTAAAGGCTAATGTTGAAATAGTTGATTGACGAGTGAACAGTGAATGGGCTACACTTTAAATAAAAAATATCAATTACTTACCCTGACTATTTGACAAATACCGGCCAACACCATATGCTTCCAGTAGACAGACAGTATACCTCTCCACAGATAATTGATATCACTGTCTTCTGTAACTTTCTTATTATCCCAGTACCTGATGCAATAGTACAATGTATCTCAAACAGCAACATTGTCTACATGATTAAATTGTGTGGTGAAATGGTCAAAAGCTTAACATTCAATTTAAATATATTTATTTTTTTAATTTCATAGAAGTAATGTCAATTAGGGAATGAAAATTTAAGTTTATATTAGACCACAGCCTTGTGCTCACCATGCTATCTACAATTGTCAAAATAAGATCAAGTTTAACAGAGTATCCAAACAGACGAAATCCGAGCAAGCCATATACATTCAGCCAATAATGTTGGGCCTGCGACGCTTCCCCAACATTAACACAACATTGGCTGAAAGTATCCTGTTTGCTAGGATAAAACAAGGTAACATATTTACTAACGCTTGCAAATTTGCCGTAACCACTTCAGAGTCATCCATTGGTCTCAGTTTCTCAATTTGTTTCTTTGTTAGCTCCTCTTTCCATCCTCGACGAATTAAACCGTTTAGCCACCTGGGAAAAATAAAACAAAACGGTTAATTATCAAACAAAAATTAATGTCGATGTTTCACGCCAATCTGGCTATAAATAGTTTCACTGAAGCTAATTGCAGTTTTGAACAACATAATCAAATTAGATAAATATTTCGTTATGCTGTACTCATTTAACGTTAACTATATGTTATACCATTATTTTTCATTTAGTGGTCTTGGGGAGTTATTTAACCGAAATAAACTCCATAATTTGGGCAGAAATGTCTGATTAACCCTCACTTTCTCACCCTAGTGTTCACCAGATATAACTTTTAAACAAAGTGAACATGGAACTATGCTGAATTTAGATTTTGAAGACACTAAGACATGATTAAAGTTAGTATTGTATTGAAAGTAAAGGTGTTTATTAAAAATCGTGAAAGGGTCACAGGTCAAATCTCTGAATATGTACCTCAAAAGTTAGTTTCCTGTAACAGGGTCGACCACTGTCGTGTAAAGCCAAAAGGCATTAATTGCTTACTTTTTAGGCAATCAGGTAATACATTTTGGTTTTGCAGAGCAGACCATGAAAGATTGATACGCTGGATACATCAGTGCTCGTGATGATAAGAATGTAATATGAATAGCAAATGTTCCCTATTTTGCCTGAACATTTCATTTTTTAAATGATTGAACAAAGCCATATTACTTTTTACACTAATCATCAAATAACTATTTCAACTGAAAATCATGACAACACATCAGGTAAGATTCGGTCAGCACGGAAAGTAGCTTTTTTAATTAATCCCTCATTATCATCTGATTATCATGATCATAACCATTGGATGATTGCCTATTTAGTCTATCAGAGACAGTATTCACCGTTTTTTTCTCGTTACAATATGCAAGGGATGTAATTAGAGAGCATGTACGTAGCATAAACGGACGTTGTTAAGGTCTCACCACCCTAAATAAGCCGAAATCCAGGGAGGTGTCTACTAATGATGGAATCATCACACAAAATATTTTTAATGCGGCTGTTCCAACCTCTATTGAAACAAAATAAAATACAAAGAAGTAATAATTTTGTGAATATTTAATAAGCCCACGTTATCTTCTTTGTCAAGGATATCATATATAACTGTTTCATGATAACCTCGCAGGGATACAGTGGGTTAAAATGAAGTGTGTCTGTTCTGTGAAAGAGAGCACGGATTATAGCCTAATTTTAACAGTATTGACTTTTTTACACTCTAGGGGGCGTAGCTTAAAATCTGTCTGGTAACCATACCCATAGCGGGCCTGTTTTCGAACAAGGACATCTCAAGCTTTATCCTGATATGTCACACTAAATATCTAATAGGGTGAAAAATGGTGAAATCGGCCTGCGGAATTGAGGCAGTTTACATGTGTTTCAATGGGACTGGCATTTGGGGTGGTGAGACCATCAGTAGACACACAGGGTTTGCATGTTCTGGTCCTTTCTTGACATATTCCAGCTGCTTGATAAAAAATCTGCAGCTTGATATCTATATTTTATTGAGTTTTACTATCGCTGTAACAATCTAAGTGTAATAGTTTTGATTAGAAAGTATATAATTGGTGAATAAATGTGATAACCATGTCTAGAAAAGACCAGAAGAGGCCGTGTTTTGGTGATATAAGTCATAGATGAAATGCCTGGTTGGTAGTTTGATTGTCATATGGGCCCAAATAAAAATAAAAAATAGTGAATTTAAGTATGAATGCTACTAATAGCAGTCCATTCTAATATGTGTGGCATATTTCAACAACAATTTTCGAAATACAAGGTAACCATGACGACTTTGTGTGACGAAATAGAGGCGGGAATAGCCACTTCATTTAACTGTTTTATTCAATGCGACTTTCAAGGAAACCAGGCCGATTTTCATGATATCAATAATTATTCAAAGGGCTCCGAGGGCAACAGTTTTCAATATATTTGCCTAATTCAAAAACTATATTGTTCAGAACACCTTCAAGCATCATACCAGGCCGAAATAAAATAATCAAAGAAAATTATATCTCTACATATGGTCTCACCACCCTAAATAAGCCGAAATCCAGGGAGGTGTCTACTAATGATGGAATCATCACACAAAATATTTTTAATGCGGCTGTTCCAACCTCTATTGAAACAAAATAAAATACAAAGAAGTAATAATTTTGTGAATATTTAATAAGCCCACGTTATCTTCTTTGTCAAGGATATCATATATAACTGTTTCATGATAACCTCGCAGGGATACAGTGGGTTAAAATGAAGTGTGTCTGTTCTGTGAAAGAGAGCACGGATTATAGCCCAATTTTAACAGTATTGACTTTTTTACACTCTAGGGGGCGTAGCTTAAAATCTGTCTGGTAACCATACCCATAGCGGGCCTGTTTTCGAACAAGGACATCTCAAGCTTTATCCTGATATGTCACACTAAATATCTAATAGGGTGAAAAATGGTGAAATCGGCCTGCGGAATTGAGGCAGTTTACATGTGTTTCAATGGGACTGGCATTTGGGGTGGTGAGACCTTAAGCACAAGGGAACCAACCAACATGACCACAAAAAATGAGATTTTCGTTTTATGACGTCGCCAGTACACCAGTCATCATTAAAAAATTGACCTAGACGATTGAACGAAATTTCACGCCGCCTAGCGAGTTGGGACCAAACCACAAACGACAAATTGGCCATTCTGAGTTTTGCACAACAGAACCAACCCACACATGGAAATGAGAAAAGCTGTATAAGCTGTTCAGATTGTTTTAAAAAGTAGCAGTGTAATATCTTGTGATCAATTATGCAACATATGCTCATAAAATTATTTGTACGTAACAGGTAATGCGATACATCCTTTCTGATAAATCATTTTGCTATTTGTGTACGTTGGTTCTCTTTACCGAAATTAACAATGCAAAAATTGTCAGTTATTTGAATAGTATTTTATTTTACAAAGAGTAGCATCAGCTATAATTTGAGTGATTCTCGTCTATTTTAATATTACATTGTTTTATTTTAAACACGATATATTCCATTACAATACTTAGTTTTAGATAAATAACTAACGTTATCATTTGCCACCTTATGTGGGTTGGTTCCCTTGTGTAAAACGATATTTTTGGTCCGGGTTCCAGTGATTAGATTCAGATGTTAACCTTATATGTTAACAGCAATTATATTTCTAATGTTGATGTGATCTTTATTGCAATGTGTGTTTTAACAGTAAGACATCACATAACATCGCGGTCTTAAAAAGATAATTGAATATTCGTGTTTTAATCACGTTCGTCTAGCAATGAAATAGAAAGGATAAAGTGTTATGTATAGCCTACATTTTAGAATTAACTATGTTGTGTTTGATCGCATTCTTCTGACAGGGAAATATGGAAGACAGAATATTTAATATTTTAGCATAAGTATATTCGTGATATTATTAACGATTCCAACAGTGACATAGCGTGTAAGCGCAGTTTCCTATGAAGTATATTTATATAACATGCAAATGTTATCAATGATAGCCATTGGCCTATCATAATAAAATATCTTCAATAACTTACGTATACATGACATGCAGATTCATATTCAGGGTATATTATGAACAAAAGCGAATAAGGTAAAATTTTATTGTTGTAAAAGATGAGTATACATAATTTCGCGATTTTAGTTGTCACTTGTCATAGTTCATCATGTTACTACACATATAGCGCCAGGGACGGATGCCCGCATCACATTTTATAGGTCCTATGCCACAATGTGTGAATGAATGATTGGAGGTTTAGGCCACCTTTGTACATATAGGCAAAACTCGGCGGTGAGAACCTCCTAAAAATGGTGAGATTACACTGCCCTCCAGACACAGGATTCGAAATTCCACCCCTGGCTGCGTGAGGCCGATCACGCTACGTTTCGGTCAACTACGCAAAATTCCGTCATATAATATATACGTTCGCGTTAGATCGAGGCTAAAAATTATTCCATTTCCAATGTTTTCATCATAATGCAGGGACAGATGTATACAGTCCTAAAATGAGAATCTCATTGAGGAAAAGACATTTATGTCTCAGATCGACGCGTCTCAATATAGAAATGTGGGTTGGTTCCATTGTCCGAAATTGGAAATTGCACCTCATACGCTATCATCAACACAATCACAAAAATGTTCCTTAGAGTACATCTTCAAACCAATATTCTAATAATTCCATGCAAACAACTCTCATTATATTTCCCGAATTAACACAGTTCATCAAGCTTTAAGTTCATTTTACAGAAAATTACTTCCTTGTGGGTCGGTTCCCTTGTGCTTAATAACGTCCAAACCAAGTATACATAGTAGCCTACTGTACATATATCTAGTATGCATTGCGATAATAGTTAAAATGTACTTAAAATTAACATGATTAATACTTACCATAAAGTAATGAGGGAGATCCACGAAGCGCCAACGAAGGGGGAGGAATTCTGTGGTTCATCTTCTTCATAAATGTAACTTTTGTCACTGAAAAAGTTTCACAACAAGAAAATTATTTATCCTGTCATGAATGAATGAATGAATGAATGAATGAATGAATGAATGAATGAATGAATGAATGAATGAATGAATGAATGAATGAATGAATGAATGAATGAATGAATGAATGAATGAATGAATGAATGAATGAATGAATGAATGGGACTTTAGACCACTTATGCGCACATACAGACTAAACTGGGACAGGAGAACCTCCTCGGGATGGCGAATTGAATCAAATGCCACTACCACTCAGCCGCCGGATTCCAGCCTTGGTACACGTCTAATGCCGAGCAGGCTGCAATACTTAGTATTTACGAGTGAAATGGGAAGAAACATTTTGTGGAATACCAGAGCAGGGAACACACCTACGTGATAAAGGCGCTTTAAAGGTGGTCATCATGGTCAAAGTCATAAAATACAGTAACATCTATCAAACAATGAAAATAATAGAAATAATTTTATGTACAAAGGAGTAGATATATATCGAGGACCATATGCATGATGTAGACAACAAATTATAAACAATATCCGTCTAGCCTTGTGTGATTCGTGATATATCGTGAGTGATAATAAACTTACCTATTATTGGTCAAAAAGTCACGTGAGCATTTGGAGTCATCTGATTGGGCATCCTGTGTTATTGTAGAGGGTCGTAGTCTTTCATATGTGAGAGCCTGAACACACCTGTGAATAAAAAAAAATTGCTTAAGCATCATAATATTAATGCAACATCTTAATTCTTAAAATCCATTACACAATACACGTTTTCTTTGACTTTAATCTTAGAGAGTGTCGAATTTTTCTACAGTACGACTATGCGTAGAAAGTCTGTATCATGTTTATAAAGGACTGCTTGTTGTATTAGGCTATCATAATGCTACAGGGTTGTTTGTATAACATCACCATACATAATTATTGTTTGTTCAAGAGGCACATCTTAGCTGTATTTATTACCCTCGTAGTGTTAGTTATTATTTAAATTAACATATAATGTTGAAATGTGATCGTGATAATGTACCTTTCATAGATCTTTGATATCCAGCTGGGTTGAACTGAACCTGATTCTAAATATCTAGACGTGTCTCCATTTTGCAAATATCTGGAATATCTTTGTTTCCTGAAAGTAGAAATCCCGACGTATCTGAAAGTTTTTATATATACTTTAGCTAGATCGACTTATCCTATTGCTATCCCATATCCTATTGCTTTCTACGTTTCCCAGAGTGTCTTTCTCTTTTTATAGTAATAACAGTTATTTTATCTCTGGTTTTGATGCGGAAAATATATATCTACCATGTATAGTATCATTAACATGTATATTTCTTTTAATTATTTTAAAGCATCTATATACTTGTACATATATTTACACCATTTTCTATTTTATCATATAAGGCCTATTCACTGTATGATATAATGTACTGTTCATTTTAATGACACATAAGTCTACATAGACTTCCCGTCGTCAATATATATCTATCTATCCTATTATTTCCTCTGTGCTTGTTAGCTTATCCGTTATCATCATTTCACATGACGTTTACACTAAAATGACATCATGCTTACGCATTTCTCAGTAGAGTTTTCTCTGTGGGTTGAGAGAGTGGATCCAATACTTTATCAGTCATCTAAAATAATCAGAAAACAATACATTATGTAAAGAAATGTAAGCATGTAATGAAAGAGCAAACGATCAGTAGCGATCAGTAGTAGCTAACCGAAATATTAATATCGTGTAATAGTTATATGTATGTTAATCACTAGAAACAAATATTTGTGATCAGCTGTTTTGCTGCCATATTCACTAATGCTAGTATATTTTAACTAAAACTTGCTGCTATTTTTTTTGCATGTATCACATTTACCCTTACAGCGCGGGAACGACTTTAGTCGACATAATCTGACGTCTGTAGACGTATCTGACGTCTGTAGACGTCAGATTCTGACGACTAAAGTCGATCCCCGCACTGTAAGAGCAAAAATATTTATAATGGCCGTAGACCCATAACATAGATATTCAAATGAATCAGCAAGAGCTAACTAAGACATCTATAATGATTTCAAATAGAATAAAACCCTTTAGTCTCCATGGTTTATACAAAAATAATTTAGAGCTTTAAGGGTTAATAATACATGTAAATAATTATATTAAATCGTCATATTGGCCTTAAAAGGTTCTATTACTGTCACTGTACAAAATGTCAGATACGATCTTTTAATATCATGGTGACGATAATTTATAATTATATATGTTTTATTTTACATGCAATATGACATATAAGTCAATTTTCGACTTTTAAATAGGAATAATAAATATTATTATCGATCTCTTTTTCATACTGCTAGGAACAAAACACATTATTCTAAGGTAGGCTTAAAGCACCTATCTTTTTTTTTCTTTACAAGGGAACGAGGGAGGAATATTTAGTTTCTTTGAAACCCGAAGACAGAGTGAGGAATGAATCCCGAATCCTGGCTTAGCAGGCGGTAGCGTAAACCATGCTCCAGGACCTCGTCCTCATTCTGAAACGATCACCCGGCTTTTTAGCGATAACATAACCCTTAATGCGCTGAAATATTTTTGTATAAACCATGCTTAGTTTCAATTTGAAATCATTATAAATGTCTTAGTTTGAATACGTATGTCTACGGCCATTATAATTGTTTTTATTCTTTCATATTGGGTATCGTCTTTAGACGTCAGATTCTAACGTCCAAAGACGGTCCTCGCGCTGAAAGGGTCAAAGGATTTGATTTTGTGATTCACGGCAGGCATAATAATAATTTAACAAATCAGGCCCATACTAATTCAGATCAAAGTGACCTTATTCGAGTATCGGATATGACGCGCTTACGCTCGATATACTGTACTGCTGGTTTAGTAAACCTCCCTTGCATAGACTGGAACTGATTTGCAGTATGTGTCTGATACCCAAATCAAATCAAATTTAAAAACTACATTATATCCGTACAGGATTTAGAGTTAGGCCTATATAATTATTAGGCCCATAACTATATATAGGATATGTGACGTGCCATATCAAAACCGGTCCTATGTCGCAAGATATAAAAAATGAGTTAGTACATGTAAGTGGCGTTTAAAGAGCCAGCGCTCAGGTTTCAAATGCACCAAAAAATGATAAATATATCTCAATTATTTATGAAATTATCGATAAAACAAGATTTGGAAACCTAAGCCCTAAAAATCGCAAAATGTTGAGAAAATGACCTACAAAGTTTAAATTTAATTGACAGATAGTTTAAGTTGTTCAAACTGAATCATTTTTTTATAAAGAAAATAAAACTAGGGTATCTTCAATATTTTGTACTTATATTGCTTTGAAATTGTATTTCCGATCAGCGTTGAAAAAGAAAATTAGCAAAAAAATATTATTTTAACAAAACATAGCTATATCTCAAGATCTAAAGCTCCGACATAGGTCGGGTGCCGATGTGTCACGTCACATATTATAGATTAATGTACAATCATGATATATACTTTAAAATGCATTATGTATATATATCGTATGCACATATGCATGTATGAGTACAAAATATCAACTAAAATCTAGCATGTTGATTTTCTTAAAATAAGAACATACACAAATCTAGCGACATGTATGGCCACTCACCTGCGTGAATTGAATAATATATTAAATTGTGTCACATTGTTGACTTCATTAAAAGATGGCAAATTCATTGAAACATTATCAAACAATATTTACACACATTATCGTTTAGAGAGCAAATTAAAATAAATCTTCAATATCTAAATGAGAGAATTTGCATATACGTTCATTTAAAGGTAAGTTAGTATGTCCTTCAACCTTAATTAAGCTTGGATGTAGTCATCTAAACGTGTTGTAATCCTAAAGCAACTATCTTAATATTATTATTATCTTTCTTCGGCTGCTATTTCTCACTCAGTTTACAAGTACTCAACTATAAACCTTTGCACGATGATCCTTAGGTATACAGGTACCAGTTTTCGCCGATCCCGACAGTGGATCTAAATCTATCCGTGATTTTATAAATCTACTACGGGGACCAATGTCAAAGCAATGATTTACATGTCGGTTAAAGGCCCATTCATTAAAAGAATGGAGTCGCCATCCACAACGTTTTTTTTTATCCGCCACTCCGCTTTATAGGGGTGGAGTGTACTTGGCTTCTCATGGTTTTCACCCTCTGAGCGCCATTTACGTTTAATAATTAAAATACATATATCCAATGATATTTCACTGATGGGCCAGCATCGTCAGCAGTGGCCCATCATTAGAAGCAGTAGAAACCTTTTAAATACTACATCTCACTATTAAAATAAAAAGTGAGAGAGTAGAGGGAGAGGAGAGGAAGAATGAATGAATAAATGAATGAATGTAGTTGTAGGCCACTTTGTGCACCTATAGGCTAAACTGGGCCAGGAGAACCTCCTGAGAATGGCGAGATAAATGATATGACAGTGCAGGGGAGATAGGTGAAAGAGAGAAAGGTTAGTCGGAAGTACAATGTTGCAAATATTGCAAATGTTGCAAATGGTCTCACATGGTTGCAAGCGGTTGCAAACGGTTACAAATGGTCGCAAACAGTCGTAAACTGTCGCAAATGGTCACAAATGGTCGCAAACGATCACAAATAGTCGCATATGGTGGCAAACCGGCACAAATTGTCGCAAATGGTCGCAAACGGTTTCAAACGATCGCAAACGGTCGCAAACGGTAGCAAATGGTCACAAACGATCACAAATAGTCGCAATCGGACGCAGATGGCTGCAGATGGCCGCAAATGGTCACAAATGGTCGCAAGCTGTTGCAAACTTAGCAAATGGTCACAGACTGTCGCAGATGGTTGTAAATAGTCGCAAATAGTCGCAAACAGTCACAACCGGTCACAAACGTTCCCCAAAGTTTGCAAAATTAATGGTCAGAAACATCGTACATGGCGTTAAGGATAGCAAACCGTCACAAATGGTTGCAAACGGTCGCAAACGATCGCAAGTGGTCGCAAATGTCACAAATATCACAAATGTCACAGAAGTCACAAATGTCACAAAATGTCATAAAAGTCGCAGACGTCACTAAAGTCACAAACGTCATAAATGTCACAAATAACACAAAGTCACAAAAGTGAAAAATTCAAAATGTCGCAAAATTTACAATAGTCACAAAGTTAAAAGTCGCAAATGTCGCAACTGGTCTCAAAAGTCGCAAATGTCACAATTGTCGCAAATGTCGCAACTGGTCGCAAAAGTCACAAATGTCACACATATCACACATCTCACAAATGTCAGATGTCACAACTGTCACACCTGATGAGAATACCTTGACAGTTTAATATTGTGCTACCCTTGCCAGTGCCCATGGTTCACCATGACTAGTGCTCTGAGCTACAGACACAACTTCAGCGTTGTGGTGAATAGAGATAAAAAAACACATCTACAGATATAACCTACCTGTCTATCACTAACGAACACAAACGTATGCTTCAATGATTTGATGATTATTAATCTTAAAGCCAGTCTGTGTTACACTTCCAAAGGTCACCAGAAATTTAAAAAAAAAGTTAATTTTAACACTGCATCACCTTCGAATGTTTTCTTTTATTTGATTTGATTTTTTCTGAAGACCATTCATGTAAACATAACATATACATTGTACATGCTTATAATTATATAATGTGTCAACATTATTTACAGCTTATTGCGTATATATATTGTATATAGGCCTAATGTGTTCATTCCGACATTAACAGATGTGCCTAATCATTCCTATATCATATGACTTAACATTTAATTACATTAGAATCATTCGCTTCAAATGTAGATGGCCGCATAATACCAAACATGCAACGTACATCACCATGCAGAAGATTTCTCTCTAACATACCGTTTGTCAGTATTTGTACTCAGACGACCAGTTCCAGCTCACTTCGATATGTCGTGATCCTTATTTGTGTCAGAATTGTCCACACTCTCTGAAAATTAATTATTGCCAGTGTTCTGTTGCTGACGCCCAGTCCATGTAGGTCTACACACCTGTGAAAAACTAGACGGCTGTACCAGTCTACATCATCTTCCGCAGACAGAACTCGATAAGCACCAGATGCTCATCCAATGTTAGTTCAATGCCGAGCCTGAGTCGCAGACCAGCATTGGTTCAACGTCTCATGCTTGCTGATAAGGGAACCTTTTCATTGCTACAGTACACTGGGGTGAAGTAGTGCGGTTTTGATCGATTAATTAATTAATACACGTTTTCTAGAGTACGTATCTATAATCTCTATCAGCATGTGAAGTCTGATCATTGCTGTATACCTTAGCAAACGTGTATAATTAATTAATTAATCCATCAAACCACACTTCTTCCCCCCAGTAATTAAAAGTGATCTCAACACCACAAACTTTGATGAATACAAGGTGGTCGTATAGATGCAGGCTTTACAATCCAGCATGCTTAATATGTGGACATATTGAACTGATGTAACATTAACTTTAATAACAGTTTCTGTCATTTCAACATATACATAATAACATACAATAGACATAGACAGTGTCATATATGTTGGCTGTCTGTCTAATATTATAATTAACTCTCTGCGCGGTAGCTTATTCTTATTGAGGTGGGGTGGGGTGGGGTGGGTTGAGTTGGTGGGGTTAGGTTAGGTTAGGTTAGGGTAGCGTAGGGTAGGGTAGGGTAGGGTAGGGTAGGGTAGGGTAGGGTAGGGTAGGGTAGGGTAGGGTAGGGTAGGGTAGGGTAGGGTAGGGTAGGGTAGGGTAGGGTAGGGTAGGGTAGGGTAGGGTAGGGTAGGGTAGGGTAGGGTAGGGTAGGGTAGGGTAGGGTAGGGTAGGGTAGGGTAGGGTAGGGTAGGGTAGGGTAGGGTAGGGTAGGGTAGGGTAGGGTAGGGTAGGGTAGGGTAGGGTAGGGTAGGGTAGGGTAGGGTAGGGTAGGGTAGGGTAGGGTAGGGTAGGGTAGGGTAGGGTAGGGTAGGGTAGGGTAGGGTAGGGTAGGGTAGGGTAGGGTAGGGTAGGGTAGGGTAGGGTAGGGTAGGGTAGGGTAGGGTAGGGTAGGGTAGGGTAGGGTAGGGTAGGGTAGATTATCTGAATGAGTTAATATTGCTGCCGGAGGCCGAGCACGCTATCTCTCGGTCACGGAGGGTCCCCACAATATTGAATCTTTACGAGTGAGCGGGGAAGAAATATTTCTGTCTTTGAAACCTGAAGCCTGAGTGGGGACAAACCCGCGATCTCCGACTTTCCATGCAGGCAGGCTCCCGCCCGCGATATAACCAAGAAGACACAAAACATTTGCATAACATTTGTACAACGTCGGCCCAACGTTTTTAACGCTGGTCCAACATTGCACAAATATTATACAAATGTTTTGTGTTAGCTGGGAAGGATGCCCGAAATGCCATGCTATTATCGAAATGAATTCAAGGGTTCGTTATAGTGCATATTGCCACAGAAAGCACTGCACACTCCAGGTATTTGAACAGTTTGGAGCACTGTATATGCATAACCTCGATGACAAGCATACGACTCGGCCTGGATTTGAACCCAGACCCTGAGTGTCACAAACGGACCGAATGAATCACTTGTATCAGCTAGTAGTAGACAGACACAGACATAGGCCTTATATGTTATTGAGTGGAGTGGAGTCATAAGAAACTACAAGTAAATAATCCATTTTGTTTCCGTGTAATTATTTATGTCACGATATATAATAAGGGTTATGTATTTTTTCTTGTAATTAGGCCTACCACACGATCATTAGCCCGCATGGGCCGACGTTTGGGGCTCGTTAACACTACCGGCTTCAGATGGAGCAAGGTGCCACCTGGAATGGACATTAACTCATAGCAATCTAAGTCCGAGCACAGCTCGGACCTGCCATTTATGACGCTGCAGTCTAGGTCCGAGCCAAGCTCGGACCTGGCAATAATGCTTAGCTATTCACAAGATGACATCACGTGTACAGCCATAAACACAGCATGGGGAACCTAGAACATAAAGGGTTGATTTATCTGCACCACAACAGTTTCTGAACTGAAAATAGGACTCCAGGCTTGAATGAAAAAGTGGCTTTCGGTATTTCACACCGTTTCTAACTTGGTTCATCTTAAAATATGAAATATGGTATGCTCCTTGGGAAATTTAAAAATAATAATAAATCACATACTTATTTACCCTATTAATTTGTGTGTATAGACCTATTGAATGTTTCTTCGAATCGTCTGTGATGTATTTTAATGTATTTTATGTGAATTGATATAATTTTGTACTCTCCGTTTCTCCGTTGTTTTGACCATTATTGAGCACAATTTTCGAAAATGTGGCTACCTAATTAGCATATTCAAAATGAATGTCAGTTCCCATGGCAACATCACATATGCCAATTAAATGAAGTGTATTCTGGTTATATATTGTATGTGTATTCCTGTGGTGTATGGGAAATACATATGCCATCATTCTAAATTTATTTTAAGAGTATGAGAATGTGTCTCAAAATAACAAAAATGGCCAGACCACACAAATGTCAAAACGGCCAGACTGCTATGAGTTAATGACTCCTTATGATGTGTGCGAACATAAAAATTAAGGTAAACGTGCATCTCCGGCTGCGCTTGGATATAATAGGCTATTATATTCAAAATGGCCGCCAAATTATCAAATTTGTAAAAAAATGATATATTGGCTATAAACATTCCTTGATATATGACTGAAGCCATAATATACCCTTGTCAAACTTGCATCAACATGTTTTTGTTATAACAGATCAAAATAAAAAATGGCTGCTGAAATACGGCCAAAATGGCGGCCAAAATGGCTAAAATTGGAGGGAAAAATGTGTACTGGCTATATTATGGCTGTCGGTAAGGTGTCACCCGGAAGGGGAATTTAGGCCACTATTATTTTTACATAGCTGGACTACTCAGATGCCAGAATCAAACTGTTGGTGAGGTAACTGCCCCTGCTTTACTGAAATATGGCTAAAAATGTACATTACCTATGTGTGATTTTGAGAAATCGAGCGTATTACACATTTTCGCCCACAGAGTAGTCAAATTTTGAGCTATATCAATATATTTAAAATCAATAGAAAGCTACTGACACAGGCGCTCACATGGATTTAAAATATTTCGTGTCCGATCAAATGCACAAGAGAGCTTTAAGTTGGTATTTTAACCCTTAATTTTACCTATTTTTAAAACTTTTTCAGTAAATAGTCAAAATACTTTTCTCTCAGCTGATTTTTATGAGGTATGAATGTTTAGTTTTGATTCAAACATGTTCTAGAACTATTGTTAACTTTAAATAAACCCATTTGGGATAAAAATAAAGAGTTATGTGAACATATTACACGCGTTTTTGGGTTAGACGTAAAAATTAGCGCGCTTTTCTTCAGGCTCGAAAAAATTGACTGTGGCTTCCATTTTTGTCCAATGAGTAGTCAAATTTTGAGCTATATCAATATATTTGGTATCAATGCAAAGCTACTGGCACCGGCCTTCACATGGATGTAAAATATGTTGTGTCGCATCATTGACAAATGCAAAAGAAAGTTTTAAGTTTGTATTTTAACCCTTAATTTTACCAATTTTTAATACTTTTTTAGTAAATGGTCAAAATACTTTTCGCTCAGCTAATTTTGTGTATGGTATAAATGTTTAGTGTTGATTCAAACTTGTTCTAGTTCTAGTTCTTGTTTTTTGTTTAGACGTAAAATTTGCTCGCTTTTCTTCAGGCTCGGGAAAATTGGCCATATCTCACATTATTGCCCACTGAGTAGTCAAATTTTGAGTTATATCAATATATTTAATATTAATAGAAATCTAGTGATAAAGGTTTTCACATGGATGTAAAATATGTTGTGTCCGATCATTTACAAATGCACAAGAGAGCTTCAATTTGGTATTAATTTTAACTGTTTATCATACTTTTTCAGTAAGTAGTCAAAACCCTTTTCTCTCAGCAGATGTTTGTAGGTAATAAATGTTTAGTTTTAATTCAAACTGTTCTAGAACTATTGTTGACTTTAAATAAACCTATTTGGAATAAAAACTAAAGAACTATTTTAACATATTCCACACTTTTTTGTTTGGAACTAAAATTTGCGCACTTTTCTTCCGGCTCGGGAAAATTGATCGTGTTTCACATTTCTGCCCAATGAGTACCAAAATGTAAAAAAAATGTACAACATCTTTGATATCAGTTGAAAGTTGCTATCAACTTTGATGCATACCATTATATTTCTGTTAAATACGAAATGTACAACATCTTTGATATCAGTTGAAAGTTGCTATCAACTTGGATGCATACCATTATATTTCTGTTAAATACGAAATGTACAACAGAGTATTGTATCCCTGCATTTGAACAATTTACAACGTATTTTAGCGAATACTAACAGGATTTCTCGCTCATGTTAATTTTAAATGTTATTTCAGCCACTACAAAAAGGATCATGGCGACTGAAGAAGTGATCATAGCCACTTAAAAAATAATTTCAGCCACTACAAAAGTTATCTTGGCCACTGAAGAACTGATCACAGCCACTTTGAAAGTTATCTCAGCCACTACAAATGTGATCGTGGCCACTAACTAACCGGTGTCAGCCACTGAAAAAAATATCTAAGCCTCTACAAAGTGATCTTGGTCAATAAAGAAGTGGTCATATCTACTTTAAAAAGTATCTAAACCACTAAAAAAGTGTTCTTGACCACTAAAGAAGTGATTACAACAGTTTTAAAAGTTATCTCAGCCCCTTCTTTAGTGATCAAGATCACTCTTGCAGTGACAGGTATCACTTTTTAGGGGCTGACATTAGATTGTTAGTGGCTAAAATCACTTGTGTAGCGGCTGAGATAATTTATAAAGTGGCTATGATCAGTTCTTCAGTGGCCAAGATCAGTTTGTCTGTGGCCAGGCTCACCTTTGTGGCTCACCTTTGTGGTGGCTGAGATGACTTTTAAAGTGACTGTGATGGCTTATTTAGTGATCACGTTCACTCTTGCAGTGTCCGAGATCACATTTTTGGGGGCTGACATAAGATTGTTAGTGACCGAGATCACTTTTTGTAGCGGCTGAGATAACTTTCAAAGGGGCTGTTATCACTTCTTCAGTGGCCAATATCACTTTGTAGTGGCTTAGAATTTTTTTTCAATGGCTGACACCAGTTTGTTTGTGGCCAAGATCACCTTTGTAATGGCTGGGATAGCCTTTAAAGTGGCTGTCATCACTTCTTCATTGGCCAATATCACTTTTGTAGTGGCTGAGATAACGTTTAAGGTCGCTGTGATTACTTCTTCACTGGCCAAGATTACTTTTGCAGTGGCTGAGATAACTTTTAAAGTCGCCGTGATCACTTCTTCAGTGGCCAAGATCACTTTTGTAGTTGCTGAGATAACTTTTAAAGTGTCTGTGATGACCTATTCAGTGGTCAATATCACTTTTGAAAAATGGCTCCAGAGAATGCTTTGCTGTACATTTCGTTTTTAACAGAAATAAGGTATTACATATCCACGTTAAAGCCCTTGATAGTGAATTTCAATTGATATCAAAGATTTTTATACATTTTTAAATTCGGGTACTGATTGGGCAAAAATGTGAAACACTGTCAATTTTCCAGAGCCGAGAGATAAGTGTGAAAATTTTACGTCCAACCAATATGTAATATGTTCACATAACTTATTATTTATTTTATTTCAAATGGGATTACTTTAAGTAAACAATAGTTATACAATATTTGAATCAAAACTAAACATTTATACCATATAAACAGCAAATGAGAGAAAAATATTTTGACTATTTACTTGAAAACTAGGTGAAATTAAGGGTTAAAATACAAACCTAAAGCTTTCTTTTGCATTTCTCAATAATCAGACACAATATATTTTACATCCATGTGAAGGACGGTACCAGTAGCTTTCTATTAATATCAAATATATATATATATATATATATATATATATATAAATGTAAATGCGACCATTGGGTGACATTGACATGATGTAAAAGTGAACCTTTGGGTGACACCTCTATTAAATCTGTAGTATAGACGAAAAAGAGGGTCTGAATAGATAAAAACAACAACAGACCTGTACAAAATGATTATATATGTTGCATTTTTTAATATTTACATTTTTGTAACATATACTTTTTTTGGTGTCACCTAAAGGTAAACCACTATCATGCTCATGAAAAAAAAACACATTTGGGTGACTTTTTATATATGTCACCTTATGGTTACTTACTATGTACCCTTGGGTGACACATATATATTGCTGATCAAATGATGTTTACTTTCAATTTTAGTAGCAGCTATATAATAGAAGTCGGAACTTTAACGATCTATAATCACATGGAGCAAAGAAACACACCTTTTCATGCGATAACACTGATTAAAAATGAGGGCTATCCCAAAATAATTTAGGTTACCGCTGTCCTCAAGTTTTTGTTTGAATTAAATGCGCTCGTCAATATATGTTTGGCTTGATTTTTTTCACAATGGGTGAAATTACCGAATAACTCCAAATAATTTGTACTGAGGGCTGTTCCATGATAATGGAAACTACCGCCGCCAGTTTTAACTTATCGATTTAAAATATTGTTTACCACGATACGCTAGCTAGGCAATCATTTATTGTCACCTCACTTTGTATTCAGAGCCAACGCACCAATAGCGGGGACATGATCAAAGGTGAGGGCTGTTCTAAATAATTATGCATAAGGTTCCCGTTTTTACCTGAGAACGTTATTGTGCACACGGCACGGCTGTTAACCTTATTTTACACTACTGGTATACAACTGGACAATAGTTTGGACAAGCTCAAAGATGAGTGGTACGTGTTTCATACTAATGTTGGTGACTCCGGTCGCTTTTTAGCGTCTATGTTAGACAGCTATGCTAACATCTAGACTTGTCATGTAAACTTGTAAATATGACACGCTCATAAGTATTTGATCATGTTCCACCGTGTATAATAGTCAATAAGAAGATTAACTTGCTACCATTTCGTTCACCATGAACCTATCAGTTGAGATAAATTAACCATCGATGCTACTATCAGAACCCAAGTGAGTATTACAGGGGCGTAGCCAGAAATTCCAAGGGGGATTTTCAAGTGTACATTAACATGCATTATAAGCAAGTCATCGGCGGGGTATATGATGCGCTCTTGGCGATCCCATTGCTACTGACCCCTCCCACACCCTCTAGATACCGCCACGCATTTTTACTGTATAGGGCCTAATATACGAGGTAATTTAGAAAGTTCGCCATATTCGCTCTTTACATTTGCGAATAAATTAACATACACATAAAAGGTTCAACAGTTAGGGTGTTATTTTTCTACGTGTATACAAAAGGATCGATTTTAATTCCATTTCGATTGAAAAGGTATTTGTTGTTACATTATGCTCCTCAAGGATTCACATATCATACACATGAATGAATGAATTAAAATATTTGAATGAAATAACTGATTAATTAATTAATTAAACTCCATTAAATAAAAAGTGTCGATAGGAACAGTTTGTTGATATATTAAAAAAACGAGAGTATAATATGTGCAAGAGAAAAAACTCATTTTCTATACTGAATAATATAATGTTGTAGCATAGATGATTATAATAGATTACGTAGCATAACACAAGAATACCCAATGGATTTTGGTCCGACAAATGCTCTACATGCATTTGATTTTGTTGACATGTGACTGACCATGGACTTTATTATTTCACTAAAAGTAGCACATAGATTTGATATAATATATACAAATTTTCAATGCATCTCAAATCATACAATTGATTTCCATTCCCTATTTCTCCTCACACTTCAATACAATACGCTAGGTAGGCCTAATATGGAAATGGTAAATAACACTCTGATATAATCAGATAATGTTAGTCCAGCAGAAATCGTCACAAAAATTGAAGAATCAGGTGAATGTCCCGATCAATAAAAAAAGATTCGCACAAAATCGCGCTTGGTGAAACCATTTGTTGAGTGGGTTAAAGTACACCGCTCCAATAAACTCATTGTAAAATCAGTTCATCATATTGGGGTGATTGCTCTTGTATTTATGTTGATAAATGTAAATTGAACATACGTAATGGCATGAATACCACACGAGCGCCTTATAAAATTTGAATGCAGATATATTCAATGGTAAAAAGTTATATGTAGAGCAAAGCACATAATTTACTAGTATAGTGACGAGGAAAGATTTAACACAAAGTTACAGACGATGATCGTCAGTGATTGATAATTCCTTTGTGTCACACATTTAGGTTTCTAGGCATATATATATATTCAACTGCATTTATTTTAAAAATATCACTAATGTTGGTTTAAGTGTAAAGTAATTAGGCCATATCAACAACAAATTGCTATAGGTCTAGTGTGTGATTTATACACACAGGAAACTTCAAGGTGATCGTATGCGAAATGTTTCTTGTCTAATGCGGTTGTGCTGGTGAAGCAAACGTCCGCACAAATTTGATCAACTAATTGGATTAATCTCCACTGAGGGTTGAGGACTCAATTAACATCTCCAGATGCACATTATATACATGATATAAATTTTAGCCCATCTCAAAAATCAGTGGCAAGAGGAAAGATAAAACCATCAAGTACCGTGTCACTGATTCTGACACAATAACCAATAAAACGGATATTGCAGAAACGCTTGCAACATCGTTTGCTGCAAAATCATCGCCAGATCATTATCAGGAAAAATTTCGAAAGATTAGGGACAAGGAGAAGGAAGACACATTGGACTTTGAGTCAGATAATGACGAAAAGTACAATGTTGATTTCTCTAAACGAGAATTAATTAAATCTATCGCTCAGGCAACTGATTCGGCAACTGGCCCTGATGAAATTCATTACCAGTTTCTGAAACATTTGCCTGATGTATCACTTGATCTGTTGCTTCTACTCTTGAATAATCTGTGGCAATCTCAGGATTTTCTAGATGGATGGAGAGAAGCAACAGTGATCCCTGTCCGTAAACCTGGAGAAGATCGAACGGATCCTAATATTTACAGGCCAATAGCATTGACAAGTTGTCTTTGCAAAATCATGGAGCGCATGATCAATCATCGTCTCACATGGTTTTTGCAAGACAATAACATAATAACTAAATATCAATGTGGTTTTCAAAAAGGCAAAAGCACCACAGACCATTTGGTCAGACTGGAGACTTATATCCGTCAAGGTTTTGTAAAAAATCAACATACAGTTGGAGTATTTTTAGATTTAGAAAAGGCCTATGATACCACATGGAAGGGTGGTATCATGAAAGATCTCCATGAAATGGGCCTGAAGGGTAGATTACCCTTATTCATTGACAATTTTTTAAAGGGGGGAAAATTTAAAGTCCGCTTGGACAACACCCACTCTTCACTAAATCCACAAGGTAGCATCAAGGTAGTGTCCCACAAGGTAGTATCCTTTCACCAACTCTATTTACCGTTAAATAAACAGTATAATTGATGCTTTACCAGAAGATAGTGAAAAATCGTTATATGTTGAAGATCTGGCTGTTTACTGCCAGTCAAGCAATATGGCAATAATTGAGCGGCGCCTGCAAGGTTGCCTCGATAAGTTGGTGACTTGTGCGGATGAGAACGGCTTTAAATTTTCTCCCACAAAAACTTTATGTGTACATTTTTGTAACAAAAATGGCTTACAGCCTGAGTCTAATCTCAAACTATATGGACAACAGCTTCCTGTTGAAGAGCAGGTCAAATTTCTTGGTCTTTTCTTCGACAAGAAGTTCAGTTTTATTCCACACATCAAATATATGAAAGATAAGTGTAGGAAAGCATTACAATTACTACGAGTTATATCCAGCAAGGATTGGGGTGGTGACCGGACAACCTTACTGAGGATTTACCGGTCTCACATCAGATCCAAACTGGATTAATGTTGTATTGTTTATGGTTCAGCGAGACGATCGTACTTAGCAGTACTTGATCCAATCGCGAACCAAGGTTTGAGATTATGCACAGGGGCATTTCGAACATCACCCATTGAAAGTCTTCAGGTGGAGACCGGTGAGCCCTCTTCAGAGACTCGCCGGTTGAAGCTGAGCCTGCAATACTATATGAAAATGAAAGCAAATCCTGAGAACCCCGCATACTCGTTCGTTGTCAACCCAGAGTACAAGAGACTGTTTAATAACAAGCCAGGGACTATACCTACTTTGGGTATAAGACTCCAACCCCATCTGGTGGACATGGAGGTGGAGCTCGACGCAATTAGCGTTGTGCGCCCACCAGATTGTGTCCACCTTGGCTTCTTCAACAGCCTTATATACTTTTTAACCTCTCAGATCTCAGGAAAGGAGACACCTGTCCCCTTGTTTTCCAGAGCATGTTGCTAGAGCTATTTTGTAGATTTCCGAGGCACCGGAAGGTGTATACTGACGGATCAAAGGAAGACAAGAGGACAGCTATGTTCTTTGTCTGTGATGATCATGAATTTAGCTGCGGCATTAACGATGAGGCTTCAATTTGCACAGCAGAGCTGTTAACTATTGAAGCTGCCATCGAATACATCTGGGATAGTAGTGACGAGGATTTCATGATCATCACAGACTCGCTATCTTAATTGCAGGCTCTTAAGAGTCAACAACTCAGCAACCCAATTGTTTCCAATATTTTGCATATGTGTCACTACTTGTCTGGGCACAATGACATTGTATTTTGCTGGGTACCCAGCCATATTGGAATACAGGGCAATGAACGGGCTGATGTTTTGGCAAAGGCTGCCCTGGATAAGACAAAACAGTTTTATTATATACCATATACTGATTTCAAGTACAACATCTCTGTCTACCTTGATGACATTTTGCAAGGTGAATGGAACATCAATGTCACCAGCAAATTGTTCGAGGTATAACCAATCATTAAGCGATCTTTCACACCAATGGAACGCCGAAGAGATGACGTTGTCTTATGCAGGGCCAGAATTGGCCATGCCTATTTCACAAACGGGTATTTATTGAGAGGAGAATTGCGACCTATGTGCTGAAATACTCGTCTCATTGTAAGACATGTCCTTCTCAGTTGTGCGAAATATGCGCACATCAGAAGGAATTATTTCGCATTGATTTCCTTATTTGAGCTATTCAGGGACACCCCTGCTGGTTTTATTATTCAGTTCCTTCGGGAATGTAACCTATATTATATGTTTTAATTATTTGACTTACACTTGTAGTTTTTACACAATCAATCCAATTACATGGAGATATAGTGACTTGATAAGTCGTTCATTTTATAATCACTTAATATTTTACATTATTTATGCTGAAATTTGTATACTCATTAAACTGTGTTGTAGTGCAGGCGCTACAACATGTCATCAGACTCGTTACATATAGGTGCCAGGAGCATCGTCATATTGTCATATCAAACATTTTAAACTGGACATTTTAGTGTAAACATGCTTTTATTAGCTTTGTCTTTCCTTTACCACTTTAACTATACTATATGGGATATTGTAATACTAGGAATTTTCACTTAAATGGCCATACTGGCCGAAAAGTGAAGTAAAGCAAACATTTTACTTACTTTAGCCCATCTCAAAAAGGTCTGCACAGTGCACAGGGACATTATGAGCATAAGCAGCTTCGCCGGACACCCTTAAAGCTCCTTGCGATTGATCCGTCGCAAGTTTGTCTGCAACTGGACTGCCCCCGCACTGGGACTGACTCCAACCTGTCTCACAACAGTACCATATAGTCAGGTAGCCAAAGTTGATTGTCAGGGTGAACCTTGACTTGGCTGATATAGTTTTTTCTCACTTGATTATGATGCTCAATAAGTCCCTTGAACATAAACCAGCTGGTAATTTGAGATTACCCTTTAGCATTTTTCAAAATTCAAGATGGGTGCCGAGTCATTAAAAATAGCCCCGAGTCCCTCCAAGGTCAACTTCAAGGTAATTTCAACAAGTCAAAATTATTTTAGCTCATTTAATGCTTTTAATAAGGGATTGGTGTTTTAGTGCAATCATCAGCTCAAAACAACACTATTTTGTGATTAAAAGTGAAAAACGGTAAAAAATGCTTTGCAATTGACCTCGGGGGTACTTTAAATGATGTTTACCGGCTCGAGCATGACCAAAATAAAAAAAAAAAAAACAAGATCATGAAAATCGGTCCATTAGTTTATGAACTAGATCTATTGCTGTGAAAACTCTATTTTGACGGCCATCTTGGCGGCCATCGTGAATTTAAAAAAATGCTCAGTGGTAAACTCCATTTACCAGCCGGTTTCAGATTCTGGAGCATGTTATTCCCCAGAATCAAACGAGAAAAAAACTATATCCGCCAGGTCAACATATAGTGTCCTGGCTTCCTGACTAATAACACTCCCTGATTGGTCGCCGTTTAAATTGTTATTTAAACCCTTTTTATAAATAGACGGGTCGATATACCATCTGACCCCCCAAAAAATTAAAACAAAAGGTTTGTCAACGCCATTCACTATATCCAGTAGGATAGAAAACCGTTGGGAAACCTTTTGCTATGGACCGATTTTGATGATCTTTGGGTCGTTTTGTGTGGTTTCGGACATGCCCGAGTCATTAAAAATAGCCCCGAGTCCCTCCAAGGTCAACTTCAAGGTCATTTCAACAAGTCTAATTTATTTCAGTTCATTCAATGCTTTAAATGAGGTATTGGTATTTTAGCGCAATCATCAGCTCAAAACAACACTATTATGTGATTAAAAGTAAAAAACGATAAAAAATGACCTTGATCATTTTAATTGACCTTTAAATTGACCTCGAGGTACTTTCAATTATGTTTACCGGCTCGAGCATGACCGGAATAATAAAAACAAAAAAAAAAGATTATGAAAATCGGTCCATCAGTTTATGAACTAGATCTATTGTTGTGAAAACCCTATTTTGACGGCCATCTTGGCGGCCATCTTGAATTTAAAAAAATGCTTAATAGTAAACTCCATTCACCAGCCAGTTTTAGATTCTGGAGCATGTTATTCCCCAGAATCAAACGAGAGAAAAACTATATCCGCCAAGTCAACCTATAGTGTCCTGGCTTTCTGACGTTTGGCAAGCACTCTTTTCAACTATTCCGGCGCCTACCCTGAAAATTTCGTAAAATTTGAATGAGTATTTCAAAAGTTAGACCATTTGACATGTAGTGGAATTTCGTGAGTGAAGCTGATAGCGTGAAATGGGTTTATAGAGGAGCGTCATAATTCGCAAAAACTACATGTCAAATGGTCTAACTTTTAAACTACATAATATTTATCCCTGGAATTTTCAGGGCAGGTGCCGTAAGACTAGACACTAACGCTTTTCAAATTTCATGAAAATCGGATGAAAATTGCTTGAGCTATGAGCGAAAAACATGCAACGCGAAAGTGACAGATTTAAAGTGACTTTTACTATAATAACACTCCCTGATTGGTCGCTGTTTGAATTGTTATTGAGACCCTTCTCATAAATAGACGGGCTGAGATACCACCTGACCCCCAAAAAATTAAAACAAAATGTTTCTCAACTTTATTCACTATATCCAGTAGGATAGAAAACCGTTGAGGAAAGTTTTGTTTGAATTTTTTGGGGGGTTCGAGTGGATATTTTCATATATCTACCCATCTAAAAAGTCGGAGACTCCACTGAGACTCCAGAGCCTTTTCTCAAACTGCTCTCAGACGAATTCGCTTTAATCCCCGACTGATGTGGGACTTACAAAACGGCGAGTAATCGCCAAAAATTTCACACCTCAATTTCCTCTGTTTGATCTCCGACCTGTCGCTAATAGCAAACCGTTGTAAGACGACTTAGATATTAAATTTATACAATTCAAATCGCAGAATGTTCACAGCCGACTTCAGTCGAACACTGCTTGTATTTCGCCGGCAATGTCAGTGGACCTAGGAAAACAACAGCTTTTATGGCTGGCAATAAAATTGATGTTTGTATGAATTATCTCGTGGGCTCAAGATGTCTAATTGCATTTAGTGATATTCCTGAACAGCTCAACCTCTACATAATTATATGTGACAGCTAGTATATTAGATTAAACATATACAACGTCGCCTCGTTGAACATTTTTGGGATAAAAGAATGTCCATGTTCAGCAAAGTTGATGTTGTGAACCTGGAATGCATGGGGTTGTGTTTATTTTGCATAATTATGGATCATGATAGACCTCTATGTTATCTTGGCAATGTCTTTTATTTCATTTTTAGTAGTAGTCATTTATATTATCGAAATACCCAGTTTTTATTTTGGCAATGCCACTTAACATGATTTTAGCTGTGTATGTCATACCTTGTATATTATCATATGATTTTAACAAACTAACAATCTTGTATATACATGTACATATATCTCTTTCATTTCTATGACAAATAAGTCTGTAATGACTTTTCTTTTCTGTCAATAAAATATCTGTCTGTCTGTCTGTGTCAGGTGTAGGAATGAACGAAGATGACAAAATAAAGCTAATGAAATCAGCTGGATCATGTATTTAGCAGTCTCTCATTCACCTCTTGATGTATTAGTCAGGGGGTCAAATGCATATTTTTGGTCGAACCTGGAACGTGGGTCCAAAGTTTTTTTTTCTCATTGTTTTCATGTTATATAAGTATTGTACTCCATAGAACACCACACGATGGCATTCTCACAACATTGATCATTTTTATTTAACACGTTTTATAAATTCACGTCAATCGGGATGCAAAATAATGGTTTTACACAGTTCTAAAAATAGAAAGCACTAACCTAATCTATATTTGCCACTATTGGAAATAGTATGTCTAGTTCTATTTGATACGTCTATGATCGCAATAATTATTAATTTTATATATATCGATGCGATAATATTATAATGTATAACTGTGGGCATACGTTCGTAAAGTGTATATGTTATGTCATCCAATATGTTGACATCAAAGTATTTGTTCATAGATTTATACTTTTTTTTAGGAAATCATTGTGTGGTTTATTACCTCCGCCAAAGGAGGTTATGTTTTTGGTCGTGATGGTTTGTCTGTCTGTCTATCCGTCAGCAGGCATATTTACAAAGTAATAAATGGATTTGCATAAAACTTTTATCAGATAGTCCAGGTATTTTACGAGAAAAAAGGGGTCAACCTAAGACAAACTACAAGGTTTTGTCACTGTTTTGGTTTCAGAGACTTATAGTCTATAACACAAAAAAGTCCTAAGGAATCCTCCTAGGCGAAATTGTGAAAATCGCCATAGCTAGCCCTTACCAGGAACCCCTATATTTTTTACTGAAATTCTGTTTTGTCAAGGCTGTGTGATAAGCAAAATGATATTTCAAATGTTGATACAAGCACCAAACTTGACATTGACTCTCCTTATCGTCCACACTTTTGAAGAACAACAATTCAAAATGGCCGCCATTTTTAAAGATGGCCGCCATAAAAAGTATGTTTTCCATAACATTGGATCCACAGGTCTGATTTGAATAATTTTGGTTTTGTTTCATTATGTTATTGGCTGTGGTGAACCCGAATCGTGAACTTTCACATCCCCAGAGACTTCCTTTGTGGCAATATTCAAGATGTGCCTGGAAAAAGTGGGGGCACCTTGAGATATTTTTGGGGCACCTTGAGATAGACTGCGGGCAGCTTGAGACAGTTTTGGGGCACATTGAGACACCCTGACTGACCTCATATCTGATATCATAGTTTGAAGCAAACCATTATACATAAGTGATAGCACAGGTGTAAGATACCACCAGAATCACAGGGGAATCAAGTATTGCGTGATAGTCCAGGAGAGAAATCCTGAAAGACGCTTAAAAACGGATTTATCTCAACACCAAAAGTAACCAAGGTTTGAGTCGATAAGATGGTAGTATGAACCTTCTAGAACAGGTGGTGTGTACAGTGAAATTGTGGTATCAGTCATTTTTTAGGGGCATTTTAGGCTAGGGAGGGGTGTACTGTATGGTATCACAAAAAAAATGAAGTATGTGTACATAATTGGTAATATATTTGTCAATACTCAGTCATTTTTATAGATTCTGGCACCAAAATGTAATGTTTTTAATGTTTATTATATATATAAGAAAATATTATTACAATCTCTAAGTTATGAAGGTAAACAAAGGTCACAACTGCATGCCACGGCGATTTAGCAAATGTTTCGCCATCACACTATCTGTACTTTTATGTCACTTGTTGAATAATAAAACTAACCAAGGTTTAAATTACTAGAATAATAGCATAAAGCCTCTAGAATAACCTCAACTAGAACGTAAGACACATATTGGTAATAACATCTATTGTATGGATTTTTTTAAATCTGGGGGTGTAGTTGTTGTACATGGCCTAGATTGACATATGGAATGTGAGTGACAAAATTTGCCATATATTTATCAACAGTCGTTAAAAAGTAAATATTCTGCCACCAAAATGGAAGTCACATATTGAACTATATATATGAAGAGAAAAACAAGTAACAACTGTTGTGTTATAAAAGTAAATAAAGGTCAAAACAGCATACGACAGTGATTTTGCCAATTTTTGACTGTCATCACGCTGCCTGTACTTCGATATGTTTTGTTCAAAACCAGAGATAACCAAGCTGATTGATTATACTGGACAAGGGCATTTGCTGATCAGCTAATGACATTTCTGTTTGGACAGACTTGAGCACAAATCTACTACCAGTAGCTTAGGGACCGTCAACAACCAACAGTCTTGTTTTGTATCAAACTGGTAAAAGAAGCTCTATGCGCATCGTATCTATTGATAGGGTCCCCGAAACTAAGGTCAATGGTCATATTTATCTGCTAATAAAGTGATTGGGCTTCGATAACTTTGCATGTGTTTTTATTGTGGTTTAAATAATTTACAAAGTTGCTGTGATCACTTCATCAGTGGCCAAGATCACTTTTGTAGTGGCTCAGATAACTTTTATTATGGTTGCAATCACTTCTTCAATGATCAAGATCACTATTGTAGTGACTCAGATAACTTTTCAAATGGTTGTAATAACTTCTTCAGTTGTCAAGATCGCATTTGAAGTGGTTTAAATAATTGTTAAAGTAGCTGTTATTACTTCATCAGTGGCCAAGATCACCTTTGTAGTGGCTGAGATAACTTTTAAAATGGCTGTGATCACTTCTTCAGGGGCAAGATAACTTTTTAGTGGCTGTGATCACTTCTTCAGTGGCCAAGATCACATTTGTAGTGGCTGAGATAGCTTTTGAGGTTGCTGTGATCACTTCATCAGTGTCCAAGATCACTTTTGTAGTGGCTGAGATAACTTTTAAAGTGGTTGTAATCACTTCTTAAGTGGTCTAGATCACTTTTTTAGTTCCTGAGATAACTTTCAATGTGGCTATGATAACTTCTTCCGTGGTCAAGATCACTTTTAAAAAAAATACAAAGAATGTAAAATTAATAACAAACATTTATACTATATACAGTTTACATGTGCGAGAAGTCCTGCTGTATTCACTAAAAAAACGTTGGAAATTGTTCAAATAAAAGGATAAAATACAAACTTAGCGCTTTGGTGTACATTTCGTATTTAACAAAAATAAAATATTATGTATCGCCGTTAAATCCCTTATAGCTTAAGCATCCATCATTTACCATTCATGGCAGTACTAGTTTCTAAATGATACACCAAGTATGGTAATTCCAAGTACACTACCATCACTCATAAAGTCTCATCCCTAGATGACTAGTGGCCGGCGATGCTCGTCTTCTCAGATGAAAGCAGATTCTTACAACGATGGGCGTGGTAGAGATTGGAGGACACACAATGAGAGGTTTCTCCCAGAGTGCATGTCTCAAGCTCAGCAAAACACCGCCCAATAATCATGGTGTGGGGGTGCATCGGTCGGGGGTGACACTGTATGTGCGAGGATATTGTAGATAAGTTTTAAACTGCGCGATTGGTAGGGGCCTACTACAGCGGGCTTGAAATGACTTATGGCCTTGACCCAGTACATGACCTTCACCTTGAAGCACAAAATTAATAGCATCAATGACTTCGCCATGCCAATGAGACCGTATTTGACGACCTAGCTAAAATGATATTCCCACCTTTTAAAGAAACACCAGAAAATGTTGCACAAAATAATACTTTCCGAAATCAATAATAGAAGCAATGTTTTCAGACATTCATTCAGACTATGGTACGTCTGATTTTAGTGAACGTGTTGGTGATCAATTACTAATAGTTGATACCTCTATCCCTTTTGAAATAGAAGTTGAATGCGAACAAGGTGATGCGGTTATAGAAATTAATTGTGATCTCAGTTGTAGTTCAGTATATGTAGTTCAGAATGATGAACATGACGAACGATTAAGAGATACTGCCCAGTATGAAACATTTATTTTAAATCACAATTATTTCCCAAACACCACAAATACACCCCCTGTTAAAAACACAAGGTCGCAACAAATCAGCGTTACGAGCTAGGTGATGCATACATTGGATAAAAAGTTGAGACATGTAACTGATTTGTTAGGTTAAACGTGAACTACGTTCAATTTTTGTGTCACGGTCTCGTTCTTTAGAATCTAAGGCATATTGGGCACTGTTTCTCACTCAGTATATCACCAAATCATAAGGAAACCCATAAATAAGGTAATGATTTTTTCCTGAGGGGGGTTTAAACCACCAACACCCCCCCCCCCCCCCTTGGACAATTACGATGACCAGAATCCGGCCCAGGCAGGAGTCACTTATCCCAGTCTATGAGGCCACAGCTGAACTGAATGAACCACATCGGAATGCTCAGTGCACATGGAGCATGATTCATAGGTACCTTCTAGAGTACATCGAGTATCCAGAAGTGATGATAATAACTTAATTTTAACCTCTAATTTTCATTAAACCGCTGTGGCATTCAAGTTGCAAATTTTCTTCCCTGCTCACACGTAATGATTTTATATATTGTGGGGAGCCTTCGTGGCCTCAGACCGACAGGGTTTGAATTTCGAATCCTGTGTCTGGAGGGCCGCGTCATCTCATTCATCCCACCATCCTCAGGATGTTCTGCTGGCCAATGTTAGACTATGTGCACTAATTCTAAATACCATTCATTTCATTCTATTAAAGGCCCATACCCAGGCTAAAATCATAAAAAAATCGGTAATTTTATTTTAGCTTCTTAATATGACCATATGATGTGTAAACGTGTCCATAGACTAGAACTGCAAAAGTTTTTAATTTTTTGGGCTGCGCATTTACCAGTTAGGCATGTCAAAAATAAGAAATACATCATATGGTCATATTAAGAAACCAAAATAAAATCACTGATTTTTTTATGATTTTAGCCTGGGTATGGACCTTTAACCCACTTTCCGCGAGATGCACTAAATCGCTACATCACTACAAAAGTATACTGGATAGGATGTACTTTATGCATTTTATTACATCCACTTTTCTTATTTTTTATGGATACACCTACCTAGGATGTACTAGATGCATTTTATTACATCCACTTTTCTTATTTTTTATGGAGGGCGGGGGCCCTAGGGTAGTGGTTAGCACCGCTGCCTTTCACGCCAGAGTCCGGGGTTCGGTTCCCGGTCTCGGCGGTTTGAAAGAAACTAAAAATGTTTCTTCCCCATCCACGTGTGAAAGTCAGTATTGTGGGGAGCCTCCGTGACCGAGAGGTAGCGTGCTCGGCCTCAGACCGCCAGGGCTTGAATTTCGAATCCTGTGTCTGGAGGACAGTGTCATCTCAATCATCTCACCATCCTCAGGAGGTTCTCCTGGCCCAGTTTAGCCTATATGTGCACAAAGGTGGCCTAAAGCCCGATTCATTTCATTTCATTTTTTATTTTTTATGGATACACCTACAACAATTGTATTGACACAACAGAAAAACAATATTTGAAACATTTCTGGGTTTTAACGAAAAATGTCAATGTATGGGGGTTATTTGGCGTATGTGTAACGTAATAGACAAGTATATATTGTAACGGACAGGCAATATGGCGTATGTGCTCGTATCGGACAAGTAATATGGCGTATATGTGCTCGTATCAGACAAGTAATATGACGTATGTAAAATATATGGACGTCAAGTAATATGGCGTATGTGGATAAAAATCGGACGATCGTATTTTTTATATATTATGCAAGATACAAACTAACAAAATTAATTTGATTCTGACGTAGAACTCTATGCTCTAAATCGCAAGAGTCATAACATTGAAATTACACATTTTTGGCCTCACCAGTCAGTTACTTCCATTTATCTCAAAACTACCTCACACCCACATACGCCATATTGCACCGTCAACGACGAAATGCAAACTAGACTTATTTATAGGCCAAAATTTTTTTTAACATTATCTGGTAGCAATACATAAAAAAAATCGTTTCTCACAACTTTTGACCAGGTAAAATGCCCACATTAGAGGAGTAGCCATTTAATATGTAACTATGTAAATGACGATTTTTGGCGTTTAGCGGTTGATACACAAATAAGTCATTCTGAGACAGCTTGACACGGCCACCAGACATTTGAGCTACAGATGCATACCTTTCAGAAAATTACATTGACAATTAGTCCCTTGAGATGGTACCAAAAAGTTGCCTGGCTCATGGACTATAACAAAGATGATGAAACAAACAATGAACCGAAAGGTAATAGCAGCTTTAATACAAATATATAGCAAATAACAAAATGATGTCGAAGGTGGTGGTGTCATTGCTAATTATTAAACTTGTTTAAGATAAAGAATTTTTTTTTAAATAACGATTACGTACAGTTTTGGTAGTTTAGCAGGTACAGTAACCTCTGAATTATTACATCACATAATGATAATTGATGTATCCATATAGTCATATATAGATATATTGTGATATTGGAACTATAAATAAGAAACAAAAATGTTAAATGTCATGACAGCGTCACAGATGATGGCCCAACATTGGGTTAGTGAATCATGTTGATCATACAATAGAATGGCAACGTATAATCCATTGCTGCACAATTCAAGCCATATAATGGTATAATTATCCCAGCAAAACATATACAAATGGGGAGGATGTAATATACAAACGATAATGAATTAAGCATGTTTGACCTAAATTATTGACCTTTGACCTTGAATTATAGCCTTGACCTTGGACCCAATGATATTTTTTATTAATATACATCAATATACAAACAATCAAACTAAAAGCTATCAGTTATGTGAATATATACAGGGATTTTCAGTTTTTTCCCGATCACCTAAAACCACTATTTTGTACCGCGATAGTCGAAAAAATGTAAAACTTGTTATTTAAAAATGCTCAATGCTGTGAGAATGCCATCACGCGGTGTTATAGAGTACAATACCTATATAACATGAAAAACTGTAGACCCACTTTCCAGGTTCAGCTCCTGTCCCCCTGACTATATAAATAGACAAAGGTAGGTGTAAATGTATTTTATCAATCAAAGAACACCCGAATACTTGTAAGTCAATGGGACACTGCTCTTCGCATGGCTAGAAGACGCAGCCCTCACACTGTTGTTCCACTAAAACATACCAACATCTACGATTTAAAGGATCTTGCTGGGAGAATATGTAGGAGCGTAAAAATAACAAGACAAGGAGAGACGGTTAACTGGATGAAGGTAAAGTGGTAAAGGTATGCAATGAGAAGCCACACACGCTTCTAGTCAAAGAAGATTTTAATAGGGATTTTAAAGAAATATCAGTTCAGCGAACATTGACCAAGCGTGGTAGACCCGCTAGTGAATTATCTGAAAAGATCATCAAACAGAAATAATAAGCCAGGCTTAGAGTGTCGGATGAGAAAAAGAAAGACCTGATATCACTCTGTCAGTCACTTGCATTTCCATTTCAATATCATGCATTCTACAAAAGTATTCCATCGAGTAAATCTACCAGAGATAGAGTGGCTTTGCCTGATGTAGATGAGGCAGACAATGATACTGATAAAGATTAAACATTTACTGCCTATCATTAATCCACTTTTATGTCTAGACCCATAAGTGAGCTGGTAAAATCAATAACGAAATCGTCAACCTATTTCAATCTGTGTAATATTGTAAAAATTTTAGGTTCTGCACTGACAGTTTAAAGTCTAGTGATCAGCATAGAGCTATTAGAGTAGTAGAATAATCAGGATAATTAGCCATTAAAACGTTAAATATTTGTATAGAAACCATGGAGACAAAAGGTTTTTTTTAATTTGAAGTAATCACAAATATCTTAGTTAGTTCTTTCCGGCTCATTTGAATACCTACGTTATGGGTCTACGGTCATTATGATATTTTCACTCATTCAGTGCGGGGATTAACTTTAAATGTCAGATTCTGACGCATGGAGTCGGTCCCCGCACTGAAAGAGTTAACATAAACTGTTTCTACAGTGACAAAATGCTGAAATGCATTATATTCATTAGCATTCACATTCATACTTGAATGATATCCCCAATGTAGACAAAAATAAACTGTTCCGACAGTTGTGTACATATTACATAATTAAATTTAAATGCATCTCCAATATATTGTTGATTTTCCGCATATTTTGATTATACCGTTGTGTATTTTTTTCTAATCATTTGATGGGATGAGTTGTACTGTATTTACTGTATTTTATGGGCAGCTACATATACCATTTATACCAGCAACATATATATTAACGTTTGAAACTATATTGTGTGACATGTAAAAGTCACCAACTTTGAAACCGATGTGTGTGCTCAAGTGAACAAAGCTTGCGACATCACATGTCTGACGGGTGGAAATATCCTGCCCAGAGAACTCAGCCCATTGCAAAGTCCTTTTTTTACTAATTTACACTGATGGAATGGTGTCAAGGTCAATAAAAAATAAAATTAACCTTTTACTGCTTGAATGACGGCACCACGAATTGATCTATAATATTTCTTGGAACTAAAATTGTTTAAATGGGTTCCATTGGTTTTGGTGCGGGAAACAAAATGATAGACCCCCTACGTTCACATATATTGTTCAAGTAGTAATCAATTATCTGTTATTTTATCTCAATATCCAGTGTTTTACGATGGCCATGCCTTTTAACAAGATTTTAACTCAGTATGTGATACCGTAAATTGTCGTGTGATTTTAGCAAATTAACCATATTGTATAATTATACATGTACATATATTCCATCATTTTTATGACAAATAAGTCAGTAATGACTTTTCTTTATGTCAATAAATATCTATCATAATTTAACATTAAGTGCCAATTCAAAGACAATTTTTTGTGTCTCTACAGATTCACACTTAACATGCTTAAGTGAAGAGCAAAGTGAAAGCAAACTAATATTTAGAAATAGCATCACTGAGAATAGTGAGCGATCGACAGAAACACATCGACAGAGCCCGGATGGGCTCCGCTTTTCCCGCGATCGAGTAGAAATAGCCCTACAAAAAAACCTCAGAAGTTTAAAACTTCACGGTTTTTGAACTTAATACACAGATCGGACTGTGCCATGAATACCGCTACGTGATTATACTCTTAACAGGTATAATCAAAGATGGCTAAAAAATTGTCCACAGCTTGCGCATGCGCCGTAGAGATCCACAATTGACAATGGTGGATCAATAAAAAAATGTCATATAATGATTCTAGTGTGTCACGCTCGACATGATAATGTTACCTCAATTTCAGCCAATTCCAATAGGCTATACTTCAATAGAAAAGCTAGAAAAACACACTCAAATAAACTTGCTTTACACAACAAAATAGGTGATTATTGCAACGGTCAGTTTTAAGACATTTCTAACCGTCCCCTAAAGCATTTCTTTCAAGATACTTCAAATTCCTAAACAAATCGGAAAATTATTTAAGCACTATGTCTTATTTATACCACTGTCTACACAACCTTGAGAAAAAAATCTGGTTATTTATATTTGCACTAATAATACATTTTCGGGTTTAGAAAAACGAGCATGATTTAAGACAGTTAAAAGTGATACTGTATACTGCTAGTTATATTGCTAACAGCCACTTTAATCTACTGAAAATTAAATACTATAATCCACTGCCTACCCAGTACGTTCAGAAAAAAAATCAGAATATTATTTTCCCAAGATAATTTGCATTATTTAGCGTAATGTTCATTTTTTCAAATGTTAAAATTTAACTGATGTTCATTTTTTCCTTCTCTCATTTTAATTATATTTTGACGTTTCTTCTGCTCATTCATGATTTTTGTTCGGAGCTGCATGTAGTTGCAGCCCATTTCACAGTTGTCGAGGTAGCTGAGCACAATTTTCTTCCCTAGAAAAAAAAAGAAATATTGTCATCCCGGACAACATGTCAACATGCATCATTGTGAAATGTATTTGAACTAAATTCTATTTTGCTCTTCAAAATGATAATATAAGACGTTCCACAAAATTATACAATGTCTAGTTGCAGAAAAAAACGTTTGGAACAAATAAAATAAATATAATAATTTAACAATTTAAGTGATTAATATTTCATGTCATAATTCAGATACACAATACCAGTAGTGTATTGTGACCATCAGATAATATAGCGAACGTGTTACCTGGAAGGCTGTCACCACTTAGCATCCACACCCAGTCCTTAAAATCGGTCTACATTTTTTCAGTTGTTGAAGGTGTCCATTTAAAGTAGCTTTTCTCTGAACAAAAAAGTATATGATATATGGAAATTTGATCCTTTCAATTTGTCATGAACTTTGTTTTTCTTATTACTGTAGATGACCTATTACACCCCATTCTCTACCCAACAGACACGATACTTCAACAATGATACTATAACAATGTCGGTACAAAGACCCACTGTCTACGACGCTGAACCAACATTGTACGGACATTATGGAACGCGTAGTGTTTGCTGGGTAATAAACGCTGATCTTCTACTCGAGGTTTAAAAATGTCCTTAATTACCCACCACTCTCCCATCCACCACCATACTTGCCGCGTTATTGCATATTGGATAAGCATCGCTGTCAAACACATCTCCATTGGTATTTAAAGGCTTTGTGACCATAGATTTGTCAGACATGTTTCGCGTAATAATCAGAATTGAGTTATGCCATCTACCTAAAAATTAGATCCATTGAATAGCCACTATGGCCGTTATCGTCTTTTTCAATTATTGTAATCGTGATCCCCAAACCTGTTATGAGCATGTTCAAAGTGTTGCTAGTTTTATTGTTTATGTGGTCTCACCACCCCAAATGGCAGTCCCGTTGAAATACATGTATAATGCCAACATTCTCAGGGCCGATTTCACCACTTTCGTCCCTAGCCACACTCCAATGTGACACACCATAATAAGACACATGCTGTCCTTTTTGAAAAACAGCTCCGAAAATGGTATGCTCAGCAATTAGATTTTGACCTAGTCCCCCATATGTGGACAAAGGTCCAACTTGCCCAGATCTCCCCAAATATTCTTGCGCCCATTCCCAGAAAAGACACAAATCCTTCTCACCCCATGTGTCCATCCGAAAATCACACATAACAGTTATACCTCATATCACAGATAGCGAAAACAGTGTGTGCTAACAATTTATCCACATAATTACAACATTCCTGTATTTTTCTTAATTCGCCAGAAGCCGAAACAACCATTTAAAGCAGTAATTTAGGTAAGGATTCTCTAGTCAGTAGCCAACAACCTTGGATTTCGGCTCATTTAGGGTGGTGAGACCATATGTTACTAAGATAAAAAAAAAGCTCAGACATAATTTACAGGGGTGTAATCATGCTACTCACCACAGAGTTTTGTCTTGGTATTCACACCGTATGAGGAAAACGTGTTTTCCCTGTCTTCTTCTTCTATCTGTCTTCTGATGGAGGAGGTATCTCTCCTCTGCACATTCTTCATTTACTCTCTCATCAACTCCATCAATTCCAGTAAGAAATCTCCTTGCACAAAGTCTTTGTGAGAAAATACACCAACTCTTGAAATGACGATTAGAAATAAAAGCTCAGCTCAATAGGTTGTAATTAACATTTATTTAAATATAGCATGAACGTTGTAGGGACATAGTTTTATAACATAATCTTGTAAATGTAATACATGTATAATCATCATACTTTTATTGAGTATGGACGTCCGGTAGCATAACTATAATAAGCCGGAAAAATTACCTTTAGACTCAGATAGGAAGGTTTTCTTAAAACCATCCTGGTCTAGACCTGTTTCACACCAAAACTTCGCATTGCTTTCGGTAGTTTTTCTTTTGTCACGCTGAAACGAAAATTATTACAAATAAGATAAAGGGAATATAAAACACGTAGAGTTAAATCAAAGGATTGGTTGGTATTGCTTATTACACTGAACTGTAATAGAAAAATAATTAGGCATTTGGCTTTATTGTAGTCATTAGCTAATAATATTAAATAATGTTAATCTTCATACATTGCATAGCAATAAACAAAGTACAAAGTAAATATCATATGATATTTACATTAGAATATACACAAAAACCTTAAAACCATTTCAAATATATATATATATATATTTTTAAGAGCACACATAATACAGAGAAATAAACAACTCGTCCATCGTCATTTCTGAGGGTACCGTAACGTCTCCCTTCGTAACTCTGGGACTAACCGGCCGATAATCACATGCAAAGTATCGTTTGAAAGGTGAGATTCTGTGCCGTGTTACTGTCTTTTCATATTAAAGATAATGGTAAAATTATTTTCGCTAGGTGGATCCACATAAATTGTAGCTAGCCACTCGTGATGACAAACGTCCATCAGCCGGGTACTATAGCAGGAAAAGCGGCTGTATTAATTATTCATGAGGTCTCAGCATCGGCGGACGAGTCCTGCTCATTGATTGGCCAATGGTTTGTTTACTTTTCTCAGTGGTGAAAACAATCCTGTGTGTACGGCCTCAGAATGGGTAGGGGCTGGGGTGATGTTAGTGAACAGGGGTTCTTTGTTTTACCCTGTATCCTGTCGTAGGTCTATGTCTGTATGTAGATCCTTGCATGTACTACATGTACATACTCCCCCCCCCCCCCCTTGGTTGCGTTGACATCTGACAGATTGTGGGTTATTCCACATAACTTCAAAGCAACATTAGGTAAACGTTTGCTGGGAACAAGAAACGTTTTACCCAATGTTGTTGCAATAGTTGTCCACAATCTACAACGCTGGCCCAGCATCAGCGTAACGTGGTTGAGCGCTTCTTATTTCGTGGGCCTATCATAAAATTAATCATAATTTATAAATAATCATGTAGGCCTAAAGGCATGTGTTTAAATGAACAGATCAATAGATCTTCAAAGAGAATCCATTGCCAGAAAGAAAGGTCTAACGTTTGAAACAAGTTTAGAATTGGGACATTTAAGGACTTTATTAATGTTACTTTACATAGTAACATTTGCTGGGGAACAAGAAACGTTGTTGTTGCAATGGTGGTTCACCATCTACAACGCTGGCCCAGCATCCACATAACGTGGGGGAAAGTCGCTTCCTATTTCCTGGGCCCATCATAAATTAGTCATGGTTACATTTTTATGTTTGTTCATAAATTAGTTTATTCAATGAATTATTAATACAGCGTCGTTCAGAAAGTGCACATTCACGTTGCGTTCAATTGTTTTCTGTCGGTGGATCACGTCAGAATTCGATATATAGGATATGACAAATCTAGGTAGCCTAAATCACATAGTATAGACCTAGAATAGTTTTGCATTACAGAGAATAGGCTATACATTGGAATTACGGGGGATATCAATTAACAACGAGACAATCGTCATGCTTCATTGATAAGTTGCCATTTCAAAAGTCACAATTTCCTGCTAATAGGAGATGTTGGTATAAACATTATTTTATGAACCAAATAATGCAATTTTGTAATATATGGCCTCGTTCGGAATGTACGAGAAGTTGACTCTATGCTGGCTTCTTATCACACCACATCGGTGATCCAACAATTCAACCAGTATGGCTCCTGTTTGTTGCATCCCGGTATGCAATCATCAACCCTTTAAGACCACACGTAAATATTTGATATTTGGCAGATAATATGTGATCAGTAAGCTTATTTCTGGAAAATGTCATCATGCCGAGGAAAACACTCTTCTGACTCTTATCAAATGTTGCCTTAACGTTGTGCTAGCAGGCGCGGCGTACCTAGCAAACACCATACATTGACCAAATGCTGGGTGAATGTTGGGCCAAGGTCGGAGACGGTGGGCCAACGTTCATCCAGTATTGGGTCAATGTATCGTGTTTGCTGGGGTAGAAGGTGGACCAACTTTGAGCCAACATTTGTAACCTCATTTTAAATGTGTAGAATATTTTTCATATTAGAATTACACATTGTGTCCAGGTGAAAGATGTTTCAAACTAAGGGACACAGTACTTTCAAATTCTACCCGAGACCCGGGTGTAATATTCCCGCCAAACTATCCCAAAGGGTGTCAAGAATACAGTTGTCAGCGCTCACGGCCAACGTTTAAAAATATCCTGATAACGGAACACGTTTCATGTACATAGTGACCACTACGTCTCTCCAATCAACACAATTAACCAATGTTAGCTAAATGTTGGCTCACAGTCTTTGACGCTAGGCCAACATTAAGCCAACATCGGTTCAACTATTTGTGTTGGCTTGGGTGCACGTCCTAATAGGGTGTTTTAAACACACTTCAAATGGTCAACAATCGTCAGCCAAATTCAGAAGTCCAGCTGTGCTTTCTCTCCTCACAGCTGGACAGATATGCGGACGGGTAGATTACTCGGAGTGATCACTTCCTGGGATTGCTTCACCCAAAGTTATATATCTATGTAATAAGAATCTCTTTGCAAGTTATATAACGATTAGCTTCTAAGACACATAAGACACATCGATTGGCAGCGCATACTATTATCTTTTGGCGCAGAATGGAAATAAATAAAAAAATCATTTGTAGAATATATTGTGAGAAATAGTGAACAAGAAGGCCATTTCAAATATTTCGAGGATCGAGCTCGTCTGTGGACTGCACTGAAAGAAGATAATGACACTCTGCAGTCACTAGTTTGTATCCTTCTGACAGTCAGACAAAATGGGCCTCTGATAAATGCGATGAAGAAATGAGACTGTACATGGAGTGGAACAATATGTTAAACACATTACCATCAAAATTAAGATTTGCAATAGAACCGGATATATATGCTGTATTGCAAACATTATTAGGCAAACATGCCCTTAACTATTCGATGATTAAATTATGAAAAGTAGCAACAGCACAACAAGCACCATAAATTAACCCGATGTTAATAGTGGGCTTCATATTGGGCCAACGCCGGCGACGCTGTTTCATTATTAAACCAGACTTGAGCCAGTGACTCGTGGTTGGGGGGGGGGGATTATTACTTTTAGCAGCCCTAGAAACCTTAACAGGTGGATTCAACCAAGATCCTGATGTTGTTTGCCTATCCAATGAGATGTGCTTTTACGATCTACACATTTCCCAACACCAGAAGTGCATAATACAGGGCAACTTTAATTGTTTAACCACTGCACCAGATCCCCCGCCCAAGCGTCAGCTGAGGGCCATTCAGTCCTAATATAACGCATGAGTGATCCGATGCTGCCATAAAGTTGGGCCAACATCTGCGACGCTGGCTCAATAATAAACCGACATTGGGCGAATGCCTCAGGGAGGATTGGTTACTTCTAGCAGCACCGGAACTCAGGTGAATTCAAATGCCGGCCAGGTTATTCAACCTAGACCCCGATATATGTTATTTGCCTATCCAAGTGATATGTGCATTTACGACGTACACATTTCCAAGCAGCCACATTACCATCTTTACAAAACTGAAGAAAGGCTTTAAACTACATGTAATTGAATTAACTTGTGTCTGATAAGAAACGTTAACCCTTCCAGCCCTTCGTCGCGTCCAAGCATCACATAGAGTAATTTATCAATAAGTTGCCATTTCATAAGTTACAAATTCCAGTTAATACGAGACGTTGCTATAAACATTATTTTATGAACCAATTGAAGCAAATTAAGTTTGTAATACATGGCTTCCTTCTGAACATACGAGCTAGGTGACCCTATGCTGGCTTATTATTACGGGACCCAGCAAACACGAGACGTTGGCCCGTCGAAGACGATGGGCCGTCATTAACCCAACATTGGGCCAACGTCTCGTGCTTGCTGGCTCGTGTTTGTTGCATCCCGGTATGCAATCAATATAATCGAAGTTAACCCTTTAGTTTTAGGACCACACGTCAATATCTTAGGTTCCAATATCTCATTTAGAATGTGTAGAATATTTTTTATATTAGAATTCACTGGGCCTATTGTATCCAGGTGAAAGATGTTTCAGATTAATGGTGACCCAACAGACTTGAAAATTAAATAAATTGAATGGGGTTTTGGCCCCCCTTGTGCAACAAACGTTGACCTGAGAACGGCTCAATACCACCGGGCCTACATTTTGAGTGGTGGACCAACATAAAACCATCATTGTTTCGGCGTCCCGAGTTTTGCCGGGAGGGGGGTGCTGTCAGTGGAGGTATATCTCCATGTAATAATAATATGTTTGTCGGAACAAGGTCGAATTCTGCAGATCTTGGTTGTTGCGGACTGAATTCAACAATTAAATTAAATTAATCCGACAAAATTCGCGTATTTCTTATTTTGGACATGCATGTCCGAAGTAAGAAATCGGGAATTTCGTCTTTATATCTCTCTTAACTGGTAAATGCGCAACACAAAAAATTATTTAAAAAAAATTACGTAATTCTGGTCTATGAAAAATTGATCACATCATATGGCCATATTAAAAAGCGAAATGAAAATAAAGATTTTTTGATGATTTTAGCCTGATTGTGTCGCTTTAATTAACTTGGTCTAATAAGAAACGTTAACCCTTTCAGCTCCTCGTCGCATCTATGCATCGTATAAAATATTTTGATCACAATATATTCAATGATATAACAATGAGATAAATTGATTTAAATGACATAATTCATCGAAATAAGGATGACGTGCCAAGCAAATACAGAACATTAGTATAACATTTATACAATGTCGGACCAACGTCGAAGGCGTTGCATAAAATGTTATACGAATGTTTTGTGTTTGCTGTATGAGCCTTGATCTGATATATTGTACGTATTTATTTTATGAAATCAAAACAAATAATTCCATTCACTTTACTAAGTGTGGCAGGTGATTGCAAATGAAATATCTATTTGTTTTTAGAGGGTCAATAAAGAAATGTAACGATTTTGTTACATGTTTAAAGAATACAATACCACAGAGTGGCTTACGTTGTTTGGGGCCTATAATTAATTTAATATCATCATATGTTAGAAAGTGATCTGCTGGTCGACTTGCTCACCAGAATTAATGATAAAATACTGACTATTTAAAAATGAAATAATTTAGCAGACGCAGTATATATAAACACGAGGTGGAACCTCTTTCCCACAGTTGATGTGAGAAATGCATAGAATACAAACAAAATAAAGTATATAACATCGACATTGAACCTAATATTTAGTATTAATTTTTTCTTCAAGCATAAATACATCGGATAACAACAGGATATAACATGACTTTATAATAGCAATACTCAAAAAAAAAAAAAAACGCATCGTAAATCAGAATACGGTGAGTGATAGCTTAGGCCAACTTAAGCGATCATCAGTTCTGTTTGATTTATTCTCAGTATGAAACATGATGCTTTGTTTGGGACAACATGTAAGGGACGCACCATTTGATTTCTGGGGGGGGGGGGGGCTAGATTATTTTTGAAAAAAAATGTTTGTTTTCAAATTTCTGTAAAAAAAAATATATGCTGCAAACTTGTACATAAAAAAATAATATGTTGAAAGATTGTGTCAAAAAAAATTGTTGATAATTTTAATTGTTGATAATTTTTTAAGAGGCTCATCAAAGTGGAATTTAAAATAAACGACTAATACAAGGAATAATTGGAGCGCAAAATATTTCTAGGAAAATTCTCAAGATCACTACAAGCAAGAATTTATTAACCAAGAATGTAGCACTGAATATATGCTGATATTCCAATTTATTGTATTTTTGAAAGTACTGTAGTTCCGTTGTTTGTGGGCCGATTTTGATTTTTAAAAGCGCGATTTGGAGAGATGTATGCCCACTTGTCCATGGTAGTTTGAGTTTCGCAGTTTAGTTAACACGTACACGCTAGGCGTCGCTTGAATCACAGTGGTATACCGCTGCTGATGCATCTTTCTCGCGATGCATGCACACTGTCTGTCGACTACTCCAATGGGGATCTCGCCTAATTATCATAATATATGACCGAGCTGTTTCCTATTGGAGGAGCGGTGCACACGTCAGACTACGGAATAAGCTGGTGGAACACGTGCGCGTTCAGCACATGGCTAGGATCTCACAAAGGCGTCATTGTCAGCTTGTCTTATCTGACGCTGCGGTTAAGTACATATCTGATACAGATGGGATCTGCTCCTGGTATCCACACGAGTATTCATGAGCATATATCTACCAACAAGATGCTGCTATACATAGCCCACTTCCCCCGATCGAAAGCCAGTCACTCTGCTGGACGATTATATATAGGTCTAAACCCTTTGAAAGTTGTGGCTCGTAAACAGTTCAGTAGCAGGTTTTAAAATCACCATGATCGTGTATCTGTACTATCAGATTATAGAGCCTATCAATGATGCTAAATATACATGATGCCATATGTCTATTAATATAATTGTAGAAGTGAAGTCCTGAATACAAATACTCCCTTTAAAAATGTATTTGAATACGAATACATCACTGTCCAGATGTAATCGAATACAAATACATGTAAAATATACCTATAGTGGCAAGATGTAATGAAAAAGCAGTAATAATAGAAGAATAATAATGTAATGCATGAGGAAGGTAAAATTATGTCATTCACAGAAATAGTGTGTTTTTATGTATCCTGATACATTGGTTCAACATTGAATTAATGTTTAGAATGTAGGTACAGACGAATAAGTCTGTGATGACTTGTCTTTGTGTCAACAAAATATTGTCTGTCTGTTCGTAGTACAGCATTAAATGCCGTTTACCACTAGTGAAATACGATGACATTTAGGGCTATACTAAGTCCCAGTTGTAGACCCATAGCATAAATTCTGCGACGCTGGCCCAACATAAATCTAACACTGCATGGATCAACTTATCGTGTTTTACTGAGAAGGTGAGGAGGATGTTGTTGGAGGCCTGGAGACGATGACGGCCGTGGTTTGTGAGTACGGTACTCTTATCACATATTGCAATGTTGTCATCAAAAAGAGGGTGAACGGATTTGTCTGTTAACATGTTAAGGGAGTAGGCTCAGGCATAGTATTATGTCACAGCGCACAGGCCGCAGATTTATGACACACACATCTTTAGTCAATCGCTCTTTTTCAAAACTTACCTGTACAACGTTATGCGTGTAAGATCCTAGCAAGAAGAAAATATATAGGGGCTTAAATCAGTTGTGTTTCGATAACACGTTTTATTGTTCCACTTCTCGGTTTTGATAAATACAGGAATTTTAAATAGTATTCAAATACAATACGAATACTTGTATTCATAATTTGTCATGAATACTCAGAAAATTGTCAGGAGCCACCATTCAATCTCCAATGGGGGACTGGAGTATATTTGAAATAAATACTTTGAGATTGATTTTTCATGGAATAAATAATTGTCTGAAGGATATGCTGTAACTAAATATTTAATCACCTTAAAAAACATTTTTTTTTTTGTCTCCGCCCGGCAACTTAAAAAGATGCCTAAATTGGTGAAAACACATTTATAAACTGATCGGAAACTACTCGGTGATAAAGGGTTAATCTGGATCACGTTCGCCAATTATACAGACTGTAGGGAAGCATGTTTTCGACTTTTGCCGCAAACAACATCAGCCATGCGTCAACCAACCACATTACCAGCCTGTCACATCACCTTCACCCCGTATGATACGACAGAACAATTTGACGCAGTGGTGAGATGATCAAAATTGAAGATATTGGCCAAATGGTAAACAATCCTTGTGTAAACCAACAGTGATTGCTGGATGAGGATGTAGATGTCGATCCGGGGGAGAAGGGGGGGGGGGATAGAGAAACCACCCGACCGGCACGAGGCAGCCCAGTAAACACAAAATATTTGTATATCATTCATACAACGTTGGTCCAACGTCTTTCGTTGGTCCTAAATTGAATAAATATTATACATATGTTTTGTGTTTCCTGTGAATGGCTCATTAGATATTGTTTTAATGTTGGTACATCGCTCAGGACCTTATTGTGGCTGAATGTTTACACGGAATAACATTTCGTTTATGGATTTTTTTTAATTTAGTGAGAAACTACACTGTGACGCGTTTGCTTCATGGTATAAAGTTAGTCCTATCACTATTGTGAGATTGGAAGTGTGTGTGTGGGGGGGGGGGGGGGATTTCACCTTTAGCTAAAATAATATCTTAACATTACAAAGTACTTGATAGAAAGTTATGTTTTAGGGGGAATATATTATTTTGAAAAGTTATTATACATTAGTCAAAATAAAATGACAAAAATGGTGATCCCGAGTGAGAGCCTCTTTAGCAAAAAAGGACGACGTAGCCGCATCAATTGTGATGGATATGCGATTTAAACATCTACAACAATTATTGGCAACGCTTGGTATGTTAATGCGCATTTATTATTGGGCAAATGTACTTGAATAAATGACTAACCTTTCACATCTCAAATAAATAACATTCACTAATGATGCACAAAAATACAGTATATATTTGCTACGTGGACTCAAAGGGTGGATAGGATTACTGGAAGACGGTCCTATGTCCTCTGTAGTCGCCCTTTTAACGAAATGTCTAGATTTCGTCTACTTGTAAATCTTGCACGGTGATACATCTGGTTACATTCAGCACACCTGTTATCTCTTTCTAGCACAAGGTTCCTCTCATCTCTAGTGGCATTTGTGCGAAGTGTGTACCATTTTAAACATTTTTTTGCTGGCAACTCGATTGAATGGCACATTTTTCTCAACTACTTAATCGGGAACATATCTCACACCAGAACAAACAGCCTGAAATTCCGTTTTAGACACACCAGCACAGAATACATAAGCTGGCCTAAGCTTTTCCAGAAGTTTGCCAGTTTTTTCCAAGTCGACAAAGTTACTTTCATTGATACAGACTCTATGACGTCACCAGCAACAATTAGATCTGCTTATCCTGCGTCAGTTACGCGTACAACAGTAACAGTTGCTGGTCCACCACGCTGAGGTGGAATGTCGGCCTTTATGCGCGAAATCTCAATGGCATGATGCTGGTCAAAATAACCCCAGACTAGAGAGCGCACTTGTAGAACGGGAAGGGCGGGGGCCCTAGGGTAGTGGTTAGCACCGCTGCCTTTCACGCCAGAGTCCGGGGTTCGGTTCCCGGTCTCGGCGGTTTGAAAGAAACAAAATTGTTTCTTCCCCATCCACGTGTGAAAGTTAGTATTGTGGGGAGCCTCCGTGACCGAGAGGTAGCGTGCTCGGCCTCAGACCGCCAGGGCTCGAATTTCGAATCCTGTGTCTGGAGGACAGTGTCATCTCAATCATCTCACCATCCTCAGGAGGTTCTCCTGGCCCAGTTTAGCCTATATGTGCACAAAGGTGGCCTAAAGCCCGATTCATTTCATTTGTGTAGAACGGGAAAGTTGACACTAATGCCCGTATTACACATAAGGCGAGAAACGAGAAATCGCGCGAGAAAATAAATCGCTCTCAGTACATTAGCCATTGCTCGATTACATATGAGGCGAAAGCGAGAAGCGTCAATTTACGACAAAACGAGATCTCGCCCCAGAACCCAACCGAGGCGGTTTTTTCGGAAAAATTTGCGCGAGATTTTTCAGCTCTGACCAATCAGCGTGTTTGTTGTTGTTTTTGTTGTGTTTCTGTCAAGTCCACGTGGCTAATCCACGTGGCTTTTGGCTTGTTTTTCATACACTGCACAATATGTCCAGTGGTTTTGTGGTTGTCAGGGTAAGCATGGATCACACCTTTTATCACCTCTCATCACTATATATACTATATACGAAGTACCATCCCCATACAATGCCTATACTCTGCCATTATGGAGGTCAAGGCCTCTGGCAATCTTTTTCAGTGCGCGTCCGTCTTTGTTCCCTGAACCAGTACCCATTTGGTCATTATCCTTCTATACAAAATGTCGACTGAACGTTTGATTCCTGAGACATTCTGACATACGTGTAGAATCTGTCTTCATGGCTGATAAGCTCGCCCACAAGAGTATGATACTCCCCTAATTCTTTCCTTTTCTGTAAAATTTCGTGTACCCAAATACGTCGTTTCTTTTGCTGAAGACGTTGTTTACGCCTTCTGGAAAAAATCAAAAGTAACAAGGCTTCTTGTTCCTTATTTCTCTTCATGTTGGTGAGATTCTTTGTTTTCTTTGTTTTCTCCTCGTGGACACTCGTGGACATATATATATATATATAGGCCTATGCGCCTGTCTGTACATAACAGTAAACATAGTGGCGTGGTCATGTGACATGCTACGTCACGGCTGATTTTCATATCCCGCGCGATTTCTCGCTTTATGTGTAGTAGGAATCTCGCCGCAGGTTCGCGCGATTTCTCGTTTCTCGCTCTATGTGTAAGTGGGCCTTAACATAAGATGCTATCTTGCATAATCCTGGTCCCACAGTTTGACAAGAACGATCCATCGCACAAAAACAAAATACACTAAGCACTCATCCGAAAATAGGGTTGACGAAGGAAAGAAAAATAATAAGCTCGGTTTACAGGTAGGACTATTAAATACACGATTGAGAACAGTCTCAAACTACCAAGACTGATATATATATATATATATATTAGTGTATGCTACATAAATCATAAAAAATATTGAGAACATCTAAATAGATTGTGTCGGTGGATGTAGGCCTATCCACTAATATAATTGTACAGGTGAACAACGATATAACACGAATCGTTACAACACGGATCGGTTATAACACGGTGAGGTCATGGACCCCAAAATTTAGGACCCCTTTTCTGGCTTTTTTACAGAATACCGTGTTATAATTTCCAAATCTACAAGATTTATTGAAAGAGTAAACAGTATGTGCATCGCGTAGACTAATCGCTATCGCCGACAACGCCAACACGCATCATGTTAACTCAGCTAATGCTAAACGTTACGCCCAGCATTGAAACAATGTTTGGCCAACGCTGGGTCTACACATATGAGCGCGGAACAGTGTGCCCTGTTATGTCATAACACCGGGCAGTGAGGCGAGAATAAGTGGCCCGCTGAAGACGCTTTGATATCTTCGTATATTATAATACGGCATAATATAATTCACTCAAAAAAATCGTGTCATAAAATTGTAAAGAACGTATTGTATTCGAATAGATAATTATTAGTCCAATGATCGTGTTATAAATTTCTGTAGATCGTGTTTTAAATTTCCGAAGATCGTGTTATAAATTGAATGAAGATCGTGTTTTTATTATGTCATAATGCCGGGCAGTGAGGCGAGAATAAGTGGCCCTCTGGAGACGCTTTGATATCTTCGTATATTATAATGCGGTATAATAATATTTCATAGAAATCGTGTTATAAATTTGTAAAGAACGTATTGTATTCGGACATATTTTTATTAGTCTAAAGATCGTGTTATAAATTGAATGAAGATCGTGTTTTTATTATGTCATAATGCCGGGCAGTGAGGCGAGAATAAGTGGCCCGCTGGAGACGCTTTGATATCTTTGTATATTATAATGCGGTATAATAATATTTCACAGAAATCGTGTTATAAATTTGTAAAGAACGTATTGTATAACACGATTCACTTCTAACACGATTTGACTCATTGGACCCCAACGATCGTGTTATAACGATGTTCACCTGTACTAAGTGACCAATGAGTTTCAATTGAATTTCTTTTATGTGACTTACACTTCCCCAGTTAACATGTCGACCCGTTGTTGTGTTAATGTTTGCCCACCGTCTTCGACGGTGGCCCAACATTAACCCAACATTGGGTGGAGGTCTGATGTTTGCTGGGTTGCCATAAACCCCGCAAGTTTACAACGTTGTCCCGATGTTGTTTCAATGCTGTCACCCTTTGCAACACATTGGCACAGTATTGAAAATATTAACGTTCGGTCAACGTATCTGTCGTGTTTGCTGGGCAACATTGGAGACTAGCAGTTACAGTATGTGTTTTATGATCTATCAGCATAGGTCAGAGAGAGAGCATCACAGGGTCATCTTAGCGGTATATTGGAGCTCTGTAGTTTTATGACGGATGTGATGCTGCTGCTGACAATAACATCCAACAGTAGGGGCAGCAGCAACGATGTTTATCAACATGTGCCAAATTTGGCACAGCTGCATAATTAGAGACTGCAGCGCACCGTTGCGAGAAACTGGTGTACTAAGACAGCATCCGACACCCTTAGTTTTTGATGGAATAAACGGCTGAGAGTAGTCCCCTTTCAGAGAAGTTATACCCTCCGATGTATCAGCTAGTGACAAAAAAATACCTTCCATATGTAGACAGGATGATAATCTACAAGTGGATATGTTTGATATCGCTGTGCGTTGTATATCACAGGGGACATTAGTTTTTGGCATTTTACAGCATCTCAAGTGCTACATTCTTGTTTAATAAATTCTTGCTACAAGGTATTATTTACCAGTGAAATTGGACGCGGCTTTACTGATGTATTTTTTGGTTGTTTATGGTCGGCTCTTTGTCTATTAACGAATGTGATATTTTTCTATTTTTTTGCGAATGTTTAGAGCGGGTTCGGGTATTTCCGAACACCTAAGCCTCTGCACTTGATGTCTGGTGTCCCCATTTGTCTATCAGCTCCCCACGTGACATCAGATGATGAATGAAACTATGATTGATGACGTAATTAACCACGTGCACGGCCATTCTGAAAGTTGTACAGGAAGTTGTAGTACCCAAGGTAACGGCAGGTATACTCGAAATAGAGGGGGTAATGTCGAACACCAAGTATGGTATAATCGAACACCCACCCATTTTTTAATCTAAAGAGAAAATAACCAGTTTAGAAGCAGGAACATGCGCAGTATACTCAAATATGATACAAATCGAATCAATGCCAATTGTAATTCGGCCACAAAAAAATATAAAACAAAAAAATATTAGGAAATGCCACTGTGTTTTTCTGGGTCAAGTCATAGGAAATGCGTCAAAGGGGAAATACAATACTGTGAACAACTCTTCATCCGGGGAAGTGACCTTTCAAGTAAGTAAAATATTTGCTTTACTTCACTTTTCGGCCAGTATGGCCATTTAAGTGAAAATTCCAAGTATTACAATATCCCATATTGTATAGTTAAAGTAGTAAAGGAAAGACAAAGCCAATAAAAGCATGTTTGTACTAAAATATTCAGTTTAAAGTGTTTGATATGATAAGATGACGATGCTCCTGGCACCTATATGTAACGAGTCTGATGACATGTTGTAGCGCCTGCACTACAACACAGTTTAATGAGTATAAAAAATATCAGTATAAATAATGTAAAATATGAAGTTATTATAAAATGAACGACTTATCAAGTCACTATAACTCCATGAAATTGGAGTGATTGTGTAAAAACTACAAGTCTAAGTCTAATAATTAAAACATATAATATAGGTTACATTCCCGAAGAAACTGAATAATAAAACCAGCAGGGGTGTCCCTGAATAGCTCAAATAAGGAATTAAATGCAAAATACTTCCCTCTGATGTGCGCATATTTCGCACAACTGAGAAGGACATGTCTTACAATGAGACGAGTATTGCAGCACATAGGTCGCAATTCTCCTCTCAATAAATAGCCGTTTGTGAAATAGGCATGGCCAATTCTGGCCCTGCATAAGACAACGTCATCTCTTCGGCGTTCCATTGGTGTAAAAGATCGCTTTATGATTGGTTGTACCTCGAACAATTTGCTGGTGACATTGATGTTCCATTCACCTTGCAAAATGTCATCAAGGTAGACAGAGATGTTGTACTTGAAATCAGTATATGGTATATAATAAAACTGTTTCGTCTTATCCAGGGCAGCCTTGGCCAAAACATCAGCCCGTTCATCGCCCTGTATTCCAATATGGTTGGGTACCCGGCAAAATACAATGTCCTTGTGCCCAGACAAGTAGTGACACATATGCAAAATATTGGAAACAATTGGGTTGTTGAGTTTTTGACTCTTAAGAGCCTGCAATGAAGATAGCGAATCTGTGATGATCATGAACTCGTCGTCATTACTATCCCAGATGTATTCGATGTCAGCTTCAATAGGTAACAGCTCTGCTGTGCAAATTGAAGCCTCATCGTTGATGCGTCAGCTAAATTCATGATCATCACAGACAAAGGACATAGCTGTCCTCTTGTCTTCCTTTGATCCGTCAGTATACACCTTCCGGTGCCTCGGAAATATACAAAATAACTCAAGCAACATGCTCTGGAAGACAAGGGGACAGGTGTCTCCCTTCCTGAGATCTGAGAGGTTAAAAAGTATATTAGGCTGTTGAAGAAGCCAAGGTGGACATTCTGGTGAGCGTACAACGCTAATTGCGTCGAGCTCCACCTCCATGTCCTCCAGATGGGGTTGAAGTCTTATACCCAAAGGAGGTATAGTCCCTGGCTTGTTATTAAACAATCTCTTGTATTCAGGGTTGACAACACACGAGTATGCCGGGTTCTCAAGATTTGCTTTCATTTTCATATAGTATTGCAGGCTCAACTTCAACCGGCGAGTCTCTAAATAGGGCTCACCGGTCTCCACCTGAAGACTTTCGATGGGTGATGTTCGAAATAAGTGACCTTTCAAAATTGTCAGAAATCCGGGATTACCTTATTTTCATCTAAAAATAGCAACAAGTCACAAACATTCGGCACTGCGGCATACCAGAGGCTACATGAAGCTCGGCCACGCCGCGTAGTGTGGCTCTGGGAACCAGAGTATCATGACCAAAAATTGTTTTTTTGATGTTTTTATATCTAGGAGGTGCATTGCAAGGTTCATTTTTCCATATAAATAATAATCCCAGGATTGATAATACATATAATAAATAGACCATTACCTTCCGTGTAATTACCTTAATTTTTAAAGACTTGTCTACTTTACGACATTTTGAAAGTGACTTTTTAAAATAGCGAAATTAATGGATATGAAATTGGTTCATAATAACGGTGCGTGACAGAACAGTCACGCACAACGGGCAGCTCTGCCTGACACAATTTATTCATGTCTAGCCAGCAACGGGATGAAATATATTGGCAATGTTCGGAAATACCCCCCGTTCGGAAATACCCGAACCCGCTCTACCACATAGTATTCAAGTCATAGTTGTTTGCGTCCTAGTTTGAAGACAACAGATCGCCAAATGATGCGTACAGATTATGCTGCTTCTAGAATGAAAGGTGAGTCAAAATAAATATTTATTAAGTAGACCCTTGAATACAGCCGCAGTTACTGTATGTATGGCAGAGACTGACCTTCATCAAGGTCAGTGCATGACATTTGTCAACATACTTAAAGGGACTGGCCCAGGCTAAAATCATCCAAAAATCGGTGATTTTATTTTGGCTTCTTAACATGACTATATAATGTAAACATGTCCATAGACTAGAACTGCAAAAGTTTTTAAATTTTTCTGCTGCGCATTCACCAGTTAGACTAGATATAGAGACGAAATCCCCGTATTTCTAATTTTTGACATGGTTGTCAATAAATAGAAATCAGGAATTTTCGTCTCTATATCTAGTCTAACTGGTGAATGCACAGCAGAAAAATTATAAAAATTTGCAGTTCTAGTCTATGTACATGTTTACATCATATGGTCATATTAAGAACCCGAAATAAAATCACCGATTTTTTTATGATTTTAGCCTGGGCCAGTCCCTTTAATTAAATATGAACTGTCACAATTTTTTTTTTTTTTCCCAGGGACAAAAAAAATGTTTGTTTCAAGGTCGGTGCTAAAAAAGAAAATTGTGTGCTAATTTTTCAGAAAAAAAAAACGTAACTGAAAGTAATAATCTAGCCCCCCCCCCCCCCCCCAGAAATCAAATGGTGCGTCCCTAAGCCACCACTACTACGCTAACGTCATTAATTTCTCATCTGACCATTGCCGGGGTGAATCGCTAAACGTACCTATGTGTACTGACATCGACATACAGGGATCATAAAACCGCCGTCTCAGCCCCAGAATACCACGACTTGGCCCACGTGAACATTGTACAGATCCCACGTGCTCTTGACCCCGGCCTCCCCTCTCTCTGCTAAATATAGATTTTCGCATAATATATGCAGTAGTGGTGGAGAGAGAAAGCGAGTAACCGGCTCATGGATGCATTTTCGACGATCTTCTATTTATTAGTACACATCGCTACAGCTAGCGGATCGAGTTTTAAAAGCAGAAGAAAGATAAAAATATCGTAAAAAAGTTAGGATTTTGACCTTTCCAACGATGCCTTACATGTGTTGATCGGTCGAATGGTTATAGAGTTATAAGGGAAAACGCATCAGCGCACTGTGAAATGGTGAGGTCAGAGTTGTTTATTTCTCTGTATTATGTATTCTTGATATTATCCAATCTGTCTTTTTGTTTACGTTTATCTATTAAGCCCACAGAAATAAACATATGTACAATAAATATTAAAAAAATTTTTTTAATCAAACGGCTACAACAATCTTCTTATTTTCAGTTCAGTGCAAATCAACAGTTCAATAAACTATGTACGTGGTATCATCCTATTGATATCATGTTACACTTTTGAAATGCAATAGCCTTTTCTCTCCTAACTTCGACTTTTTGATGGCAGATTTAATCAAATTCCGCACCACTAACAAAGCATTACTTGTTCAAATCTCGCCCTACCGGCTCGCACACCACGGTCATCTGAATGGGATTTATTCTTTCCAACTGCTGCATTTAGAGTGCTGGGGTGATGTGTTAAATTATTAAAGATTAGTCTAACCTTCCTATTCATGTTTTCAAACTGTATGTTTGTCTAATAGGTGAGATTTGAGGAGATTCAAGTATTTTTACTCCACAACAACACAATTATTGTGGTATCGATTCACGCTGTTATAGATGTGACGATTAAATAATAATTATATTCACTTTAATAATACAATATGAATATGTTAAGGTTTTTCACTTGGTATTGGGTTGGAGTCAGGTGAGCATATTAAGCATATGACATAAAAGTTTGATATTTATTAGATTAATACAAAGCAATGATGGCCTCTGATTAGGAAAAAATGCGCTGTTTGTAACAATTTATTTTGCGATAATCACCACTAAGAGTATTGCCCTTAAACCTATTTATATTCTGTTTACTGTTACAGAAAGCGAGTATTTGGTAAAAGTTATATTTATAAACAAAGCCAAATAGAAAAAAAACAATTCGTATGTGGGCAATTTCACGTAAAGGGCACACAAAAAGTCTCATAGCATGTCAAAAATAAAAACCTTCCATGTATGATAATTTCACAACTTTTGACAGCGAGATGTCATTCCCCAACATCAGTTAAATTTCCAGAGCTTAATTATGCCCAGAAGATATTGACTTGTGAAATGTATGCTGTTTTTGCGTGTACTGGACATGCTGGAGGGGACATTTGTTTTAACAATCATTAGTCTCTGCTCAAATGCTAATAATGTAGGTGATTTGAAAATCCTAACCCCTAAATTTTTTTATTTTTTTATTTCCGTGTTTCTAAAGGGAAGATCACTATGTGTTGTACCCGTATTTCACATGTATATAGATTTGATATTCATTTGAAATGTGACAAATAAAATTTTGCAATACACTCAAGTATGAATTGTACAGCATTTACTTCGACAGCTCAACAAATTAGTGCTCTGACATCAGCTAAATATACACATGTAGCTTGAATACTATATATGACATATTTTGTGCATTTTTACAGTGCTTTTTCATGCGAATCCTCTGCACAATTATATGTGTGACAAACTGTACTGGAGGGGACATTTTTTAACGGTTGAAATAACAACATCACAAGTGCTATAAATGCATACTTTAGACCAGTAAAGCATGATATGTTGCTCAACATTTCATATTCTAATTTTGCTCCAATATATATTGTGATTAATCAACATTTTGTTTCCAAATTGAGCTGAAGTAGCATAATTGTATAAACTTTGCTAAAATAAAATGATGTTTAAGTGGTTTATCACGGGTAAAGGCCGCAACTATTTGTCTGCATCGTATTAAACACCATCAAGGAAAAACAATGGAAAATAATTTTGATTTTTGTGACATAACTTGGACAATGTCACGGTGTTCAAGCTAATATCATAAAATGTACTGGAGAGGACATATTTTTTTAACAACAATAACAAACCTGTAAGCATGAATGATCACTCAATAATTCAACTGGATACCAAGTAAACTACTAGAAAGAGATAAAATAGCATCATCAGTCATAGTTTACAAACATCTACATTACTATTATTCCAATATAACCGCAGGGACAGTTAGTGTATCCATTCCAACCCCCTCACGAAAGTCTAGAAAGCATTTTGTTGGCACATTCTTCCCTTAAACCTGACATTTTGTTTTATACTATAAAACAAATTGTGAGGTGTATGGTATAAAACAAAATGTGAGGTTTGAGGGAGGGATATATATGCCAACAAAATACTTTCCGGGCTTTCATGAGGGGAGTTGGATAAATTATAGTACTGGGCTAGGTATCTGGGATGCTTTGCCTGATATCAAGCATATAGTAAATAATGGGCAATAGTCAGCCATCTTGCATTTGATAGAGTTGAAATTTGTCAAGGTATATAAATGAAAACAACCATTTTCAAATTGCATAATTAAATAATTGCCGCAAGTCTGCTATTTTGAATGTGATCAAGTTCAAATTTGTTAGGTCACAGCTGTCACTCCCTGAAATCTAGTATTTTCTTTTTACTTTGTCACTTAGTTGTAGTGTAACTGTTTTATTATGCTAATGTACCGTACACAATATATTTATGTACAGTGGTTTAAAAATAATATTAACTCCAGCCGATCTTGAGCTTATATAATTATTTTATTATTATTTTACACCAAGCTACGTTTTTACTACGGTAAAACAATTACTGGTTAAAGGGAGGGTGTTAAGGTTTTAAAATATAGTTTTGGCCATTATTTTGGCTTAATTATACTATTCAAAGTACATCCCAAAATAAATCATCATTAAATTTTTAATATATGCCACGAAAAAGTGCATTTGAAGTAGGCTAAATGGATCTCATATTGAGGGTCATAAAAAACGCTCCCACTATCAGCAGCTGCCGTGTGACGTCACACGGTGAAGTCGTATGCCTACAGCAGTCCACTTGCACTGATCCTATAGTGATCCCGTAGTTACTACCCAGTTGTACAGCGTCTTGTTCATGGATTGTCCTACAAAGTTTTAATGTCATCTTTGTTTAAATTGTTATCATGCCAAAACGTTGCGTCTCCGATTTGTGTAACAATACAAATGAAGATGTTACAGCACTAATACATGGCCAAAAGATTCCCAAATCGCACGCAAGTGGGAGAGTTTTGTGAAACTCGACAGAGCTAACTGGAAGCATGGTAATCCCGCATATGTTCTGTGTGGTGTTCACTTCAGACAACTTAATGATTTCATATCTTATGGTCAGTGGAGACATACATTCAGTTTTCACTCCCGGCCTACCCAGGGTAAATGTCCCAGAATATATCTAGATCAAACGTCTAGTTCTAACCGTTAGGCCTACTGCTACCAGGGCTAATGATGACGATGATGACTTCAACACCCACATAACCACTTATTACTACCAGAACGCATAGCAATCACGACTGTTTTCAATTTCAGCTACTTAACTTTTATACACGTAGAATTGTGGCTCACACCTGTGATACCAGATTGCATTATTCAGATACATTATTATATAAATGATAATTTTTTGAATAAAACTGTTCATGAAAACTCAGCCCCACGGGGAACAAAAATAATTCATATTAGGTGATCAGGCCTACATACTGCCCGACCCAGGGTTGTCACCAAAAACTTGGAAAAATTAGTAAGACCAGCCAAACGGCGCTGAAAACAAAATTAATATGTTTATTCACAATATTTCAAACTCTCGCCTGATAAAAGTCAATAAGAGCGCCGTTGGGGTTAAATTCCATAATTTTGAGAATTATTTTGTAAATAATTCAATGAATAAATACGACCGAACTTCCCATAACTTTGTTCTGAGACGTCGAACGCAGATGGTTTAACCATCAACATGCTACACTTTTTAATGAGAAAAGGAAAATTCCTGTGACGTATCGACATAAACCGGGAATTACCATGATGACATCGCCCACCCAGCAAACACAAAACATGTGTAGACCTATAACACTTGTACAATGCTGGAACAACGTCGGAGACGTTGGGCCAGAGTTGTACAAATGTTATACAAATGTTTTGTGTTTGCTGGGTAACCACATTGGTCCAGCATTGGCGGTGATGGGGATTTAGACAAATTTGTTGTGTCCGAGCCGTTACGCTTCGCAACTCGCATCAGATCCGGCGAAAGGGGGGCATGTGGTCATTAGCATTTATGGCAGGGCGGTTAACAAGGATGCGCGTTGTTTGAATACAATGTCGATCTTTGATGGAAGTGAAGAGAGAAATTCTCAAATTCGACGTTTTCGAAGCAGACCTTCTTTCTGATTCTATTTTCCTTGGTTTAACTTTCGTTAATAGGCTACCAAATATCATCAAAATCATTTGAGAATTTTGACTGAGTCAGAGTGAGTTGACGGGGGAGTTCACAGGTTCACTACTCTCTGAGAAATCGGATAAATCTCCATCGCTAGTTGTAGCCATTTTGACAGAGACCTCTTCATGACTTCAACGTGTGACGTGCCAGGCTGTTCGGGAGTTTCCGTGACCGTTACAGAATCCGAAGTGACTTCGGCTCGAAAAATCTAACAAAAACATTTTTTTCACCAATAATAAAAAAATTTAGGTAAAAATGAAATTAGCTGTTTTAATTAATAGGATATGTTCCATTTATTGATGCTCACGCAACCTTAACCTTAACACCCTCCCTTTGACTATTTTAGTATGGTACAAATAATAATTTATCATGTTTATATAACAATACCGTTCTCTCACTCCAGCCTAGGCCTATATCTACAAATCTGGGATATGTTTGTATTCATAACAAGACCTATTAAATTTAATTTTTTTCATATATCCCGATAATCGGCTATTTTTAATTTGCCAAAATATCTCCCTGAAACCTCACATTTTGTTTTGGGCATAATATCCTTTGAACTATCTGGCACATTTTAGCAGATATCACATATATTAAAGTAGGCCTAAACATGACGTCATTAGGCCAATTCCTATTTTATACCGGATGCTATCGGCAGTAACAGCGGTTAAAATCCAGTATTCAACCATTGTTATTATGCGACTACATTTTTTGCCTTTATTGGCCCATTACTGGTCCAATGCGGAATATAGATCATAAACTGTATTGGCTGAAAACAGCACCAATGTGCAAGACATAATGATAATCAGGCCCAATTAAACCATTTTATTGGGCCAATACTGTGATGTTATCAGGGTAATTTTGAAATTGATGGGAGCTGAAATTTTTCAGGGCATTTCCCTCAATCCTTAAAACCTCATATTTTGTTTTCTTATTCTATGGTCTAGCTGTCTGGCTATATTTGCTGTAGTAGTAAATCTATTCGGCACAAAAGGTATTTTAAGTGACATTGTAATACGATAGAAACGTTGTAGTTAATTGATGAGATGAATGATGTACAGATGATGATGTGAGGGTGGGGGTGATAGTGCATGGTGGGTTATTGAGAGCGTTTTCCTTCGCTCGCCCGATAAGGGGTTCTGGGCATGTCTAGGGGATATACCCCCAGATATGGCCAGACGACCGGAGACTTGAGTTTTCCCTGTGCAATTTAATGCTGAAACTCTGTGGCATTTTGCGCAGCTCCGCTATCCTCGGGTCGGATAGTCCCCAGAGTAACAATAGGAAGGATAACCCCCTCTGGGTAACTCCATTCATCCCACGTGAGAGACATAATGTCAAACACGCTATTGCCGGTTATTTAAGGCTACCACAGCCTACATCAGCGCCAGCACTGATGCGGGTGCTGCATCGGCTCCGCTGTTGAGCAGAGGAGCCAGGGTACGCCACTGGCAATCCGCCCGAAGATTATGGCCAGATACGAGGAGGCTGCAGCTGCCCTTGGATGATTGCTGTAGACGGCAATATTTGCTAGATATATCAGACATAATATATATTTTTTAAAGTAGATAATAAATGGCAGATAGTTGGCAATTTTAAATGTGATCTGAGTTGAAATAAGATCTATCCCTCCCGGAAACCTCACATTTTCTTTTATATTAATTGTCTAGTTATCTGGCACTGGATATGAAGCATGTTAAGTTAAATAATGGACGCCAGTTGGCCATTTTGAACCTGATAGATTTGGAAGTTTTTCAAGGCATACATGTATATTTTATGAATATAACTGGTATGCTGGTAACACTTTCTCAAACCTCACAATTTTTTATAGTTATAGTCTAGCTATATCAAACGATCTGCTTAGCCTTGCCCTCCACATTTTATATTATATCAATTAATTGTCTGGCTATTTGGCATGGTTTGCCAGATATCACTATCAGGCATAGTAAATTAAGGCCATACAACGCTGCGCCAACTTGAGCATTGTAAGATCCTACATCATGTACCAGTGACATGTGCGCTATCAACTATTATATATCTGGGGGCTGGGGCCATGTTATAAGACATGACATAATTTTATATCCTAGCATATAACCTGTAGTGAAACCACCTCCTGGGTGGAGTCAACAAGACATTTAAACTCATTTTTTGCAATAGAAATGTATATGACAATCATACATTTAAACTATTAAATCCATTTTAAAGTAGGCGGGTCATCATGGTTCGCTGAGCAAACATTATCCACCCATCCGCATGTGCAGCATCGTCAAGGTCCACAGGAGTGGGGCCGCCGAAGCGAAACTATTATGGTTTGGTGAAGCAAATGGACCCAGCTGCTACAAACACTTTTTTTTTTAATTCAAGTAGTCTAGTAGATTGTGTATCGGTACAGACCGCTTAAATCGCTTGACAAGCATGAAAAATACCACAAGTTCTATACCTGAGTAATTACACTTTTAGTGTTACATACGTTCTGTCCCCTCCAGTACGCAGTGTACTGGCAGCCTATTATAGACAATATAGAGCACATTTGTTTGATAATATATACGCCATAAATGTATATATATTGTACTAGTAGGTCAGAACAGACTAGTAAGTCAGAACAGTGAAGAAATTACATTAACATGCTAATATTGATTTAAAAATGAACACCCACAAAATATTTTTTTGTTACAACTTATCCATTAATGAAATACATATGTATTTTTAATAAATATCAATTTGTTGGTGTCTAGTGGCTGCCATTAACGAAGGCTTTATTATAATAATAAATAATTACCAATATAGATCAGTAAATTACAAAAATTATGTCTTATCACACAAAGAATACTAAATATTGATATTATGTACTGGAGGGGACAGTTCTAATTTACACTATTTTCATCTAAAAATGTATAAATATGTGGTTGTTGTAGCATGAATTTCCAATTAATATCCACGTTTCCAATTAATATCAAAGAGGCAGGTTATATTGCAATAATAATATATCTTAGAAAAACACACTGCGTGGATCTTGAATAGTGATGTACTAGAGGGGACATTATTTTAACGGAATTTTCACATACATACAGGTAATTCTAATTAATTTGCTAATGTTAATCAGCAATCAGTTTGAAGTATTTGTATGCCATATATAACCACCAGACCTATTCAAAAGAGTAATTAAATGTCTATATATATGTAGATAGTTCAAGCTGGGCAGTGATGTACTGGCGGGAAAAAATGAAAAAAACTTTTAACGGAAAATACTTTAAACTCAATAAATACACATAAAATCAGATTTTGTGACTCGATTTTTGTCAAACATGTGTCGTTTAAATCGTAAGACCAATAACCATACCACAAATAAAACTTTATTTGTGTGTTAGATGCATATCTGGAATAGAAAAACCCTCCTATGAAGACAATCCCGGGATGAGACTGCAAAATGTGTTGAAAATAACATAAATACCACTGATTCATGAAGAAATAATTCACAAAACTTTTTAAAATTTGATCTGTTGTTTCCCCATACAACCCTTGTTAAAATAAAAAATGTTTCATATAAATATCTAGCAGTATTTGCTAAAAAATTGTGTAAAGTTTCAATTTTTCCTAAATGCACCCTTTATGTGAAATTGCCCATGTGTAGTGTAGAATGGTAAAAAATGATACAATTTTAAAAATCTGAAGCATAGCACGTGGACAATCGGAACAGACTCAGAGTGCTTGGGTACTGCATGTAATAGAAGGGGCTATGTTTTTGGGTTGACATATACATGATCTAGGTCAGGTCAAACCGGCCTCCTTAAGTCCTGGTTGACATTACAGGGGATACTACAGCGCTGGTCTAGCATAGTTTTTTAACCCTTCCAGTGCGGGGACCATCTTTATACGTCAGAATCTGACCTCTGTAGACGTCAGATTCTGACGTATGAAGACGGTCCCACCCTGAAAGAATTAAAATATTTCTAATTTCCAATATATTTATTCAAATGAACCAGACAGAGCTAACTAAAAAATCTGTGATGATTTCAAAGTGAAAAAAACCCTTTAATTAGTCACCATGGTTGAAACAAAAGTTATTCAGCGCTGTAAGGGTTAATAACGTTATAATTTAACAGCCATCGATAACCGTATATGCTTTAAAATTGTCTGGGGATTATTCTAGATGGATAACTGACCTATATACATGTACTAGTTAAATTGGTGTGTTAGAAACGTTAATTGGACTAGAATTGACCAACTTCCCCAGTTCTCAAATCTGACTATACGTGGGTGTAACCGTTTCAGCGTAACCCCCCCCCCCCCCCAGCATACCGGTATATTTAAACGGAAATCCACATTTTATTAACCCTGCTGGTCCCTATTCGGTCCCGGGGATTACACGCCAAAATTAATATGATTACTGCTGAGTACCGTTGGACATAGATCTTTTCAAGAAGATGGGTCGCCACGTTTCGAGTTACACAGAGCACTGTGCTGCCTGTTCCGACCAGACACAGACGGCACCGTGTATCAAAATGCGGACAGCTCTCCCAGCAAACACGAAGACTTGTTTCAATGTTGGTCCAGCGCCGTTGGCGGTGGGCCAATATTGAAACAGAATTGGGTCAAATGCTCGCGTTTGCTGGGCTCCACACAGGTGTATGTCTACACCCACCCCTCCGCCACCATAATATTCGCGCCAGCCGATCAGGGTACTTTTAGCAAGACAGCCGGCCAATCACAAGCTTACTACAATACTTGAAATTGAGAGCGGGGGACATATGACGTCAACCATCTGCACATTTTAACATGCGAAGGAGCAGTGTCTAGGGTGAGCAGTGTAGTTTCGAGTACACATTGAAACCACATGCGCAACATGGTCAACGTCCCATCAAGGGCCGGGTTTAAATTTGTGTCTCAAGTGTGTGAAAATCAAAGTTTATTTTAATATTTATAGCAGCTTACATTCCAAATAAATGTGTTGGGGAGGCAGGGGTTGGTCGGTTGAAATAAATAAGAATGACCATTACATACTAGTGAGAAAGTATTGCGGAAATATAAGTAACTATACATACATTCAACTAGGATAATAAATACATGTTATCTTGCACAAACGCTGTGGGGTGAAATTGTAATAAGTGTTAGCTATACTAATAAGTTATTCTACTTGCTATTTATCTGCTCTATTATGATACTATTTTGTGTAAATTAAACCTTAGGAAATTCGCGCAAATTATGAGAATTCAATTTTTTATTGAACACTAAACATGCATTGATATTACCTGTTTTTTTTTAGGTCTGAATTCTAAAAAGTGTGGAAGTTTAAGTATGCAGTATGTTTATTCAAAACTAGAGATTTAGTTTTCTAATCGCAGGGCCGTAGCCTGCGGGGGGGGGGGGGGGAGAGGGGCATTTCATAAAACAAATCAATGCATATTATCCCCACCTGGGCTAATTCTGCCAAGAGACCCGTTTGTTACGAGCCGCCAGCACATCTTTATGACTTTGTGTTCTATGAGATTCTAATATTTTGATTTAAATTATGTTGTCATTAAAATTAAATTTCAAATAACATCATAAATACTTGAAACAAAGCTGCAGGGTTGTACCTTCTCGCATGGTACATATGGTTAAATATATTTGACCTTGAAATTGACCTTCTGACCTTGAGGATGACCTCAATTCACAAAAATAATACCAGAAATAGATTTTGCAGTAATCACTAGAAAATGAGGCATTACACTTGTTTCTAACTTTATTTGGTAAAATCATATTTCCGCTCACTTTACCTTAAAATTGAATATTTGACCTTGAAATTGACCTTCTGTTTTTAAAGATGACTGCATATCAGAAAAAAAGTCGGACCAGAGATGAATTTTGCAGTCAAAATTACACAAAAATGAGGTATTAAAGTTGTTTCTACCTTTATTTGTTGAAAAGTCATATTTGACATAGAAATTGAACTTTGACCTTAAATTGTGTAATAGTGGTCAAGAATGACAAGATGTCGTCCGGCAAATTCTGAATACATGTATCCTCATCATCAATAATGAACAATACAAAAACGTTACACTCCAATATGAGGTCCAGAGCTAGTTCTGCCAGACTAATAGTGATGGAGTCTATGACGAGATTTAATCTATCAATTATATGATTTTTTACGTCATGATAATTTAAATCGCGAAATAGAACGTTTTAGAGAAAAAAACGGCTTGCCACGTCTTCACATTCGATTCCCCATACTCGAAAATGGTTCAAAGTGGTCAGAAAACTCTGGGTCAATAGGCCCCTATTTTGCTCCTTATTTCCACCAGTCTAATACCAGCATAACTTCTAGCGCATATATTTTTTAAGATTAGATATAAACGCAGCACAACTAATGTCCTTGACTGTATTCCAACCGGAAAATATGATCATGGCACATACTATCTTTTAAAGATTTTCCCAAATGATTACGAAAACAGATATGTCCTCGAAATAACACGCCACAATCACAACTGAGATGAAAAATAATGTTATTGTTAAGCTACAGTACTGCTAGGGTGATTGCACGCAGGAAGATTAGCATGACCAGATTAATGACCTGAGATAATTAATGAAAAGGCCTATAGCGCCACTATGTTTACTTATAACGCGTTGCCCCAAGGTGATTACCAACCCACAAGTGAAAGTATGCCAGCAGTCAGATCACGATGTGATACCAATAACATATTTTTGTTGTTGTTGCGAGAATAACCTTTTCTATTATTCCGGGCATACTCATACTAGCATACTAGATATAGGCTATAACTATAGACCATAATATTAACATATACTAGTATTTAATTTATATGATTATGCCTATGCTCGATAAATCACTATTATACATGACATAGAGATAGTGACACTAATAACTTTATAATCCTATATATTCTTGGTGACACAAATCAGGGAAAAAACCTAGCGCTCTCAAAATGCTTAAAAGCGAAGAAACAAAATTAAAATGACTGAAAAACTGTATTTAAGTTCCAAAGTTTAAAAAATGTTTGGTTTTGTATCAATGCGTCTGGTACATATGGTCATGATGATACAGAAACAACCTAATAACTGTAGGACCTGCAATAACGAATTGTAAACAAATCTGCTCAAAATGCCAGGTGATTCACTAACGGCGGCTTGTGGTTTAGCTCTGATCAGATAAGGCGAACGCTGATTAGATGCTAATAAACACACTAATCACAAATAGATTTGGAGAGGTTTATAATTTCATCTCCTGTAAGATTATGGCTCAGTGATATTTCAACATTTCATATCAAGAGAATCATTAATATATTTATAATGTTTATTATGCATTTAATTGACTATCATTGCACAGTAGATATCCGTTATAGCACGAATCGTTACTACACGAATCGGATATAACACGATGCAACCATGGATCCCAACATGTTACACTATCTTTTTATCATTTTCAAGGGAAAATTGTGTTATAGTATTTCAACATCCGTTTGAGCATTAAATTTTCAGCTAATTTCACATGTTGATCGTGCTAGAAATAGCGGCAATCCTTCACGCTTGGCGTTCACGCGACGTCGCCATGGTAAATGGTAATGCACATGACAGCACCCTTTTAGAAAAATAGTATCTCAATATTATAACACGAATCGTGTAATAGAGTAATTTGACGTGCACAATTTGATCTCAGAAATTCAACTATATTTATAAATTAATTAATTTAATGCAGCGTGTTCAAATCGTGTAATAAAATATTGTAGCACAAATAATTTTGTGTTTTTTTTAAATCGGGTAATACGGTATCATGGCGCGAGTGTGTTGTTTTTTTACACGTTTTTTAATCATGCAAAAAAGTACATTTATTATCTGATTATAGCACGACTGTGGTGTTTTCCAAGTTTTTAAAATCGTGCAATAGCACGAATATGATGTTTTTTTTATCGTTCTTTTCCATGTTTTTAATCGTGTAATAACAGGAATACGACGGCCACAATTTATCTGAGTAATCTAATTATCCAATGACTGTAGCATACATGCCCAGATCAACTTCCTGTTGCCAAGGTGTTATCAGTGGTTATGTTCTCTACTCTACTGTGGAGCACATCATGTTTCCTGTCGCGCAGTACACTTTTTAAAATTACAGGGTGGCAATATGATTAGAGCCCTTTCATTTACGCTGTTTAAAATATGTGAGCTCTCATTTAAGCTTGAATTACATATACCTCCGTGTTTGTAATTCACTGGTTATTTTAAATAGACATAAATCTAATATGAACTCCAATCTCCTGGGACCTAAAGCATGAATAAAACAACATCAGTGATAATTAAATTTTATTATTTTATTAATTATAATTAAATTATTTTGGAAAAAAACACATAATATTTGTGTTGTAGTGAATTAGCATATCGCACGATATAAAAAATTGCGAAGACATCGTGTTCGTGTTGTAATGTTTTATTACACGATTTAGAAACATGTAGAGGGAACATCGTGCTCGCGTTGTGATGTTTTATTGTCCGATTGTTTTATAATGCTTTATTACACGATCGAATAAACATGCCATTTTGTTAAATATTTTATACATTGTTTTAGCGTAATAGATTTAATTGTGTTGCATAAATATATTTATATGCTGACAAAGATCACAGTCACCTATACATGGCTGATTGATAGGCGTGCTCCACACCCCCCTCCCATCTCCACAGGACGTGTCAGTGTGAATCACAGGTCTCGTATGATCTCACGTTGAGAGTGATATTTCACGAGATCAATTGACAAGCACATGTAGGCCTACCCTCAAAATGATGACGTCATCAAACAGTGTCCATGACATGGCCTCGTATACACAGCCTCACTCTGGTCCCGTATTCACTGATTCCACTAATTTTACTTTTACTGTTTATATCAGACGAATTCAACAAATTCACATTTTTATTAGACTATTTACACAAATACAAATTAATATAACTTATAAACTCCGATATTTGTCCAGTGAGTAACGTTGTGCTATCAGCAGCTGATAAGCTACAGTATTATAGTTTCCTGCGCCAGCTATTATATTACCGTATCCTGTGTATTTACCGTCATTCGACGCTGGTCCAACATTAGCCCAACATTGGGCCAACACCTTGTGTAGTACTAGATAAGATCAGGCCATTGCATATAACACGATCGGCTTATAACAAAAATTGTAATATTGGACCTCATCAATCGTGTTATAACGAATAATTACATTGACATGACATTGATTAGGCTTTAATAACATCATAACGCTATTTGTATACAGTACATTTGTGATGCACGCAGATGATACGCATTTGACCCCCTCACTACTGGCAGTAAGTTCCCTGTAGTACTGGCCCGATACTAAAACTTGGACCTGAAAACAGGTACATTGAAGCAATTTGGAACATATCCTTAATAATATACTGTTATTACAGGAGAGGGACCCTATAACCTCCGGTGCAAGGTTTGACATGGGTTGGGGTTACCCTTTCTATGGGTGGGCTTACAATCTATAGGCTAGGTAACGTTGAGGTCATCTCAAAGTCATTTCCAGTGAAATCAGCCGGAAAGTTACATTTTTGCATTGCCAGTTTCAAGGGGGTGGGGACCCGGCTCCTCCCCACTTTTCCCAGCAGAATTTTGAAAAAAATCCCTTAATAGTATTTAAATAGTTGTATTATCAAAACAATTTAACATTTACGCTGAAAATTACATTGACACTATACATGTATGTGTTGTTTTTGTGTTGTTTCCCATTGTATATGGGCCTATAGACATCCATGACAGACTGAAATAGCTCAATATTACCTTTTCATTGGGGGATAACGCCCTACCTGTGCCTGTATGTTATGCCGAGACAATTTTAACATTCAGGAAATTACTTAAATCTCTACTATTTGATCTGGCTATCCCCCAGGGCTATCCCACACTAGCTCCTCAGTAGTCCGACTCCCTGTTGACGAATCTGCTTTTGCCTCGACTATGACACATGATCACGCTAAGGATTTGTGTGCCTCTCAGCTCGGTCCGCTGAGGATATAGGCGCTATAGAAGTTTTATTGATTAATTGATTTGGAGAATAGTATCGTGTTTGTTGGGTATTTTTCCTAGCGATTAGGCCTACAGAGGCAGTAGCATACCACAAATGAACCAGACAGCTATACCGGCGCTCGTAGTGAAAGGGTTAACTTCATGGTCAGCAATTGATGTTTCAATTTCGCATAAATTGTCAGCAATACCGCACAACCAGATACGCAGTTAGCTGCACACTGGCCCAGTGCTGGCTCAATGTTGGGCCAGTATCTCCACACTGTCCCAGCAGCGAGGCAGCGCTAGTCCAGCTACACGTGTTGGCTGTTGTGATAAGCTTGAGCAATATGCTCTGAAACCTGTCATCAAGGGCGTTAAGAATATAAACTCTGCGCAGCATAGCTGTACGAGGTGTACATAATACAGAATTATGTTAACAACATGATTGACACGAATTGAAAAAAATAAACATTCCCTAACTAGAAAAATAAATCAGGATAATCAATATACTATGACATAGTAGTTAAACAAACTTGATACAAATAAGTACGGAAAATTCTAGATTCACGGGACATTCCAGAGCTCATCCTATAGGGATACAGTAGTGTGCAGACACATTAGGCCTACACATCAGCCCAATATCAAGTGCGCTAAATAGTTGAAAATATAAACAATGACAAAATAAATACTTTGCACAGTTTCTGAAATTTTAGTAATAAATAAATCAAGCTTGGCTTCATAAAATGTCTGAATACTCACTATTTGTTTTCCTCGTGGTGGAAATGCAGCCATGGTTGTTGCAGCGAGAACTGTGCAGCATTCGTTCACTGTCGTACATCTCCTCGTGTATATCATTTAAAATACTGTTATAGTCTTCACCAGGTGTGACTTAGTAAGTCTTAGCAATGATACGCATTTTAAATTTTCATCTCATTGCCTTCGTATAGGGTGGTGCAGTTAGATAAAAGTCGATAATTCAGACAGAAAAGGAAATTAACAGTCATAGGGCCTAAACACAACTGATGCGGAGGGCACTAACACGGGAAGCACCGAACGCGTCGCTTCGCCATCCAGCGATACCGGGATTGAGCACACGGATAAAATAATAAAAATCGTTTTTTTCTCACATGCGGTTTTTCAATAATCAATTTCAGGTGGAATCAAACCATAAACACCAAGGCAACAAGTTTCTGCTATTTCTTTATACATATACACCATTTCATCAGAAATAAATACGAAAATAGAGGTGTCACCTAAAAGTAGTACGTGTTATATATCCTTCAATTAAAAAACGTACTTTTTCGGCTATAAAATAAAACTGAAACCAAACAAAAATTGATTTGCAACATTGGGACATGACGAGAATGTTAAACAATATGAATGCGCGAAACATGGGTGCAGCGTAACAAGAATATTCATCAAATACTTTTGGGTGACCCGACATGTGACACGTGTCACCCAACGGTCGCTATGATG